>JASAOG010000036.1:3070000-3670000 GCA_030265305.1 Biomphalaria pfeifferi | reverse complement strand
GCTCAAGATCTTATTAATTTGATATTATTCAATAATTTGACAATGTATTTCTAACATTTCAAGAATTTTATTGTAGATCTATCATCTATGCCAGGGGTTCTCAACCTGTGGGTCGCGACCCCCTTGAAGGTCGCTTATGACCATCGAAAATTTGAATTGTTATTGCCTACTCTTCTATTGCTGTATGTGTGTGTCGGGGGGGGGGGGTCGCAAAAAAGGTCGCCGAGCTTAAAAGGTTGAGAACCGCTGATCTATGCTTTATTATTTACTAGTCTTCCAATGCACAAATGAATGTGCCAATAAATAAATATTCACAAATAGATATTGGACATTGTGCTACCTTTTTTTTTTACAATATATTTAGTTGATATAGATTTTTGGTCGAAATAGTTTCGTCCTTTTATACACTATGTTTTACAGCAGGGCTTTTAAATTAAACGAATTGGAGTTTGAACAAAAAAAAAGTCATTGTTTTATGAATTATTATTTTTATTTTTTTTTTACAATTCCTTATTGTAGATGTTCACGATAAACTAAACAATACAATGGAACTTTAATGTTTGTAACATAATCTAAATGAAAATGGATTGATCTATAAGTTCATCTATAAATTGTAACAAAATCTAAGTGTGAGGTGTTCAATTAAATCTTTTAATAAATGTTTCTTTCACATTTATGCATAAAAAACGAATAGCACAAGGAAAAGATTAAAGATTATCTTTTAAGTTATTCTTTTTTTTTTATTTTACACATAATTTCATGTGAATTATAGAATAAAATAGAATTAATAATTGGATATGTAAACAAATACAATTACAAATACAATGTCATTGTTATTTTCAACTTATAAATATAATACTCATGTTGGTAGCAGTTACCTATTGAGAGTAAAGGTATTAGAACAAAGGCCATGTTGACTTCAATCTTTAGAAATCTGCAACCACTTCTAACACGGTGTATTTTAACTTTGTATCTCCGCAATTAATTTTCCACGCTCTGACAGAATTGTTCATTGTTCACATTTCTGCATTATACCCTGTTAGGATCAAATTAAATAGCATGTTTGTTTGTAATCACAAAACCTTTACCTTTGGTATACAATTCTAGGAGAATGCATGCTCTTTTTATACAACACAAATAATAGTTTTTATAAAACCAAAAATCAATTTAATTTAATGGGGGACAAATCAACAATGTTATCGTTAATTAGGAGAGAAAGAGTTAATAAATTTAAGTTTAAACAATTTAACTATATCACTCATTATTTAAAAATAGATATTTTTTAAATTTATATATATATATATTATATTATCATATATTATATTTTCTGTGTATTAAAAAAATAAATGTCAATGGTTTTCATCTGGGCAAAATTTATAGTGAAAGTATTCTTTAAATTCATGACAAAGATAATTCAAAGCTAAAAAGAATTGACAAAATGCATATACAGACATTTAACACTGCATAAAGATATAACTCTAGTAGGACTTTTAAATATGCACAAAGATATCTAGTTTGAATTTTTACATATTTTTGTTAAACTATTATGTTATAATATTAGCCATAAAAAGTCAAACTGCAGTAAATAACTTAGAATTTCATTACATTGATATGGAAGTTTTTCTTGAGCTTGTTAGAGCGCTACAGTAATATATCAATATTATTAATATTAATAGCACATTGTAATCCTATTGCACATATAAATATAGTCAAGAATCATTTTCTTCAGTCATGAAAGTTATAAATTATGCAAAGTATTTCTGTTACTCAGAGAAACAATGTAAATGTTGCAAAGCTATGTTTTAACATTGTTAGAATGTAAGTTTTAGCGTCATAAAAATAACTTTTCTAAGATCGTTTAAAACATGAAAATAAATAAAAATATAGTTAGTCCAATGAAGCTCAATATAACAGGTTTGATTACAATTATTGTATCACAGATTTCTTTCTAGAAAAAAAAAATTTCCACAGTTATCTAGTTTTAGATTATATATACAATTTCAAACTTTAAAAAAGTCTTAGAACTATTTCAAATTATATTTACACATACCTTACCAAAAATTATAAAATAAATAATTGTGAACAAATGTATTTGGCAAAAATATAAATATATAGATGAGTGCATTTATAGACATTTGTAAACTATTTCAAATTATTATTTTTGGCTCAGAATGGTCAAATAATGTCAAGAATACAATTCCTATAGAGCACAGGTTTACAAAATATCTAATGACTGAAGGAGGCCGACAAATGCATTGAGAAGTAAAAAATAAAGGTGCCATTATAACCTACCAATCAAATATACCAACATTTATACATTAATTAACTAATTAGTAGCACAAGAGTTAAACAGTTCATAAATTAACATTTCAGAACTGTTTAATAAAACTAGTCCACTCTTTGACTTTTATTCTAATAGATCAGAAAAGCAGTCTGAAATGTTTATAAAATGTTTTAAATGTTTCAGATGTTCCTTCAAAGTTGAAGATAATCTGCTTCCTAGTCCAAACACAGGACGAGAAGGTATGGGAGCGGGATGGGTATGAACCCAGGACTATCGATGTGACCAAACAACAGTTCAGTGGGCATACCACATGACCAGACAGCCATTTGCCCCTTTTCCTTTAAGCGTAATCCACAAACAAATAATGTTTTTTTTTTTTTAAAGAAGACCAGTATGACATTACAGATATGTTTTCCCACTAAACTCAACTTGTGTCTCTAGTCATGGTGAGCTAAATATAGTCATAATGTCCAACTTTGTCAAACACAAACATGTAGCATATAAGATTTCTCATCATGTGATACACTTCTTAATCAATTGATTGCTTATAAAAGTAGCAAAAACTAAATGAGGTCCCAATGTGATGTGGTCAGTCTAAATTGCTCTTGGGTACTGATAATAATTAGAAAATCTAACATTGAAGACTATGTTCTATTCTAAGCCTTGTATCAAACTCATTGGACAGAGAGCAGTCAGGCTCAAGATGGTTAAAATATTGAGTCATCTCTTGATGTGTTTGTATTAACTCATTGGCTTTCATGTGCCATATGTCAACAGACAGTATGGGTGTTTTGACCTTCTCTGGATTTCTCACTGAAAATGTCAGACTGACATAGGGAGTAGGCTTATTTTTTTTTTCAAACTCAGGAACAAAATAGTTTTTGAAATCAAAGATTTTCACTTCTGTGCCCCTCTCTAGCTTCTTGTAATGGTTCTCTGTGGGTACTGTGTAATAGGGAACTGCTTTGCAGAGGCGTTTGGCAAAAATGTCATCTCCTTTGTAAACAAAAGTTACCCCCCTTTCCATGTGATTTAGTATTTTCTGGATTAATTCCAAGCTATTCTTATTGATGCCTGGGCAGGTGTCTGTACATGGTAACTCCACAAGTTTGGCATTACTTGGGCCAAACTGCTCTGGAGTTGGGCAGTATCTAATAGTTTCTCTGCTTATGCTGTCAGGAACATAGCAAAGTTTAACTGACTGCTCGGAGATCCTCTCGGACACCACAGTTTGGTTCAGATATTTGACACTAAGGACAATACAGGGGGCATCTGAGCAATCTAACACATTGTTGGGCATAAGAGATGGCTCCGATAAGAAGTTTAATGGTGGCATATCTATGGTTTCTGGTGACTCACAAGAATCATTGCTTATGTTGTCATTAACACAAGTAGGTATATTTCCAGTGGGAATATTTTCAATGTCATTGATACCTAACTGGGGAAAAACCCCTACTACATTAACATCATTTATGAGTTGCTCTAATTCCTGATATGGACAAACCTCTGAGCATACGCCAGTGCCATTTATGTTTCTAGTATCTACTGTGTTTGGTTTGGAACCAGCACAAGGAATGTTGCTAAAATTATTATAAAGTAAATCATGCGAAGTCTGTAGAATAGGGATTTCCCTCAAGACTGGATTTCTTACACAAATATTCATGGCAGGGGCTGAATATATAAATTGTGCAGTGATAGCTGGTATGCTATCTAAATTTCCAGAAAAACCATCAGTGTCTATATCATTGAATTCATTTACTGGACTGCGACTTCGAAATGCAGCACCGCTAAAGCTAGTAAACTGATCAAGAACTGGAGGCTGAGGCTGCAATTCAGTGTCGAATTGATTGAAAGGAAGAGTTGCCTGCACTTTAGGTGGACTGTTTACACTCCTTCGCTTTCCTTTCGATTTTCTCCCATTGACAGGACTGTTGCTGAATTGATAGACTTTTATGGGATTCTCTCCATCTTGTTGGCGAAGCTTTTCTAATTCTTTGACCCCAAGGCTTCTTAAGGCGTTGCGTAAACGCTCTTTCCACATTTTGAGCTCTTCTGGCTGTGGTTCTTGTCTTCTAAAATTGTACATTTTCCTTGCAATTTCACACAACATGTAGGCATCAGGCTCACCCCATCTAGTGGGTCGATGATGCTTCCATGGCAACTGCCAAATCTGCTGTTCTTTATTGACCCATTTCATAAAAGGAATTGTCTCATTGTCTAGGAATTCCTTTATTAAAGGCAGTAATCTTGTTGAGTTCTAGGGGGGAAAAAAAATAGAACATCATTTCAGAGACAAAAACACTATAAAAAAAAAGGAATTAATGTAACACAAAATTGTAGATACAAAAGTGAAGCTAATTGCTGAAACAATGAATGATGCATGTATGCTGCACATGTAAAGGCAGCACTAGGAGCCATTGTATTATATTTAATAAAAAAATAACATAAAATGGGTTATAGATATGCTACATTTAAAACTAGTAAAGTAAAGTTCCCCTTTCAGACCTTGCGATCTATAGGGCAGATGATGTTAAGGTCATCTGTTTCTCTGGCCAACGGTTAATGAGCAGGGTGTTATGTGGCCAGCACAACGACCAACCGCCTTTTCTTTCCCCTACTTAAGTCAGGTACCCATTCAAGTTGGGTGGACTCAGGGGTGCCCTAAAAATCCCAGAATTCAAAATCACAGTCTTCACAGAGATTCAAACTCAGGACCCCAGGCTCAGAAGCCTAGTACTTAACCACTTAGCCACCGCGCCCTTGCAACATTTAAGCATAGGTAAAAAAAACAACACTAAATACGTTAAGACCAATTTTTATTAATATAGATAAAATTTTAGAAAATGTCACTAGAGTAAAGTTCAGAAGGTGTGAAATTTACGAAAGGCATATTGTAGACTAAAATCGATACTGAGAATAGTCATGAGTATTTGAAGAGCAATGAGTCTGTTCACATCTTGAATACACATGTTCGAGGGCTTCATTGAATATATTTTTGTTTACTAGGATAGAGATGACCCCCACACGGGTCAGTACATGTATATTCACTGGAGTGAATATTCTTCTCCCAAGAGTACAACAGCAGTATCTGAGCTGTTACTCCTGTCATAACAAGTTGAGATCCGTTGAACATGTAATTTGTAAGCCTTTATCTAGATCTATGTGAAAGCTAGTCTATAGACTATAAATGAAGTACAAGACTTGATTAGATTGCTTGTAATATTACTTTTTAATTTCATTGTCAAATAGATATTAGAAGGGCTACTTTATTTAAAAATACTAGATTTTTATATTAATAGCTTAGAGAGATTATTTTAGATCTAGATTCTAATTTTGATTTAAAAATTCATTAAATTGCGCATGACCCCACAAATACACATCTTACTCTAGAATCTTTATATTAAAAACAAATCCAGATTTTTAAAATCTATATTTATATAGGGCATAGGGGCCATCTATAGATCTATATACAACTTACCTCCATTGCCATTTGTAGTAGATCTAGTAATTACAGAATTATTGCAGTTTGTAGTCGTAGTGTGTGGTTACACCAGTTCAAAGTTGTAGTGTTTGTGTACTTGGACTTGTGTTTTAACTATCGTCTATAAATTATTATAGATAAGATTGATCTGGGCCTAGCCTTAGCTATTATTAGCTAGTCTACTGTTACCCTAACTCTGACTCTGCTACAGTTGAGCATAAGTTGAAGTCTAGATAATCTATCTTATCAGTTACTAGATCCTAGGTCTATCTATCAATCTATGCCACAAATAATAATGATATGTTGGCTGCATTTCACTCATGGGAACCATGACTCGTGCCAAAAATATTTACTATTCATATACAGTTTAAACATATCTCTGACACTACACAGAAACTCTGACCTTCTTTTAAAGGAAAGAGGTTCGATTAATACCGGTAATCGTAGTATGAGAAAGATTTACTTTAATGATGTCGTTATCGGAAGCAGGGTTGTTTCTTGGAAACGTTGCTATTTTAAGAACAGCAGTTGCGGTTTTAAACAATATTTAGGCCAAATCATGTAGGTCACACTACAATAATAAGAGCTAAAGAAAGATTGTATACTTATATGTCACATAGATCTACATCTAGTATTGAAAATATTTTCTGCTTTTCACTCTTCCATTTTTTTAAAATCTAGATCTAATCTATAAAAAGTACAAATATTTAATTTCAATGAGATGACTTGTAAAAACAATCTATGTCAATATGGAGTTTTATCTTATCTTATAAAACAGACTAAACTAGTGGCTCATTTTGATGACCGCATCCTAACCATTCTTGTCTTTTACCAGTACAATTTTCCTACATTTTCAGAAGAATTATGTGTCCTACTGAGACATAGGCTTACAAAAGATTTTTGATTTTTTTTTTTGTGTTTTAACGCTGTTGATTGAAAGACTTTTCACTGCAATGAACGATATTGCGAAGACCTAGGCGGGACTCAGGAATAGACAAACTAGGCAGCCGCCTACCCTTGCGCCTCCCATAGGTTACACTACACTACACTAAGTAGGTTTTTAATAATTTTCGTATTGTTATTTCTTTTTTGGTGGTTTTTTTTCTCATTTGGGACCAGCAAATTCACTTCGCCTTAAGGGCATCTAATTACCCAAGGCCGGCCCTGAGAGGACATGTGAAAATACACAGTTAAAGTGGGGGTAAAGCAAAAGGTATTGTTAATGGTGCGTGAAAGGCAAGGAGGAGATACTTGGGTCTTCATGAATTTCAGGGCAACTGCCTCGCCTATCATCTGAAAAGCGATACGATAGTTTAAGTGAAACCAATTTATAATAAAATAATGTATTTCTTGCTTTTTTTTTTTTAATTTGTAAAATGCACTATTCTAAGGACGAATAGATATATGCAATCGTGGTAATGGTCGCTACGATTATGTAATATTCAGATTGGACTTCAGGTTCATTTCTTATGAAATATGAAAGCTTAATCACTTTTAAAGATTAGCCATCCGTTGTTGTTGTTTTTTTTATAAATATCACAGCGATATTAATTTATTTTTAAAAACAAAAATTTTTTTTGATGGGGGAAAGGGAGACAACAATAGTAATATTATATTAGCAATGCTTAAACAAGCGTTGCCTCGCTTGAATGGAAGAAAAATGAAATTATCAAATAATCACAGTTATAGTTATAGCGCCTAGGCCTACCGTTGTTTTAATACTACCTTTCAATTTAACTATCAAGTTTTTAGGGAAAGTAATTAATTATTCAGTGACTACACAAAAAATGATAGGCCCTTGAATTTTAAAATAACCGAAAAATACAAGAATGATGATATACGAAGGTTACCAAATGACATTTTTTGGGGGGGAGGGGGGTGTATTTTATCTTATCTTGTATAATACAGACGTTACTTCAAAAAAAGAAGATGATTACGTCCTACGCGTCATGCATTTAGTCATGCATATTAACCAATGACTTAAATTCTGCCAAGTCACTGGTTTTCCTGGCTAGCTCAGGGAAGAAGGAGTATTTGTACAAATTTGTCCTAGCATATGGGACGAGGAATGTGCCTTTATCTTTGTGTCTTTCAGAGTATTTTATTAAATTTTGTTTTTGTATTTGAAGATTATGGTTCAGTGTTTTATGTATAATTGCTACTTTACTTTTGAGCCTTCTGTCCTGAAGGCTTTCTAAATTTAGTGATTTTACTATAGGTGTTACTCAAGTCAAATGTGAATATTCATTTGTTATGAATCTCACTGCTCTATTTTGTGTCTGTTCCAGTTTCTTAATGTTTTCTTGAGTTGAGGGGTCCCAAATGGAGGATGCATATTCTATTATTGGCCTTACCCCTGGTTAAATAACATTTTAGTTTTATGTTCTTATTTGATGAATAGAAATTTCTTTTAATAAACCCTAATGCTTTGTTTGATTTTTGTTATAGTTTCATCAATATGTGGATTCCATGACAGTTTTTCATTTATTATAACACCTAGGTATTTTGCGTTTTTAGTCTGTGTTACTGGTTTGCCATGAATAAGATAAGTGGAATTAATTTGTTTCAGTTTTTTGTTACTCTTAACAACTGACATTTTTCTGGGTGGAAAGACATGCTCCAATTTGATTCCCATTTCTGTAATTCATCTAATTCTCTTTGTAAAATATCTGTGTCTTGTGTTGTTTTTATTGTTCTATATATTATGCAATCGTCTGCAAATAATCTGACTTTTGTTCCTGAAGTAATGCAATTTGGTAAATCATTTATGTAAATTAAAAATAGTAGTGGACCCAAGACTGTTCCTTGAGGTACACCTGAGTTTACTGTTATCGGTGTTGATTTAGAGACATTTATTATTACAGTTTGTTCTCTCCCAATCAGAAAATCTTTAATCCACTGATGCAGTGGACCATTAATGCCAAAATATTTTAATTTTTTAAGCAAACTATGGTGGTGAACTTTGTCAAAAGCCTTAGAAAAATCTAGTAAGATAGCATCTATTTGTTCACTATTATCTAAACCTTTAGAAAAATCATCAATTAGTCCTATTAGTTGTGTTTCACATGATCTATATTTCCTAAAACCATGTTGGTATGGTGTGAGGACATTTTGTTTGTCTAAGTGGTTTATGATGTTGCTACATATTATGTGTTCTAGGATTTTACATGTGATGCTGGTAAGTGATACTGGTCTGTAGTTTCCTGGGTCAGATTTTTCTCCTTTTTTAAATAGGGGGGTGACATTAGCTTCTTTCCAGTCCTTTGGTATTCTGCCCTGGTTAAGTGAAGCCTGAAAGAGTATTTTGAACACTGGGGTTAGCTCATTGCTTAGTTCTTTGAGTAATCTAGCTGGAATACCATCAGGTCCAGACGCTTTATTTGGTTTGGTGTTGGCTAATAATTTTTGAATTCCATTTTCTTGTACTACTATATCTTCTATGTTGTCTACTTGGTTCAAATTCAGTAATATGTCTTTGTCTCCTGGGGCTGAGAATGCTGATGCAAAGTATTTGTTTAGGATGTTTGCTTTAGTTTCATTATCATTATGTATTATGTTATGTTCATCTTTTAATGGCGCTATGCCTGTTGTTTCCATTTTCTTAGACTTAATGTATGACCATAGGTTTTTGTTGTTATCTTTAGATATTACATTGTTTATGTATTCACTCTGCAGCTGTCTGCTTACTTTTTGGGTTAAGTGTTTAATTTGTATATACTTTTTGTAAACTCTTTCTGCCTTAGTTTCTTTAAATTTTCTATATACGTTTTCCTTCTGTTTACAAAGCTTCTTTAGTCTATTATTAAACCAGCATTTATTTATTTCGTTTGATGCGTATTTAGTTGGTATATGATTTTCTATAATGCTTTTAAGATGGTTTTTAATGAACTTCCAGAGGTCATCGACTGGTCGGTTAATGTCTTTTTCTAATAAGAATTTTTGTTGAAAGTTTAATGCAGCTTGGTGTAGTTGTGTTAGGTTACATTTATTCCAGAGTAAGATTTTTTTTTGGGGGGGGGGGGGGGGGTTTGCATTATCCTCCTCCCTTCCGAACAATAACATGGGGACTGCCTACTCTCACTGTCTCTCACCAACACTTTTCAATATCTTCTTTTAAGGATAATGGAAAATGCTCTCGGGGGTTATGAAGGTACAGTAAGCATTGGATGCGCTCCCTGGTCATGGCCACATTCTTTTATTCTTGCGAGTCTTTGACACTGACTGCAGAGCTAGATAGGAGGATCCTAGCAATGGAATTGAGATGCTACGAATCCTAGATATCACATTCAGAGACCGCATCACAAACCAAGAGATAAGAGACAGGGTTACTGCGGCGATTGGACGCCACGATGACCTGCTAACTATCGTAAAAAAAAAAAAAGCAAGCTAAAATCTATGGCCATATTACAAGGTCTTCGTGGAACAGTACCGGGAAAAAGAAGAGGCAGAAAGAGAAAGCGATGGGAAGTTAACAAAAAAGAGTAAACTGGCCTGCCATTAAAAGAGCTTCTATCTAAGGCAAAAGATAGGAATGGAGAAAGACGGTCAACAAATCTTGCCTGGTGCTCCAACGGCCCAACAGACTAAAGGATTGTTGGCCTCCTTCAGTCGTAGAACGACTATGGTTCAACTCGCACACTTTTTCATGTGGCTGTGGAACCCTATTTTGGAAAGAAACTCCCGTCCACAAATATCGCAGGTTAAGGTGGATTTCGCTTCGGTGGTTGAGGAGCTGGCCATCTTTCGCATTGTACGTTTTTCTTCTAGAGCTGAGGCTCATGCTTTTTCGTTGTCCATAGCTTCTTGGTCACTGTCTCTCTCCATCTGGTGCGGTCTAGAGCTATGTCTTCCCAATTATCAGTATTGATGTTCACTGATTTGAGGTCACGTTTTATTACATCTATGTAACGGAGGTGGGGGCGACCAGTATTTCTTGAGCCAGTCGCGAGTTGTCCGGAGAGGATGACTTTCGGGATGCAGTTGTCCTCCATCCGGCGAACATGTCCAAGTCAGCGCATGCGGGGTTGTCTGAGGGCTGTAAAGATGCTGGGAATAACTGTTCGCTCAAGGATCTCAGTATTGCACACTCTGTCTTTACATGTGATTTTCAAGATCCTACGGAGACATCGCAAATGGAATTTAGTTTAGTTTTTTGTCTTGCTTTGCGTAGGTGGTCCATGATTCACTGCCATACATTAGCGTACTCATAACACATGCCTTGTACACTTCCATTTTGGTCACTGTAGTGAGCTTCTGGTTTTCCCAAACTCTTGACCTGAGTCTAGCGAAGGTCGAGGCAGCCTTCCATATGCGTTTTTTTTTTATTATCTCCTCTTTTAGAGACAGGTCATCTTGAATTGTGGATCCCGGATAGCAGAATTCCTTTACGGCATCCAGCTTGTTATCGTCTATGAGCATGCAGGTGGTCCCATAACATTTGTTTTCTTCGTGCTAATAGTCAAGCCATATTCTTTACAGGCCTGAGAGAATCGGAACATTAGTGACTGAAGTTCCTCTTGTGAGTGTGCCACTACCGCTGCATCGTCCGCGAACAGCATATCTCTTATGAGGGTGGCTCTGATTTTAGTTTTGGTCCTAAGTCTGGCAATATTTAGAAGTTTGCCATCAAATCTGGAATGGAGATAGATGCCTTCGGGGGATTTGTCAAACGCGTTATGGATTAGCAGTGAAAATAGTATTCCAAGACAGTTGGGGCCAGGACACATCCTTGTTTAACTCCGCTTTTTATAAAAGAGCTTCTTTCTAAGGCAAAAGACAGGAATGGAGAAAGACGGTCAGTAAATCTTGCCTGGGGCCTTAACAGACTAAAGGATAGGTGAAGGTAAATGTAAAGTTAAAAGAAACAAATGTCTCTTTACTTTTAATATATAAAGATTTCATTCTGCAGGGATGGACAACCAAAGAGGGAAAAATAGAACCCTACTGGACCAAAGTGACTTTTTTTTTTTTTTAAAGTACCGGTATAATATACTATAATGTTCAAGGCCTAAATGTATATTAACCCCTCGGTAGCCCTGTAAAGGGATTCCAGTACATTATAATAATTATATTTACTTTATAAACACTGCAGATATGCATTTGGCTTATAACTATGTCTAGAACTAACAAAAAATGTCCTCTCTTGTCAAGCATTCACAATGACACCGTAGACCTAAACATTATTGTATCAACTAGTTGAGATGACATCGCTCAAACCAGCAGACGTATTAGTTATATCAACAAAAAAAAAATGTGCTCAGAAAAAAAAAGTATTTGAAAGAAGGAAAAAAAAAAGCCAGGCAAAGAAGTTAAAGGTTAAGTATTGACACATCCAGTGCAAGCTCTGGATGTGGCAAAATATATAGGTCACAGCTGGGGCTGCGTAGCCACAGGAAATACAGCATTCCTCGTTAATCTTCGGACTCGAAGACAAGTCTTATTATTATTGACATACACATAAAAGACACACCCAAATTACAGAGGGAAATGAGAAATGAATCTTCGGACTCGAAGACAAGTCTTATTATTATTGACATACACATAAAAGACACACCCAAATTACAGAGGGAAATGAGAAATGAACTATGCCTTTGGCCGGATTGTTTTGAAATAATTACCGGTAGGCCTACCCGTTTTAAGCAAATTTTTATGGAGTATCAAAAAAAAAATTTATTTGTTCTTCTTCACAACTAACAAATTCTCAAATATAAATCAATCTTTGTAGTGTTTCTAGCGACAATGACATCAATCTTTATAGTGCTTCTAGTGAAAATCTTCTTCGTTTTAATTTATTATGTTGGAGCTTTCAGATGACTAGACCAATACATGAGATGAACTGCGCGCGCGCAGTGGTTCCAAATCAGGCAGCTCTCCATATAGTTTTCTTTCTATAGGGGTGTTTTGGAGTCAGTTCTAGCAACAATGAAACGGGATTTTGTCAGGGGGATTCAACACGCTCTCGCAGATATCTAGACTTCGGAAGTCCCTGAATTTCCGAAGAAAGGACCTATTTAGCTTTTGAGTTTTATCAGAAAATATCGGCTAATTACCAGTGGCGTAGCTAGGGTGTAAATCCCCCCGGGCCTCCACTTGAGGGGGGGGGGGGGCCCCAAATGAGTGTTCGAAATTTTTTTTACATTAAATATTAAGCAAAATGAAGGAGACCCCAAATGATGGCAAATTCCTAGCTACACCACTGCTAATTACCGAATGTTGATATTTCTAGTGGTTAATATGGCTACGCGTTGATTAAAAATTATTTGCGATCAATTATAACGAATACACGGCTTACTAATTAGATAACTTTAATCATTAAATAAAAACTGATTGAAAATTTTGATAGAATCGTTCATTTGCTTGCAAGAAAGCAAGTAAAAATGGCTTCTAGCGCATGCATATTTTTTTCGAAAATTGTTTTCTAGTTGGCAACCTAAATAACCTTACAATAAATACAACAGCGAATTCCAAACAATCTGTTCTATTGCATCCCTATTTGAATATCAATCAAGTAAAATTTGATAAATGTGATGATTTTACAAGGATAAAAGTCAATTACAAAACATCTACATGTACTTCTAATGTTCATCATACATCATTACCGGTCTGTGTCGGTCGTGACAACGATGAATCGCGTCCTGTAGACGCCAGTATGATGCGTTCTTGCAGCTCAAATTCTCCAAAAAAAAAAAACGCTTGGCACCGGAGCTCTGCTGTCTTTGACTCCGCTGGCGGAGCTTTCAGTGACAGACCTCCTAGTTGGCTAATGGGACGGGAGGGGGGGATGAAAGGAAATTGTTTTGTATGCAAGTGTCACATGTGACAGTTTGAGAAACAGTATATAACTTTTGAAAAAAAAAAAATATATTCCGTGATTTCTTTCGCTATTTATGAGACATCAAAAATAGCTACCGCAATAACATCAAATACCCCAGGTACGTCAGCTGATTAGATCTAAGCTATATATCTCCTACTCTAGATAGAGTTCTGTATATTTTTCTATAGGCCTACATAGTTATGATGATAGTAGGGCCTATTTTCTTTTACTATGTAAATACTAAAATCAATATAGATCTAAAACTAAACTAAAATAGTAGCAAGAGAACCAAATGTTAAAATCAAACTTTGACGATACCTATTTATGATTAATGAATTATTTATATGTATATATATATATATATCTAATCTAAATCTACTCTAGATCTAGTTCTATCCTAGAGACAATGACTATCTACGTCATATTGTATGCTGTCGCACATAATGATGCAGTTTTTGGTGATTCCTCGAGAGGGCAGCACGTCTTTCTGAATTGCCCGTTTGGCTTTTTTTTTTTAAAACAGTTTCTATTTCATAGTTTAAATAATAATAGATCTAGATGCAACTGTTTTTTTTTTCTGTGTAAATATCTCGAAACAAAAATATAAAATATTGTAAAAATATTTATGAACGTATGCTTATCAAAAAATAAAACCATAATAAAAACAAAACAAAAAAAAGAGTCAAAAAATATTTTGCTTTTTTAAGTTTCTAGATCAAGATCTATATCTATTATCAGCCTAACCGTATCCTACAGAACTGAAAGAAAATAACAGAAATACCTAATCTATAGTCTAGATCTGCTTTATTATTGGAAAGCATCAATTCTAGGACTACATTTAGATTTCTACTTTCTCTGCTAGCGTCATAGATCTAGATACTTAAAAGGTTACTTTGTTATATAATTTACTGAACGATAGATTTAGCATATTTACAAAATTGTTATTGTAGATAAATCATTATTAGATCTAGTACTGTAACAGGTCTGTACTAAATTAGTAAATAACTATTGATTTTTTTTTGTAGTCATTGTAGATCAAAGAGTCAATATAGTCTTACTACGAGACTGATCATTAATTAGACATTACATTACTCATTAGTCTCACTATTATAATTAGATCTATATCTAGAATTCTAGATCTCCTGTACATTGTAATCTAGATCTACTCTACAATACTCAATTCAATTTATTCAATACTCTACACTCTACATCATCACATCTAATCTAACTAACTTTACTAACTAAATCTAGATCTAGATTCTAGTAGATCTAGAATTAGAATCTAGATCATACTTGATGATGATTGGTATTCATATTAGACTTACTGTCACTTAGCTAGACTCAGTCTAGATCAATTCTAGTCACAAGATATAGAGTTTGAAGTTTCAGTTGAGTTAATCGACATGGAACCTGTATACCATCCCTTCTTGTTAGTCAGTTAGTGCATTACAGAGTACTGAGTACAGTCCACTAGTGAGTGCATTTTAGATCACTTTAGTCCACTTTAGATCACCAGTAGATATCTAGTAATATTAGTATCATTAGTTGAGCTAGTGAACAGCTAGTCTCTACCTCTCTCTATAAATACATAGATCTAGCTATATCTCTCTTATAGTCTATTTAGATCTATATATATAAAGTATTATAGATAAAGTTGCCTTATTGACATTGAACACTCCCCTTTGTCTCCCACATTGATACTCTTGTTAGTCTTGTTGTGTACCATATTTTTATAAATTACTCAATAAGCAAGACCTACACATTTAGCTTCAGGATTGACAGGGGAACACAAACACAAATATATATATTTATTTAATAATTTTTTATTTTTTTTTCCAACAAATGAAACACTACAAAAGGAAATTTAAACAGACATATATATATATACAAGATAAGGGTACATGAAAGGAGAACATACTTATTTACAAGGAGAGAAAAAATGTTACATAAATACGTAATTTCAAAACAGAATAAAATAACACATATAGAGTACAAGAAATAAATGAATAAAGTGGTACAGATACTTGAATGATAAAGGTATTTTTATTTATATGAAGTAGTGATAGTAGCCATCGGAATGGCTGTTTTTGGGAAACAAATGAGAGCAGCATTGCATCTATCAAAATGGCTGTCCCTTGGAGGCTGCATTCTACATCTTAGGTCGTGCTCAGAGCCGTCCTATTACAATTTGAACCTGCTCTTCCTCTGGGCACTTGACTTTTGTCCTGTGCCACCCAGGAGGAAAGGGGAGGGGGTCTGGTAGAGCTACAGGACAGGTGCCTGCACATTTTTATTTTGGATTCAGATTCCATATCTTTGGACTAGATAGTCTAGCCAGCACTTGCATTCCTTCTCCAATTTTTCCTCTGAGATACTTTTGGACTTTGTCCTAGCTTTCAATCTGGTGGTCTAGACCAGGTGTATTCCAAGCTTTCTATCTGGTGGTCTAGACCAGGTGTATTCCAGCAATGCTGTCATGCTCATTTTGTCATGTTGCTTATTTCTGGTTGTCTGGATAATATTTATAGTGATTTAGTATTATTGGTGTTGACTGGGGCTTTGGCATTAAAATATGTATATATTGTTATGTTTATATAAATCATCTAAGAAAGTTTTCTTTAATTTTTAAAAGCAAAAATAAAACCATTCTTAGTAGCTAATTTGTTAAAAGACAACAAAACATGCAAGCAATTTATAAATGTTTGTTAAACATTATTTTGACAAATAATTTTTTTTTTCTTAATGTAAATTTTTTAAATATATAATTTAATTACCTCCCTTCCCCCCCCCCCCCTTTTCAAATTATGCTCTCCCCTGCAATTGCTAAATCTCTTTATCATCATCATCAAACTCCACTTGAGTGAGGGCTTGAGGGGCTTAAAAGCCCTGGACAGAAACCCTGCTGTCTTGAGTAGTGCATACATTGTCACCATACAGGTCTAGAATTTTTGGTTTCCTGGACCTGTCGAGACGGAAATCATCAGTCAAACAGAATATGAGGCACAGTTTCCTCTTCTTCCCTGCAGCAGTGGCACCGTGAATCAAAATTTGGCCATAGCCGTGAGAAATATGAGCCAACAGAACAGTGGCTCCACCTTGAGGAAGTGGAGTCAGGGCGCCTCATGCGCTCCCAGACTCCACTGGCTTTTTTGGACTTGTTCCAGCACTCAAACCACTTTTCCATTTCTGTTTTGTGAATTATAGCCAGAGCTTTTTACAGCCTGTTCAGTGGGTGGAATTTGCCCTCCCTGGTGGGCCAAGGAGTCTGCAATAGTGTTGTCAGTCACACCTATGTGACTCGATACCCACTGCATTATTACAGGGGTGCTATAGCGTTGCTTAATGTTGTGTGAAGCCATGGTGACAGTGTCAATATTGGGGGACCATGGTCCAGGGCTTTGCAAACCCTGTAATACAGATATTGAGTCAGTGACCACAACAATCTGTGTTGCCCTCAAATGTCCCTCGCCTAGTTGAGAGTCAATGACTTTTAAGGCTTCACAGACTGCCATGGTCTCCGCATCAAAACTGCAAACACTACCACATGGTCCAAAGATTTTGACTGAATAAGACCCAAACAAGTCGAAAATCTATTTATAGCATGACCATTCTTTAATTTTGAAATATCACTGCAACGTGGGTATGGCAACTAGTCCTTTCTTTTTCTCATCCACGTGCTATTTCTGCTAGTGATTGAGTAGAAAATGCTTGAATTGAAAGAATTAGGCTCATGATAAAAATGTTTTTTAAATACATAACGTTTGATGTTGTTTGGAAGGTGTTTGATATAATCTGAGCAAAAAATTTTTTTGCATAGTGAGACACTTTGGCATACATACCCAATTTTATATAATGAAATTAACCTAAATCACATTATATGCATCTTTTGACATTTATTAAAAAAAACATAATTGAAAACCTTTTTTTCTTAAGTACTAATGTGATGAACATATTTATTTTAAAAAAAAAAACAACTGTATTGTACAATTCTAGATGCCTATGATCAAGTTACAAAGCTCTGATGGAGAGGTATTTGAAGTTGACGTTGAGATAGCTAAGCAGTCAGTCACTATCAAAACTATGTTAGAAGGTAAGTAGAACAAGTGGTGAGAAAGTAAAGTGGCAGAAACATGCTCTATATCAAGCTTATCAATTTATAAATATGTATGAAGTAATTGAAGTAAGTTTATGGAAACAATTACTAAGATCTGTGCCGGATATTTTTGCAACTTGACTTTCATGCAAGAAAACTGACCAACAACAGTATCATTTTGATTTTTGCTCCTAGAAAAGTTATCTTGTTTTTTGTCACTCTTTCTTAAAGCCACATTGGCTTAGGAAAATCTGGCAAGCGATTTTTGTTATGATCCAGTCACACTCTAGTGTCAAATAATAGTTTCTAATGATAATCTTTACATATTAAAGAGAACTTTCCTGTTAGTTTGCCATTTTACCACAGTCATGGCCTTTGATGAGGTCCTATCTAATAGGTCTTGGCACGACATGGCCTAAATTGTGCTGATGTACCAAAATACCAAAAAATCTAATAGGTTATCTAGGTTTTCATTCACAGTAAAAAAAAGAATGCTTATTCTAATGAGGTAATCTAAAAAATTATTTTTTGCCTCAAAGCTTTTTGTTTCTGGCATCTAAATAGCTTGCAGAGAAAGAATATGAATGATTGTTACTTCTCTCAGGTTGAACAAGTTTAGATCCTCATTGCATTGGACATTTTGACTATAGATAAATGATAGAAATCAAGTGTTAATTACTTCTATTTGAAACCTGTACTGTAAGTTTTATTCCAACTCAACAGATTTGGGCATGGATGAGGATGAAGATGAACCAGTTCCATTGCCAAATGTGAATGCTGCCATACTCAAGAAAGTGATCCAGTGGTGTACTTTTCACCGTGATGATCCTCCACCCCCTGAGGATGATGAAAACAAAGAGAAACGTACAGACGATATTTGTTCCTGGGATGCAGAGTTTCTCAAAGTTGATCAGGGCACATTATTTGAACTCATTTTGGTAAGCTGACCTTTGACCTTATTGCCATTCATGAATATTTTTTATAGCATTACATTTTTCATCACTAAACCATACAATGTGTTTCACTCCAGTCAAGTCAATTGTTCTTTTTGTCTTTCCAAATGTCCAGGCTGCCAACTACTTAGACATTAAAGGTTTACTAGATGTAACTTGTAAGACTGTAGCCAATATGATCAAAGGAAAATCTCCTGAGGAGATCAGGAAAACATTTAACATCAAGAATGATTTCACACCAGCAGAGGAAGAACAAGTAAGTTCTCAAGTCATTTTAGTATTGTGTATCAAAATGTCATGTATCTTTGAGAGGTTAATCTTTTACTAGCCATTATTATGTTTAAAATTACAATCCTATTAAGGAAACATCTCACTGGTTTAAACTGAGGTGCACCTAAATCACAATGGCTACTAGTACAAGCTGGGGAAAGTAATACAAGTGTAAGTCCTCTTGCTGGTCACAGTGTCATCATTTACTGCTCAATCTTTTCATTCAGATGAATTGATAATGGGAACAAGGATTTGTTTAAAATAATTGAAACATTGTTATTTTATCCATAGCAACTTGTAAAATTTACATATTTAGGTTCATTCAAGACCTAGCAGTATCTTGGTGCTGTTTCTGTGGCCAATGGTTAACAAGGGTTGTTTGACCAACTACTGAGAACAAGATCAATTCCAAATTTAAAAAAAAATCTTTTCTTAATGTCATGTTCTGCAGTGAACTGTCCCATATGATGTATAGCCCACCCCACCTGCAAAAGAGCTTACATCTCAGCAGTGAAAATCTGGCTAGAAGAAGATAGCCCAACCTATGTGCTAATGTACTTGTCATTGTCAAATAAAACTTCGATTTTCAATCATGTCCAGACTTAGGATTGGCCACACCTACATCACGCACTCTTTTGTGCTGAAGAGAGACGAGCCCCCACTTTGTGAGTACTGTGGCTCTCGCCTCACCGTGGAACATATCCTCGTTGATTGCCCCAGATACCAGGATGTCAGGGAGAAATATTTTAGAGCCACTAACTTAAAAACACTATTTGATAATGTCGACCCTGGGAAGGTACTGGGCTTTATCCGGGAAGTGGGGTTATCTACGAAGATCTGATTTATGAATTTGTGAACATGTACTATTTACATTAGATTTTTACCAAATAATTAAATTTTTACTACCGTTACTATTTTAATTGTGAATAGACCTTGATTTGAATGATATGACCGTATAGAATTTGGCCCTTGTTGTTTAGAGAGAGAGTAGTCTTTAAGGGACTGCAGGCACGACATGGCCTAAATTGTGCCGATGTGCCTAAAATCAAATCAATCTTTTCTCAAGGTTCAAGTCCAATAAACCTTTGATTTTCAATTTTTCTCTAGGTTCGGAAGGAGAATGAATGGTGTGAAGAGAAGTGAACTCTCCAGGCCTGATGTAATGTGTATACAGAATTTGTGATATCCATTTACCTTAACCAACAACCTTGTGTTTGTATATAGTAATTGTGTGAATGCATGAGTGTTTGCCATTAAAACTTGGATCAACTGAATCAACCTAAAATGTACACAGGACATCCATGGATCTATACATTTGATCATCACCAGTTCCAATTATTTTGTTTGTTTTTTTCCTTAAATTCTATGTTTAAAGTGAATTTTTAGAACCAAAATTGAATAAAAAGAAAAGAAAATGAAGGGCTCCACATTATTTATTTTGGTTGTAGTATTTGAAAGAATTGTCCAATATATCATGAACATTGTGTCACTTTATAAGGAAGCAGATAAACTGTTGTGAGCTTATTTTTATAATATTTAAATTTGATTAAAGGCTTAAATTTTATCCTTTTTTTTTTTCCTCAATTTTATTGTTTGTAAAATGTCATAAAAAATCTGACAGCTTAAAGATTTGAATGTTTCAATTTGATACGTAATGAAAATCAGTTTTTACTGCAGTGGCATTTTTTACAATAATGAAAACCAGATTTTACCGCAGGGGCATCTTTTTTTACATTAATGAAAACCAGATTTTACTGTAGTGGCATTCTTTACAATTTTTTTAATGAGGATGTAAAATATTTTCTTTCTTTCCTATCATGAACTCTAGACAAGACATCTAAATGAAAACAAACTTAGAACTAGTTGCTTCTAAAACTATTTATTGCCAATGTGTAGAATGTCATACAAAGAAATAATGAAACATGAGATACAAATCAGCAGTTGTATATTTGCCTGTTAAGCTAATCACATGAATAACTGCAAAAAGAAATAATATTTTGTAGCTATTGTAAATCCAGAATTATATTGAATTTATTAACAAATAAATAAAATGAAATATTAAATGTTCAAGTCTGTGTAGTAATTGATAGTAAAAGATAAATAAATAATTGTCTAGTTTGTATCAAAATGTCATGTTATTGGTTGTTGGGGTGGGTTTGAGAAAAACCAGCCTATTAGTTTTATTTATACAAATGATCAGCAGTTAAAGAAATGCTTTGTCAAATCTTTAATAACAGAACAACCCCTCCCTTGTCCAGCCAGCCCCCTTTGTTCAATGTGATCATGCCAATAATCAAGTTAAATTTAAAAAAATATTGATAAAACTTTTGAAAGATTTGAGTATAATAACAAAGATACTGGTACATTCACTCATCTTTATTTGAATGTATTGTCAAGCTGATGCTTTGGGAAATCTCTTTAAAAAAAAGAAAAAACATTTTCTTTACAACTAGACAGATAACACTCATACAAAGTACCTCACAACTTATAACAATAATGGCTGCATAGTCGAGTTGATGTATTTTAAAAAAAGGGATTAGACATCCAAAACAGAATAGTTAGCTGAAAAATGAAAAGTTGCATAACTTTGAGATATAGTTACACTCAAATATTTTAGTGCATTTTATTTAATTAAAAACATTGTTGAAAAAATACAAGCGAATTACATTTTGTAAATATACATGTTGAGGATTTGGCAAATACAAACGCTACATAAAATATGGATTTGTTCATTCAAAACAAATATATGTAAGCACAACCATCAGGGAAGGAAAACTTGTACATTTAACCAATATAAAATAAATTGATTACATTTGATGTTTGAAGATGAAGAAAAAAGGGTGATACAATTATCAGCAAACATAAATGCTGTCTGATTGCACTGGTCTTGAGAGTTCTTAAGTATGATACTAGCACCATCATTATATTGTATACAGCCTCATTACATTATAACACAACAGTGCAAGAAATAACACATTTTAGCATTTAAAGGAAGAAAAAAACAAACTTGAAAACAATGGCAGTGAAAAACAAATTGAATCTCCAGAAGAGGATCACGCACTGCTTATAGTGATGTGGATGAATATGAGTGATTGCCTGTAGATGTTATCATGCTTGTCGTACAGTGGAAGATGTCTGTACCCTGTGGAAAGAAATGAAGAAATTAGATCTGCTCACTAAGTATATGTTAAATATCTGGTAATGCTGTCAAGGTGGCATTACAACTGGTCATTAGAAATATGTTGAAACAGTCTATTAATAATTAATGCAAGCTATTATAGCACAGTGCAGGACAGGCCACTGTCCTGTTGGCTCATATTTCTCGCGGCTATGGTCAAATTTTGATTCACGGTGCCCCCGCTGCGGGGAAGAAGAGGAAACCATGCCTCATATTCTGTTTGACTGCCCCAGACTTGGTGATCTCTGTCTCGACAGGTTTGGGAAACCCCAAATTCTCGTCCTATATGGCGACATTCATGCAGTACGCAAGACAGCAGGGTCCAGGGCTTTTGCAAGAGAGGATTTGAGCCTCTGAAGCCCTCACTCTAATGGAGTTTGATGATGATGATTAATAATTAATTTTTTTTAAATGTGTTCAAGCCATGTAGATTGGAATAGGTTAGTTTGTATCCAAGGTTAGTCTATGGTGGTTGTTATACACACACAAAGGTTAACATTAGCAATTGTTATTTTAATAATCTGAATTAAAGACAATTTATTTGTTTTTACAACTCCCAGCAGGACTAATCAGTAGATAAGCATTTTTATAATATGAAAACTCACTGATAAAGTTGTAAGAAATATATTTATACAAAACTCATTAACTATTTGGACTATGATTTGTGATAGGGCTTGCTCTTGTAAGTTGTATGTCCAGACCATTAGATACTTGATAAAAATTTTAATGAATTAGGACACAGTCGAGTCTGTCTGTAATAAGATGTCACCATGAATTCTTAACGCCAAGTGACTTATAACCTAAATAAACTTAAACCCACTAATACCACTAAATGTCGGGTTCAAAGTCCATCAACTATGGTGCATCTCTATACTAACTGTCTGACAATTTCCAGTAAAAGAAAAAAAAAGGTACAAACAAGGACAGCATGATAAGAGAAAGTCTTAGGAAAATAAAAAATGTTTGAACAATTTTTCTTCCTACAGGTCACCATTTTTTAATTGCCATAATCAAATAGACTTGGATTATTATCAAGTGACATGTTCTGCATAGAGCTTACATAATAATTTTGTTACAATACAGTCGATTGGGCTAATCGGACAAGGCATTTATTTGTACTGAATCTGGTTAATTCAGTTAAGATCAAAATGATCATGTATTTTTGTGGTATGATTAACCGGTGTCAAATATAATAACTATTTTATGTAGTAGTACAAAACTATACCCCCCCACACACACACACACATAAAAAACTTTCCTTATTACAAGACTTAAAAAAATGATGTACATTTTAAAAAATGTCTGTTGAAAAGCATTTATAGGACTTAAAAAAATATTGGCCTTTTGAATGTTGTCAATATTAAAAGTTTTCGGAGATAAACCTTCCTTGTGTTATTGCTGCATGACACATTAAAACACTTAAAACAAAAAAACTATGCCCATCTTGTCTGGCTTTAATACACTTCATGAACTCTGTCGACAGAAACATGTTGTGAATATTTTCTCACAAGTTACAATTGTATCCACAGAAAGAACAACTGATAGGATAAATCACATTCACCACAGTAATTACAATAACGATAATAGAATTATAGATTAAAAGTTATTGCACAAAATTAGCATTCTACTGAAGATATTTCTCTGACCTTCCTGAATGCTAGACAAGGGAATGCAGTAATATCCAATAAAATCATCTTTCCCAGGGTCCTGATCTTTTACAGTGAATCTCAACAGGGCAAGTTCTGGTACTTTCACTTTAAAAGAGAAAGTCTCATACCATCTGGGATTGAAACCTAACAGGCAAAAAAAGGAACATTTTACCATAAGTTTCAAGTCTAACCTAAATGTTTAAAAAAAAGAATCTAAGAATGAAAGAAAGCAATTTGTATTGTAATGCATAGCTTGTTAATCAGGTACATTATAATAATATAGTTTTAAAAAAAAAGCAGCTCAGTCAAAGTGGATCATATGTTTTGTTTTGGTGCCATAAGTTCTCAGAATAACTAAAAAAACACTAAACATTTTTAGGTAGTACACTGTAAAAAAAATACAGGCTACATTTGTATTGTAATGCATAGCTTGTTAATCAGGTACATTATAATAATATAGTTTAAAAAAAAAAGCAGCTCAGTCAAAGTGGATCATATGTTTTGTTTTGGTGCCATAAGTTCTCAGAATAACTAAAAAAAACACTAAACATTTTAGGTAGTACACTGTAAAAAAAATACAGGCTACATTTGTATTGTAATGCATAGCTTGTTAATCAGGTACATTATAATAATATAGTTTGAAAAAAAAGCTGCTCAGTCAAAGTGGATCATGTGTTTTGTTTTGGTGCCATAAGTTCTCAGAATAACTAAAAAAACACTAAACATTTTTAGGTAGTACACTGTAAAAAAAATACAGGCTACATTTCTATCACCATATTTAATCAAACTCTTACTAAGTAAGGAAAGCTTAGAGTTGAAGCTAGGTGCTGAAACAAATGATACATACATATATTAAACATAAATGAATAACAGCACCAGGGACCAAGTTTTTAAGAGAGAAAGTAGTGAATTAAAATGCAATGAAAATTAGGGCATGCGCCGACCGAGGCTCGAACCTGTGACTCTGGATTCGACACCACCACCTAGCGATAACGCACCAAGCGAAACTAACCTCTAGACCATCGGAATGTCTAAAAACATTCTTCTGATCCAGAGTCATTTCGCCCATATGCAAATTACCACCCCAGTGGTCAAAGGTCACAAGCCCCAGCTAGCCCCTCCCCCACCCTCGCAGCATCCGTTCACTAACAACTTCGATAGAGAGGTTAGTTTTGCTTGGTGCGTTATCGCTAGGCGGTGGTGTCGAATCCAGAGTCACAGTTTCGAGCCTAGGTCGGCGCATGCCCTTATTTTCGTTGCATTTTAATTCACTACTTTCTCTCTTAAAAACTTGGTCCCTGGTGCTGTTATTCATTTATGTTTAATATATAAATGTAAGTAAGGAAAAGGTTTGTCACTTTTTATGACAGAACACAGAGACTCCAGTTATGATCCATAAATAATGAACTGGACATATTTATTTATGGCAGCAAGGCTTCTGCATACTTTTTAATGACACAATTAAACATATTACATAAATTAATGATATAGGGTATTAAGTTAAAAAATAAAGTTTCCATTTCAGACCATGCAGTCTATAGGGCAGATGATGTAAAGGTCATCTGTTTCTGTAGCCCACTGTTAAAAAGGGCATCATGTGGCCATCACAATGACCAACATCCTTCACATTTCCCCAACAAATGTCAAGTACCCATTAAAGCTGTGTGGATTCAGAAGCGCCCTAAAAATCCAGATATTAAAAATCCCAGTCTTCACCAGGATAAGAACTCAGTACCCCTGCTTCGGAAGCCAAGCGCTTTACCACTCAGCCACTGCGCCTCCTAATATAGGGAACAAATGCAGTAGAAATATCATTAAGAAAGAATTAAGATAACACAGAAAGAGTCTGAAGGCTCTAAAAGCTTACCATTGTTTTGAATAACTTTAGTTCTAAATTTAGCTTCATCAGCAACAACTCCATGAACTGACACTTTCACAAATGGATCTATTACCTCCCCTTTCTGACTGTTTTTAGGTTTTGGAAATTGAAAGCCACTAATAATCTAAAAAAAAACATAGATAAAGCAATAAAACAAAGACAGCAAATAATTAGCTGATAGTAAATGAAAGAGGAAAAAACAAATGGACTATATTTGCCCTTTAACGATACTCACTGTCAATTTCACATTTCTCATGCTGTTTGCGCTTCTGTTGAGGTTCCCAGTCACAAACTTAAATCTTTCTTCTAAGAGTACAGTAAATAAACTTTATAAGTAAGAGACAAAAAAGTGGAATCTCATTCTAACAAAGTAAATAAGATGGAATATATCCAGACATTGACCAGACATGTATGTTCACATCAATGTGATTTAGTGAAAGGATTATTATTTAATATATAAGTTTCCCAGCTCAAATATATATTAAAGTTTCTATATTTTGGATGTTCTTTCAAATCTCCAAGATGACAGGTGATGAAAGTAGGCAGAATTTGAACTCAGGACTATTTTGATGATAGTCCAAAGCGCATTATACATCAGTTGCTCCCCTTAGATCATGAAAGATAAATAGAATTGAATCAGAGAGACAATTTGTCAATTGTTAGTTTTGTTTTTTTGTTGGATGCGCAATATTATATAGTCAATATATGAAGATAACTTGTTGGCACTGTCTGTCATAAGAAAGACCAACTAGACAAAGAGGATTAAACATCATAGTGGTAAAAAAAATTGTGGGTGTAAATGTAGACAAACAAAATATTGTAGTGGACACTAAACTGCGCAGGTGAAAATATAGATAACAGACCAAGTAAAATAGGGAATGGATGTAAGTTTATTTAAAAATCATGAATTTTAATACATAACATGCATAGTATTAGATGTATTTTGACACAGACAAAAGAAAGTCCAAGTAAAATAGTACATAAATGCATGTTGTTGTTTTTTCAAATCCACAGATATCTTCAACATGTTGTTCAATGCATTTTTTACACTTGCAGATTAGAATTGTGCACAAAGCTGCAAACATAATCAAAGATGTCGCATTTAGCGTAATCCTGAATAATAATCTCAATCCTCTTTGCGAATCCTCACATTACAAAGACATGTATGATACAGTACTTTACTGTAAACACAAATGATAATGATGTTGGCATTTCAATCATTGCTCTAAAGTAATGTTGGATATCAGTTACAGTGCAAGCGTACTTTACAAGAATATGCATCAACATATGCAGATGTATAATTATGTAGACAGACCCTTCTTCCCTTCTGAATGACAAAAGCCATCATATGGTCAAGTACGTAAATGAAATGTTATATTTTTTTCATCAAACAAAATTTTGGTCAGACTGTCTTTAACCTATGCTTTGTTACAAAGTTTACATCAACTCACTCTGTCTGTCTGTCTGGTAAAAAGTTTGTAAACGTTATTTCTCCCACACCCAATCTTCGATTAAGCTGAAATTTTGCACAATTTTTTTCTTTTACCTGGCAACACAAGAATTAATAAAAAAAAATTAAACAATTAGTTAATAAACTATTGGTAATTAATTATTTTGTTTGGTATCTTGAACAAGGAAAAGAAATTGTACTTGACAGATATGGTGATTTAAGTTGAATTAGTCCCCTTGAGGAATTTTAAGACCTGAGCGAACATTTTTATTGCATTTAGAAAACGATCATGTAGACATTCATCAAGGTACCACCTTCATCCTTCCCCCTTCACTACTGGTCCAGACAAGTGATAAGATCACCGGTGTCTCTGGGTTCATCATTGAGAAAACAATTGGTAAAATTATTTCAATTGCACAGATTTATATATCTGGGTCAATCATACATATCCATCATACATGACTGATCCAAACCAAAGAATACAATTACACTTAATATAAACTTTTTTTTAAAAAGTATTTTTTAAAATGTTTTTCATGTTTTTTACCTATTATCTGTACCCCTGTTTTGTCTGTGATTTTTCAATGATTATTTTTTGTCTGTCTGTGGTTCAACCCTCTTGTGTTTTCACCTAGATCCTCAGTAAACATCACTTAGTCATGAGAGTAAAGTCAAAAACCATTTAGCGTATCATTAAATTACTCTGTTCATTTGTATTTATTTAAATAGAATGAAAGTTGTTTGAATGTCTGCACAGACCACACTCTAACCAAACTAATCATTAAAAACTTTTTCAAGAATAAAAGTTTCTGGCAAAGAAATGACTAGCATGCACTTTTTGTTTTACAAGTAATCCAATCTTCGAACCAAAAAGAAGAGCACAGTTTATCGATTGAGATTACTTGAGTATGGGCCAGTGATCCAAAGATTTAAGTGTTGAGAGCAACAGAACCAGCCAACTTTATGAGCCCTTTTATTTTATTCATTAAAAAAGTTGCATCAATGAGTATGTCAAACTATGTTTCATTTACTTGCCTGAAAGCAGGAACGGAGGTTTTAAAACATAGCCCACACCGCCATTGTCCATAAATCGACCTTGATTCAACTGCATTGCTTTTCCCCCTGTTTGATAATTTAGGGCCACTGAAAAGAAAATATTAACATAATTAAAAGTAACAACAAAAGTTTTATAATTTTTTTTTTTTTTGTGTGTGTTATAAGTTTTGGATATTTTTCAAGAAATAAAGATAATTATGTGCTTGCTCAAATCTCTTGCATGACTGGAGGGGAGAGAGGAGATGTTTCAAACTCAGGACCACCATCAAAATGTCAGTCAGAGGAGCATATATTGGAAAAATTAAAGAACATAACTTTCTGTAACTTCGAGAATTTGTGATTATTGTGGGAAGATGAAATAGGCAAGTCACAACATTCTCCTTAAGTCAGATGCATGGGCACAGGAAATCCTATAAAAAAATGTCTGACCACAATTTGATCTCAAGACATATGGTTTGGTAGCTTGTGCTCTATAACTTTCTTACTTATCGGTTCATAATATTAAGAAACAATAATTTCTGAAGTTGCAATAGTGTTGCAGACTGTATCTACGGAGATATGTTATTTCTTCACAATATTTGACGGCCTGTGAATGAACAATAAATACTCAAACATAGCTGCCTTCTAATTATAAGAGTTTGATATACTCTTCAGCAAGGGAAATAGCTGAATAGGACTGATATTCTTAAAAATTACTTGTTAATAAACATGAAGGTTTTTCATATTTATGTTTGATTATATATGACCTTTTTCTATAAGATGGGAAAAAATTTTGTGACTTTGAATGTTACTTCAAATTACCTAGACTCCATTTTAGATGGTTAATATATCATAATCTACAGAGTACTTCTTTTGCTAGTAGGTAGATGGCGTAAAGACTTTAACAAAAAGTAATACTGAGACATATGGTCCACAGAACTACACTGCCAAGCAGAAAGAAATGTCATTTTCAAATAAATTATTCACTGACCCACTTGGCATCCATGGACCCACATGGGCATGGGTATGTAATTACTTGAGTCAGTTCTTGACCCAGCAGGGTAAGTACGTATCAATCTATTGTGGGTCACCTTATTTAATTCTAATGGATTGGTTTGTATAAACCTCTCAACTTTGGACTCACTAAGGGACACAACACTAAAAAATGAATCTGTGAAATATAAAATTTAAACAAGTTAATACAAAAATATAAGTTTATATTAAAAATATAATGGTCTTTTCTGAATAATGTTTGTTAGTTTTAATTAGAAAACAAAAGTGATCTTCAAAATGTATATTCATTATAATTGCTAGTAATTTAAGAGCTCAAGGTAACAAGATTCTGGTTTATTCAATAATTGATAAGCTATGAGAAATTTTTAATTTTCAACCTTTAATATTTAGAGAGCTTTTAAGATATACAATGACAGTCAACATAAAACTAATGTTCTACTAAAAATGAAAACTTCTAAAATGTGGAATTATAAAATCAAACTGAGCAGTATTATTTATGAAGGGTCTCATTCAAACTTATAATGAAGCCTTGAATTGCTCTCATATTAATAATAGCTTTGGATCTTCAGAATAGCTTGAACTGTTCTGCAAATTAACTGAGGGCTCTGAGTTTAAATCCCAAAGGAGGCCAGATATTTTCAATTTAAGATCAATCTTGAGCTAAATTGTGATTTTTTTAAAGCCTTTAATGTGCAAGTACTCCTCTCCTAGATATATCACAACAAACAGGATTGGAGTATAATGCACTTGACTAAAACCCACTAAGAATGCTATAGTAGAATGGAAATGTGCCATACTAGAAGGAATAATATATTCATATGAAAATAGTAAGAAGTTCACAGTTCTATAAATTTTCAAATAAAACCTTCAGATACTTAGACAGCCACAGGAACTCAAAGCATTATTGACCATGAAATTGAAAAATTATTTTTTTCTTATTAAGAAATATATGCTGTATAAAAAAAGATAAATTTTAAATAAAACGCTGTTCTATTGTAGCCAGAAACAGATGTAGGATGACATGAAAGAAGAGAGAGTCACTGTATGGAGAGCGACAGTAACATTAAGTTATAAATAAGAGAAATATATCTAGTAGATGGTCTGCTATTAAAGAAATGTCTTAGAAAACCAGGTTATCTGAAAATATTTCTAAATGGCCTCTGTAAAAATCCAAAATAAGTAAGCAATGTGGAGCTAGTACCTGGCTGGGCAGATTGTTCTAAGGTTTTGAACCCAACACTCTTCATACTTGTGATTTTACTCAAGGCTGGACTCAATTTGATTTTTTGAATCTTGGAGTTTCGTTTGGTCTTGTTGTTGTTGACACTTGTTTCATTATTCGGAATGTCAGCAGCCTCGTCTTCATCACTCACGTCTGCATCTCTCTCTGTTATAGATAGAAGTCTTTTACCCTGTGCAAATATGAAGATACCCTTATGAAATACTTTGTCCACTTTTTGCTTTTGAAATAAAAACAAAAAATTGAATCTGTGTTTAAATATTTAAGTACTTAATTAAAAAAATGTTTTTTGTCTATGCAATCAATCATACAATAAAGTATAATTCAATTTGTATGACTTATTTTAGTTTCTCGTCATGTGATCTTTTAGAAAGGACTGACAAAGGGCTCATGGCATTTCAATTGCTTTCCAGAAGCTCTTAGGGAGAGTCAAGGAGAGCACCAGAGAACAGAGTTTAGAGACAGAGTCCAGTTCACTGGACTGCAGCAGTTCAGATCTACAGTGAAGCTATTGTACAGTCAGTCTTACATGCTGCTAAATGTACAGTATTTTGTTGTTATTACACACAGTTAATAAAGTTCTTGATTAAATTGTATCATGTTGTCCCTTGTTATCAGAGAAGCAGCATAGCAATAGAAGGCTAGGTAAAAACAAAAATCAGGGGAGACAATGCTCAAACCAAAAAGCACAAACTTTTACCATAAAAAGTATAATATCTTCAGACAAATGCTACAAGTTCATCTTTAAAAGACTTTACCAAAACCAGTTCATTTATTAGCATTCTATTAGCTTTGAGACTCAACCTAAATTTGAGATAATATTACAAAGTATGTTATCCAAGAGTTTGGCTATTGGAAAATATCCTTTAATTTTTATCTCTTTATATGTATTGTGTGCAGCAGTAGTATAAATTGCTAATTCTCTGAAGAAAGGTGAACATAAAATATAAATAACAATGATATTTATTGTTTTGAAAAGAAATGGGACAAAAAGTTCCGCTACATTTTGAATTGTAATATTTTTATTTCTACTTGAACAAATGTTAACAATATAAAGAGATTTACCTTGATAATGATTTTATTCCTGAGATCTTCAGGTGTAGGAGTTCTGATTAGGTCAGTTTGAGTGCTCCAGATTTTATCTTTCACTTGATTAAGGTTTTATTGTTTTCATATAAAACACAATGTATGTAAGTATAAAAACAGAATAAAGTGAACCCTTCTCATTTCAGCTTTCACAGCTTCAGTATTTCACATTTGCTACTAAGAAATTAATATGAAATTTTATATAAAAATATCAAAAAGATTTTACAAATATTAATTTTAACATGAGACGCTAAGTGTAAACTCACAATTATAAATAACATGACTGGTTGTAAGGAAGGGTAAGTCCTTAAAATCACATAAGTATAAATATTCCAATTTGAAAAATCACAGCTATAACCTAATTAAAAAATTTGTTAATGAGGAGTACAGTATTACAACTAATTAAATAACAGTCAAGAGATCTTATAGATTTTGGACATTGCTTCAAAGAAAGAAGATAATCTACCACATTCATTATTAACACTAAAATAATTGCTCTTACAAACAGTCATCAGCTTCCATAAGGAGGCATTGTCTATTTTAAAATTAAATATTGTTGATATTTTACTAAAGATTTGGAGACTCATAAAAGAAATAAATTAAAAGATGCAGTTCCACTTTCTGATACTAAAAATGTGTCTATGTAGGGATACCACCAAATACTGAAGTCATTATTTGGGCCATTCGTTCTTGCTGTTCAACAGAGCAATGGTTCTCAATTGATAATGTTACAGGGTACCTGAGAAAGTAAAATAATAATACATCTACTAGTGAAGCTATTAACCATTTCTTGTACATAAAAGCCTAACGTCTTATCAGAAACACAAGAATCTTCCAGTTCAATATTTCTGTACTACTTACGGTGATGCTTGAAAGGCATAGTTATTGATAGCTCTAATTACATCTTCAAATAATATCTTGGAAGTAAATGTGTACCCATGGTAAATGACTGGTTGACCATCAGGACCATCCCAGCAGTCCACTATAGTAAAAAGAAAAAAAAGTTACCTTATCATTAACTTTTCCTTTTCTTTAAAAAACTCACATTTATGCAAATTTACTATATGCCAGAACCAAAGAAAATGTCCTTTTTATTTGAACCTCTTATTCAACATGCACTTTATTAGACATTAAATAAAATATTCATAATCTAGTCAAGCATCCATTTACCTGTTTTAAAATAGAACATTAAATGTATCCTACACTTAAGAGAACAAACAAAAAGTGTAAAAGAAAAAAAAAAAAAAAGTAGGAAATCATTGAGGAAAAAAAAAGGGCACAGAATCAAAAGTGCTGTAAACAGAATATTCACCACCATCTGAGCATTACCTGACACATCCAACAAAAGATGTGATGAAAATCAAAAGATGCATCTGAAGCTACAATTGTTTAATCAATTTAGGAGTAGTTAATCTGTATAAAAGTGTCACTTGGTAACACAAAGTAAAAAAAAAAAGATGTTTGCTGAGGTCCAAAGGCCAAAATGAGGTAAAGGAAGCAATGGACTAGCTCATAAAACTTGAATTTAAGTGTCACAGAGAGAGCATTTAATATGTAGCGCTTAGAGAGAGAATAATCAAACACTTGATCTCGGGATCATTATGCTACCACTTTTGATATAGAATGAAAAAAAGGAACATCTATACAAAAGACAACTCTGGATAAAAAGGAGGAGTATCCTCTTGTATTAGTAAAGTCAAAGTAAAGTTTCTTTTTCTGACCTTGGGATATATGGGGCAGATAATGTTAAGGTCATCTGTTTATGAGCAGGGTGTCATGTGGCCAGCATAATGAACAACCCCCTTTACTTTCCTTAAATATAATCAGGTACCCATTAGAGTTAGGTGGACTCAGGAGAGGCCCAAAAATTGTTTTAATTCAAAGTCCCAGTCTTCACTGAGATTTGAACCCAGGATTAGAGGTTTGGAAGCCAGGTGCTTAACCACTAAGCTATGGTGCCCCAAATCATCTTGTATCACTTTGTTAATTTACACTTCACCACTCAGCCATTGTTTCCATATCATCTTGTATCACTTTGTTAATTTACACTTCACCACTCAGCCATTGTTTCCATATCATCTTGTATCACTTTGTTAATTTACCTGTTCCACTCTATCCCATTGACAATATAATTGTGAAAACAAAGTGACACTTCTCTAAACTTTCTCTTTAGTTTAATCTCTGTTTTTTACTGTCGGTGACTATTTCCATTTTTCTCAAGGAAAGAAACACTACTTACATTCCACACACCGACATCCTTTCTTTAATGCTGATATGTACATTTCTACTTGACTGGGGCCTCTAAGTTGATCTTCAGCAAGATACCTGTTACAAAATAAATTAGCCGAACCCCATGAAAAATATGACAAAAATTAAATCATGAGTCTAAAGAAATGTGTTAAAATAATTCGGCAACAACAAAAAAAATGTGCTTCTCTTCAAAATGTAATGCATCTCAGTGATCGTCATTCCTGTGATGATAGAGAGCCAACTGACATTGACAAACAGGAACTAGAACATTATAATGTTTCCGACGCCATCTCATTCATTAAGAATTGTAGGAGGTTTGGACTAGGGTGTAATAATCTTCATTTCAGAAGGAGTATCCGAAACGTTTAAAGCGAACAAAAAGTTGGATTCAGTTTCAGAATTCATTCTACTGTTTTCCTTTATGAAAATCTTGAAAATTAAACCTGATTTGAATAAAGTTGATCCTTAGCCATTGATGTTAGAAGTTGAATTTGTATTGCCCAAATAAAATAGTGCAGTAACTTGCATATAGAGATAGTGAGGCAGAGATGTAAATTATCACTAGGTGTTGACATTGTGTTTATGTGTATGTGTTTGTTATTAGTGTGTAGAGTTATTCCCCTTGGTAAGAAAGTTTATATCATAGTGTTGTGTGTAACCTCGTACTACGAGAGTGTGTAAATAAATGAGCTCTTGAATCTGGCGTTATAGTGTTAGCGTTGTTTATAGTTATTAAGTGTAGCATTTCTAGTTTAACACTAGGTAGCCTTGGTGAGGCAGAGAGGCAAAGTATCACTAGGTAGCCTTGGTGAGGCAGAGAGGCAAAGTATCACTAGGGAGCCTTGGTGAGGCAGAGAGGCTAAGTATCAATAGGTAACCTTATATACAATAAAGATCAATAAAACAGTCTTAGCTTTTTGCTATGCTCTCTTCAAAAGGAGTTGATTGGTCACTTGGACTACACACATCTGATTTGTTTTCAGCCATGCTAAACATACTGTGATGATATACTCACGTATTATGAGATGAAGCAATAAAGTAATGTGTCATAGGACGTGTCATGTCTTGATAGACAACTCGGTGGGAGGGATTAAATAGCTGCTCTCTTTCTGATATTAAAAACTGTCGAAAGCCTATACAAGAATAAAACAAAAAAATGATATTATATTTCATTATATATTTTAAGTGGATCAGTGTGATTTCAAATTATAAAAATGAAAGCATTTAATAAATGTACTTTAAATCAATTAAGAAATACTGTTAAATCAATGATTCAAAAAGAGCTTTTTGAAATAAAAAAAATGTCCCAAAACAATTCTATTTTCAATGATTACTTAGCAACTTTTGAAGAGTTTTTTTTTTTCCTTCTGGGACATGAAAAATAGGAGAATATTTCGGAAAACATTTCTAATAAAGAATCAATGCCTGGATGCATCAGTTTGTGCACATTGTCCATGTTTAAAAATATTTTGTTTGCATACATTAGAATTATAGACATTAATCTGGGCTTGACTTTGTAATCTATCGTAATAAAAGTTTTAAAAAGAGTGAGAGAGAGAATATATAGTTTTTGGGGATAGTGGGTACCATTAGAACTATGCGAGATAGTTCTCTAAATAACCTTAGTTTTTTATTTAAAGGCTTTTGTAAGTGATGAGTCTCTCAATACCATCTAGCTTCAACATACTATAATGGGTTCTTGGCAACAAAGGGCATCAATCCCTTCACCCCTATTGCCACCAAGCATCAGTGGGGAGTAAGAGGGTTAAAAAAGTTGACTTACAATGTGCTTCACATTTCCCGGCTAAACTATTATACACAACAAAAATTTTTTAAAAAAGCGTGAACCATTTTAAGTCATGGATGGTGACATAAATGATCATTTCTTGTAACATTCTGTATATCTATGTCTTGATTATTTCCATTATCCTTCTTGGTTAATGTGATTCTAATATTATAAAAGCTGCGCTAACTAAAAGTGAGGATGAAAGGACAATCTTTACTGACCATCCACACTAAGCAGATCACTTTTTTTACATCTTCCTTCAGGCTCAAATTGGTCAATGATGTTTCGACACTGGTCTTCATTTGCATCCACAATCTGTAAATAGCGTAAACATCTTGTAGGCTAAAGAATTACTTTGATTATCATATTTATTTTTATTGTTTTTGGTGTATAAGTAAATTGTGGATCAATAACAGAGCTAAGAGTTAGAAGATGGGAATAACAGACTGAATACTAGAATGTGTTCCCGTTTTCCAGTCTAATAATAATAAGGCTTGTCTTGTTTCCCAGATATAATATATATATATAGGTCTGTGTCTACATTTTTGAGATGTTACATCATTATTAATCTGTCGATACATTTTAGTTTCTTTCCTAAATTTGTGATCTAATTCTTCTTACTTACTTTTTGACCATCTCTTAAAAATCCCAAAATATCGCGGATGTTCATGTAACCTTTACCATTGGAGAATCTGTAAAGAAAAAAAATATGCTGAGAAGTGTTTTAGATCTTGATCTATATTAAGAATTAACCTGACTTTATTCAGAGGCAAAAGCTCTTTTTTAGCGGCCCCCGAAAGGGGAAAAGACGCTATTAGTTTTGTGCGAAATGTCTGTCCGTCTGTCCCGTTTAGATCTCGTAAACTAGAAAAGATATTGAAAATCCGACATCACAATATTTTAGACCATTCAAAGTTCTGATGCAACTGCTACTTTTTTTTTTCTGAAAACAAAAAATCTAATTTTTAAAATCAGTTATACAAGCAGTTTTTTAAAGAGAAAAAGCTAATTAGTATGCATTATTATAAGTTAGACCTAATTAGAAACAAATACTAATCTTATAAATTTCATTTTCCTGAACTTTTTTTTTTATCGCGGAAATAATTATTATTTAATTTTTTTTGAGGATTCGAATAAGAGATTGAGCCTTATCAAAACAATTAGATCAATTATAAGACATCAGTTAGGCCAGGGGAGGCGCGGTGGCTGAGCGGTAAAGCGCTTGGCTTCCGAACCGGGGGTCCCGGATTCGAATCCTGGTGAAGACTGGGATTTTCAACTTTGGACTCTTTGGGCGCCTCTGAGTCCACTCAGCTCTAATGGGTACCTGACATTAGTTGGGAAAAAGTAAAGGCGGTTGGTCTTTGTGCTGGCTACATGACACCCACAAAAACAGATGAACTTTACATCATCTGCCCTATAGACCACAAGGTCTAAAAGGAAAACTAGTTAGGCCAGGTTCACATCTAACTTTGCATTCACTTTCACCTATCCTTTGATCTGTGGGACTGTTGGGGCATTACACAAGATCTGTTAACCTTCTTTCTCCATTCTTATCTCTCATTTGTCTTTGATATAATTTCATTTGGATGTTCGTTCCGAAAATATTGAAGCCTGTCTGGGTGGACCACTTCGGGGGCCGATTTTAAGTTTGTGTTTCCACACAAACTGTCTTTTGTAACCTTGTTTACTTTTACAGTTTAGCATTGAGTGATAGACTTAAACAGTTTTGGCCAAACGGAAATAGAATCTAGATCTATAGAATGTCTATATAGACTCTATAACCTTTAAACTGTAGGTACCATAATGCTAACTTGAATTGATCACCAGGAATTGTGACTGTTCATAAAATCTCTCATCATAATATTCAACAATGGTGGTTAAATCTCTTGTGCTTGCAAGGACACAGATTTATAATTTTAGTGATTTTTTAAAAAAACTTTTTTATGCTCCACCTTTGTCATTTTATAGATTCATCAGAATATATTCACACAAACCTGCTAGATCTAGATATCTTTATAAGAAATATAGGCCTAGGCCTATCTTTTGTTGCTTGTTAATCGCAGTGAAGTCTACTAGATGCACTGTATAGGAATATAGGCTATTACATTATTATTTCGGAAGATGTGTTAGATTTAGTATTACACTGAAGAATCTGTAAAGATTTTTTTTTAAAATCACGAAGCTAGGAGGACCACTTTTATAGTAGAATATTATAAAACCCGTAACTATTTATTGGCATCAATACGGCCTTACCGGCCCAATTTGGTACCGGAATGCCCTTATAGCCAGTCCTCCCCTAATCTAGATCTAAATCTGGCTGGAGTCCAGATATAGATATCTAGATCTAGTCTAGATCCAGTCACAGCCCGAGAAAACAAATGAAAGAAAAAAGGGGTGTGAAACTGCCTGATTTTTACAAAGAGTTTAGTTTAAAAGTGAACCATGTAGACTCTACATGTATATTTACCGCTTCAGTTTAGATTTGCAACTTAAAGGATATTTGCTGGAATGTTTTAGTTTAGGCGTCCATTTATATTATATTTTTAGATCTATATGCCTAAAGCCAAGTGTTGTAGGATTCCAAGTGAAGAAAAACTAACTTTAAGAAAATATCTTCCAATTCCACTCGTTTGGTCAGCCTATTGTAGAATTCTACAAACTCCTCTCTGTCAAGAACACTGGTTTTTGAAACGCCAACATTTTTGTTCTTATCAGCTTCCTGTGGAAAAGTAAGAACAAATGTTTTAATAACCTTTATCTTTTCTTTTTAGCGCAGATTTACAGCTACTAGCTTTCATTTAACTCAATAACACAGAAATAACATCTCCAGTGCTGACTCATCTTATCATATAAAATACAGACGTAACTTTAAAAATAAAAGATGATTCGAATGTCACTGGGTCAATCTAGTTATGAATGTTAACCAATGACTTAAATTCTGCCAAAGTCATTGGTTTTCCTGGCTGGCTCAGGCAATCCAATCCATGCTCTAATAGGGAAGAAGGATTATTAGTAGGCCTATAATTTTGTCATGTCTTATGGAACAAGGAATGTGCCTTTATCTTTGTGTCTTTCTGAGTATTTTATTAGGTTTTGTATTTAAAGATTATGGTTCAGTGTTTTATGTAGGTCTATAATTGCTTCTTTACTTTTAAGTATTCTATCCTGAAGGGTCTCTGAATTTAATGATTTTATCAAATGTGCATATTCGTTTGTTATGAATCTCATTGCTCTATTTTGTGTCTGCTCTAGTTTCTTTATGTTTTCTTGAGTTCAGGGGACCCAACCAAATGATGCGCATTCTAGGAGCTACTGATTTTACAATGTAATACAAAACCAAAGATCTTCTTAGGCTATATCTTAAAGATTACAGACGTTACTCCAGAAGAGAAGATAATTACATTCTCCGCATTTCACGTGTCAGTCTAGTCATGCATGTTAACCCGTGTTAAACTCTCTTTGGTCCCACTATTTTATGGTTAGTAAGGAAGTTCTTGCTCTATATATTCTATCCATCAATGTATTGAAAAATCTCATAAGCACTGGTTCCATGCTGATATGCAGCTGGTAACAGCTATAATCATATTGCCTCCCCCACTCCGCAATGAAAAACTTTGGGCTGAGGGTCAAGTTTGTGGGAGGGGTAGGTGTAATAATGGGATGGAAAAGAAACGGGCTTGTCACCTTCGCAAAATGCTGGTGATGTTAATCCATATAAAATAACAACATGAACAACAACAACAATAGACATAACGCAACAATCCTCAAGTCACTCACATCAAACATCACGCGGGCGTATTTCTTCTTGATGTCTGTGTTGAGCGACTTCAGAAGCTTCAGGACTTCCTCAAAATCAAGATGGCCGTCGCCATTCAGATCTGCTTTGTTAAAAGCTTCTCGTACAATCCTAATCCAAGTTAAAGAAGCAAACAAGAAAATTAACCTGTCAACGAAACCGGCAAAAACCGCCGTGACATTAATATACCAGGCAAATAACATTTAGAAGAAACAGACACTCGATCAGTCATGAGTTCTGCTATTTATATACAACAGTTTTGATCGAATACATTGAACTCGCCAATAAAACAATTAAAATTCAAACGATGCAGGAGTCTTCGTTTCGAACGCTCTCATAGATATTGAGATCTAGATTCCATAGCTAAATCTAGTCTACCTTCAGTAAGATAAAATTCCAATTCTCCCGCTCCAAATTTTAAAAGCCCCCTACCGCCGCTGAGGGGAAGATGTCTAGAAGTGGCTCGAAAGGTCAAAGTGTCACATTTCAACCATGATTGTGACCGTGATTTGTGACACTGACAATAAAATTGTTTGGCTAGGGGAAGTAAATAGTTCATGATTAAAATTAAAAGGATAATACAGTAGATTCTAAATTCTAAGCCATTCATTTCTTTTCAAGTTAACTATTAGATGAATATTGATGACTATAGAAGCGTACTAATAATTATGTTTGAAAACTTTAGTGGTGACGGTGGGCCAGGATGGATGGTTCGTTTTGGTTGTTGAACTGTATTTTATCAGTAAACAATTGTTAACCTCCTTGTTAATATTAAACATGCAACAAAAAAATAAAATTGGGAAGGGAACTTTGAGGTGTAAGTGCAATACGTTGAGGATTATCGTAACATCAACTACAGGGCCGGCCTTGAATAATTGGAGGCCCATGGGGAAGTGAATTTGATGGCCCCAAATGAAATATAAAAAAAAATAAAAAAATAATGCAATAAAAAGATACAGCGAAAAATAAAATAACGCAAATAAAACCTGCCCGTTTATATCTAAATCGACAAACAGGCCTAACTGAAATTCATATTTCCGTGGTAGAGACAGAGTTAGACTTGTAAACATAGAGTCCTGTGCGAGGCTCCCACCAATGGACCTCATTCACCAATCGTAAACAAACAACATTTAGTCACGTGACCATATTGATAAAACAACGAAAAAAAAACCGTCACGTGACAACCGTCATGAATTAAACATGAGATCGTAAATTATATAGAAGAGATAGAGGCCTATTATGCCTAATGCCTGCCCTGTGTATAGGCATTCACCTCTAGAGCCCTGGCAGGTTTTAAAAAAAAAAAAAGCACAGGAAAAAGTTCAGCGAAAATGAACATGAAGATGATGAAGAAAAATGTTTTAAAAGTTGTTTAATAAGGCCATACAACGCTATCCTTAAAAGACTTAATTCGCTCACAGTAGGTCTAACGTTTGTACGTGACCAGCGACTTCCTGGCCAAACATTCCACCCCAGCGTGTGTGAACGTGCCGATGAGGAGACCTCGAATCTTTATGCACGTGACCTCCTTCACAGTTACTGAATTAAGTCTTTTGAGGTGTGCAAACAAGACAAGAGGCACCACACCGACAAACGTGACGCAGTTAAACAACACACACACACGCAAATATTTCGGACCTTTCAAAGAAGTATGACAGATACATGTATTGTAACACACTGAATTTTGGAAATTTAGGCACCGGATATTTAGGCACCGCGTATTTATGGATATTTAGGCACCCGGATACTTAGGCACTTTTTGACAAGGCGGATAATTAGGCACCGGAAAATTAGGCACTCTTTAATAAGCGAATCTTTGTTTTGAAAAAAAAAAACGTTAACGTATATTTTATCCTTAGGCTATGGGCTATCGGTGACATTATAATAAATAGCAACTAGAACGATTCTAACTAAAGAAAAGCTGACAAAATCGGAAAAATGACAATCATGAGAATGTGTGGAAAAAAAAAGAGTTATTGTATAATATAGACATCACAGGATTCAGGGGAGGGGAGGTAGAGATGATTCTCCGCTCATTGCTTCCGTCCATCACCAACCCCTAAGGTTGACTGGTGAGTTTTTTAAATTGATGATTATGCAAATTGTGTAAATATTTAGTTACTAATGTAAATACTTAGAATTAAAAAGTATTTTAAAATATTTTTATTATGTCGGGGAGTGTTGGCGATAAATATAATCGCAATCGCCCTCTGCTTGTGGAAAAAGGAGGAGTCGTACTTTTAAAATGGGATGGGCGGGGTGGGGCGCACACACTCTCACTTAAATGAGAGGATTTCTCGCAGGTCGATGTAAACTAGGTCGTAAAGTTACGTAGTGAATCTAAAAGCTACACACTGGGTATGGAAACACAAAGGTGTTACAATGGAAGTCTGGGGAATTATATTTTAGAGGCCTTCCAAAAACTTGGGTAGACACATTTCTGTTAAAACCATCATAATAATAATTACAGTAATAAAAATAATAGTAATATATAAGGGAAATGCAGATAGTTAAATTTCATAAGGCAGCGTTGAAAGGAAAACGACTGTGTTTTTTGTTGTTTTTTTAAATCATATATATATATGTGTATGTGTGTGTGTGTGTGTGTATGTGTGTGTGTGTGTGTGTATGAAACCTTTTTTGTCGTTTTTTTTTTTCATTCTGAAGAGGAGAAAAAAATGTCTCTGGAACTGAAGACAAAAGGAATGCGGGAATCATACCTTCTGGAAAATTGTAGTAAATATGTTTGGTTTATGGTAGAGAAGGCGGGGTTAAATTGGAACATCAACAATCTTCTATAAGCAGAATAAGTATTAATACAAGATCAATATTCCAAAAAAAATGATATTTAAATTTTTTAACTCATCTGTCTTTTCCATCAACTTTTTTTTTTTTACATTTTCAAAGCATTATATTTTATCGTCATTTCTAGCCGTTTTGCGATTTCCATTGCAATTTATATAAATATTATATTACATAAATTTACATATATATTCAATAAAAGTTAATTACCACATTTGAAGGACGTAACACACCTATACACTCACACAATAGATCTTCCTGAAGAGGTTACCCATTAACAATATAAAAGAAGGATTGTTGGTAATAGATATTAATGCTATTATAAAATATATATGCTGCTTTAGTTTATCAACATATTTAATTCCTATAAGTAACGCGCGCAATGCCCTCCTGCTCATCCCCATTCCCACTATAAGAATTTTCTCCAGACTTCCATTTTAGCAGTTATGTACAATGCTGTACCATGCACTGTACTCCAGTGTGTAGCCTTGAGACTCATAACGTCAACATCTACCCGCCACAAATCCTCTCCTTTTAGTGGGAGTGCGTAGAGGAGGAAGGGCTAAGGTCAGGAAGCAATGAGAGGAGAATCAACTCTACCTCCCTTTCCCTGAATCCTGTGAGGTCTATATTTTATAATGACTATTAATCCGGAGTCATTTTTTCCACACATTCTCACGATTGTCATGTCATTTTTTTCCTCGTTTTTGTCAGCTTTCCTTTTATATCATGAAAATTCAGAAAGAATCGTTTTAGTTGCTATTTTTTTGATAACGTTACCAATAGCCCAGAGCCTCAGGATAACAGATACGTTAACACTTTAAAATTACTTTCAAAATTAAGGTCGCTAATTAAAGAGTGTCTAATTATCCGGTGCCTAATTTTCCGCCTTGCCAAAAAGTGCCCAATTATCCGGTGCCTAAATTTCCGGGTGCCTAATTATCCGGGTGCCTAAATATCCGGGTGCCTAAATTTCCAAATACCGTAACACACTATAGGCTACTACGCGAGAGCTTAGAAAATGTTATTGTGCACAGAAATGATCTATCTATCTAAATATATATATACTTCTCTTCTTTGCTCAACAGTTTGGACGAGAAGTAAAGGAAAGATCACTCTCTTATTTCTGCGGATAGAGTTATCCCATGAAAAAACAAGAGGTGGGGGGAGAACATTTTTTTTTAAAGCACAGTTTATCAACACTTTCTTTCTTATGTACACCGGATACACCAAAACGCTAGGTATTTATAGTTTTCCCGCCATATATGAAAATCACTTAATAGCGCATTTGCCCAGCGCGCTATGGTTGAAGTCTCTTTTGTGGTCATTGCGGAAGAAAGGTGGGGGAGGGGTCTTGGATGTTTCCGTATTGCCTTTAGGCGCTCAGAAAACACAACTCAGCTCGAGACGGGATTCGAACTCAACCCCCTTTAATAGGTAGCCAAACAGTTTATGCCACTCAGCCACAAATTCTACCGTGTTGAGTGAGATCCGAGACACCATTGGGATGGACTATGTCATCCAGGAGCTATGCACATAACCAGTGAAGCACACACTGTAACCTCCCACTAGTCCCCTACTCTGTAATCTATTAAGTGAAAGGCTCATAACAATCCACAAAGTATCACATAATGTTTTAAACCTTTTTTTTCCCTGACAACAAGAGGGCAGAGTTCAAACTAGTGGTGATGGAGATGAGTCTGGAGAGCACTCCACACGACCAAACAGCCATCCGTATTGGTGGAGTGGTTAAAAAAGTTTTTGAATGATCCCATACAGAATAGATTAATCAAAATTGAACATTTTGTTATCGAGAATATCTTATATTATCTAAAACAAATGAATGGGTTAACATTATTTGACATATACAGAGAGAACTTTCAAAAACAAAATAGGCTTACACATCTGCCTGTTGAAGAAAATATGAGCACCAATGGTTTTATTAAACAAATACATTCGTTAACCTTTCTATGGGCATAATGTTTTTCTCAAGATGTTTTGCTTGAACCTACCCTACTCTGAAAATGATGAACGCTCCTTGTCTGAAAATTGGTTATATGTGTCTAATGCAGTGATTCCCAAAGTGATATACATGGGTCTACCAGACAAAAACGTTTGGGAACCACTGGTCTAAGGATTTCATTTCAAAGGATATTTATTGCTTTCGTTTTTCTGCTCTGCAAGTTGTTCCAGCTGCATGGCGTATCGAAGAGCCCTGACCCATTTTTCTCTCATCTCTTCGGAGTCTGTCAGCAGATAGACCATCTTGTGTGAGTTGCCAAGTATGATGGTGAAGCACTTGCTTTTCTGAGACAAAACAAGACAAATAGGCAATTCATCTTAAGAGAGTTGGTACGTAATGAAACACACAAACAGAATAAAATATAAGCAGATAGACTATAATAATAATAATAAAAAAATAATATACTTTAGGGCCTATATAGCATGACGGCACTATGATAACAGACGTGTCACAAACCGTCTACATATAGGGATGTTATGAAGTGTGTGTTTGTGTGTTTCTATGGTGACGGTGGGATAAAGTGAGCGATTGGTTCTGAATGATGCACGATAGGTGGCATTGTCGTGAACTGTCTGAGTTAGGACAGAAGACTCCAGAATGTAAGACTGAAAAGACGTGTAATTGTGAGTTAGATTTTGTTTAAAATAGCATTTTATGTTATTCGTATTAGTAAAGTCTACCATATTTATTAGATTTCATCACAAGCTGATTTACATATAGTTTAATAAAAATCATATTTAGTTTTGTTCACAAAAGAAGTTATTCATGTTATTTCAAGTCTCAAAACAAAACATAATAATAAAATATGCTTGGAACTCGGAACAGACGGGTAGAGCTAACAGTTCAAATCAACTTCTCCATATCTCAAACGGGGTAATCCGTGGGATGTTAGGCGGAAGAATATGTCTTGGAGTGTTCATTAACTGTCCGCTTTTCCTGTCAGACAGTCTGGACTACTTTTTGTTCATGCCTTCACTTGATTACGCCAAGGAGAGATGCGTGAGAGGGTGGCCGTTGTCAGAAATGATGGAAAAGCTATCCAGAATACACTTCTTTTTTATTACAAATTTTTTTAGGAGACTTTTTTTTTAATTAAAGAGATCACGTGATTATTTGTTTATTAATGTATAGCATCATTTTCATCATCTGGGCCTGTCTATTCTCTCAATAAGGATTATGACGAAACATTTTGACACAGTAATCTCCTCTTTGTTTAGTTTGAGTTTTTAAAGACCCAGTTTACATTATTTAGAAATAAAATATAATATCATAGATAAAGAAGAGAAAGCGATATGTAATCATGTTTGGGGGGGGGGGGGGGAATATAAGGTAACCTAAAAAAAAATCTAGAAGAAAATAAAACGATGAAGGCAATGATGAAGCTTAAAATCAATGGATAAACTATTTCATGGGCGTAGCCAGGATTTTTTTTTCGGGGGAGGGGATTGGGGGGAATTTTTTTCTCACCTCCCCACCGCAAAAAAATAAATAATATATATATATATATATATATATGTGTGTGTACACACACACATAATTAATCTTCATTTAATTCTGATCCTTCATTCTTTCGTAAGACGTTTATTGTACCCTCGGATAAGTTCTTACTAGCGTTAGTGAAAAAAATTGTAGACTCCCGCCCTTGCCAGCAAGGGGGTCTGGGGGAGCTAGCAGCGCGGGGGGGATTTTAATTTCGCCCCCCCCCCCCACACTGGCTACCCCCATGAACTATTCATATTAAACACGCATAGCCAACCAAATAATGGGATGCGTGCTAAGAGAGCACAATAAATTAAAAATGTGATTTTCTGGTGTCAAAAGTGGACCAAATATTATCAAATACTTTTTTTTTTAATTTACAGACCTAATCAATACTTGCATACATTTTGAACGCCAGAAATTTCAGAATAGCTAGCTTTATATAACTATCCTTAAGTAGATGCCGTTAAATCAGTAATTCAAAGAGTCATCCGCGTTGCACTTTAGTTTTAAACATCAGGACAACAGTCCAGTAGAACGCTAAACAACTGAGCTCTCCACAAATAATGCAAACATCGACTGTCTACTAAATCAGTTTATCCAACAGTATACAATACATTTTAAAGACGTTCTAAACATCAGGACTAAGATAGGCCTAAGAAAAGATAAGATAAGAAAAGATAAGATCATTTTTATTGGTCCAATGATATGGAAATGAAATTTGACTATAATTGACCACCTCAATGACAATATAAATGCATATACGAACAACATTTACACACGAAACATATGCACACACACACAACCAGCGCTTTTATGAATTAGACTTCGATGTACTTCTCGATGACGACATACGACCTTGTAACGCACTAATACAAAGTGAGATAAAGGAGTTTTTTAAAAAATGTTTCTGTTTTAGTCCTAATGGAAATGAGGCGATTACACGCAAGTAGAATACTAAACATCAGAATTCTCCACAAATAATACAAACATCGACTGTCTACTCAATCCGTTTATCCAACAGTGTACACTACGCCACAGAAGCGCTTTAAAAAAACAAACACAAATGAGACTCACGTTTAAATCTTGCAGATGTTTTGCGTATTCTTTTTCTCCTTCTCGTACCTCTTTGATTTTCGATATTGGAACTGTTTGGACAAACATTGCAGCAATCATTAGAGTTTTGTTGAACAATGGAAAGTGTATAATTGCCTTTAAATTTAATACAATTAAAGTGCATTCTTTTTTACACTAGAATCCCCATTTTAAAGATCATGACGAAGTGATACAATTTCAAGACTTTTGTATCGTTATGAATGTTGGAATCACGATTTTATACATAGTTCCAGGCGAAAAATAATCCACCAATATTGTTTAATATATCCATTTATCATAGGCCCAAACTTGGTCAATTATGTGTCCTTAATATGTAAAAGCTATACAAATTAAAGTAAGTTAAAGTAGATTCCTTTCCATATGTCTTATCTTATCTTACTTTCCATATGTCTTATCTTATCTTACTTTCCATATGTCTTATCTTATCTTACTTTCCATATGTCTTATCTTATCTTACTTTCCATATGTCTTATCTTATCTTACTTTCCATATGTCTTATCTTATCTTACTTTCCATATGTCTTATCTTATCTAACTTTCCATATGTCTTATCTTATCTTACTTTCCATATGTCTTATCTTATCTTATATAATACAGACGTCACTTCAAAAAAAAAGAGAAGATGTCCATTATGTTCATCTGTTTCTATGTCGAATGGTTAACGAAGGTATCGACTTCTTTACTTTCACCAACTCACGTCAGATACCCATCAGTAATCAGGGACTTTTATAATAACAGTTTCACAGAATCAGGTATCTATTAGGTGGAGTCAGGTACACTCTTAAAGTTCAAATTCCTAAATCAAGTACATGCAAAGTTGTACAAGTTTCCGACGTTTCCTCAGATTTGAAGATAATTTACTAGACTAAACTCCCCGCACGACAACGTATGACTGCGGGCTGGTTTCGAACCCCGGACCATCGAACGACAGTCCAGAGTGCAAACCACCAGACCAATCAGCCATCCGGGATTTGAACACGTTATTTTCTCCGATAAAGATGCCAAGAACTTTCTACCAGTCAGCAAGAAGGCCCAGTGGATTCTCCATGACGTATTCAGGGGGGGGGGGGGGAGTGAGGAATGTTAATGTTCTAAAGGAAATAACCGGAAGTGTACTCACTTTTGGTGTCTTGTACTTTCTTACGTTTTGACCCCTCATAATACAAAGTCATGTTTTTGTAGTCCAGAAAATATTTCCGTTTATGCTTTTTACGAGGCTTGATTTTCTCCAAGTAGCAGCCTTGACCTAGATCAGCCATTAAGCGTTCCACTGGAAAAAAAAAAAGACAGATTTAACAAGTGAAATATATAACAAGCAAAATACAAAATACTATTTTTTAAAAAAGCTTATATTGGGTTTAGTTGTATCAATTAGTTTGGATCAGTCATTAAATTTGTAATAGATCTAGACTAACAACAATAAATCTGTGTGATTAGGAATATTTTTACCAATTGTTTCGTTTAGTATAATTTTATGCTATCTTTCTAAATACTCTATAAGCCTATGACTTGTCTGGATCAGTTAGAAAGGGATAGAAGGGGGTTTCTGGGTGGTCGCTTTTTAATGTATTTATTAAAAAAAGGAAGCTTCTTGAATTCGAAGGCTAATGTCTTCTCAGCCTCCTCAAGCCAATACGGTAATCAGTGTGCCAGGGATCTGCTTATGAAATTAGATTTTATAGTTTATTTATAATTATTTACACTTTTTTTTCACAAAAACAATAAAGGGGACTTATTCAACTTATACCACTTTATCTGTCAAGGAAAATGTCTTTCCTTGTTCGAGATACCAAACAAAATAATTAATTACCAATAGTTAATTAGCTTATTGATTAACTTTTTAAATTGATTCTTGTGTTGGCATGTAAAAGAAATATTGAGTAATACTTTGACTTTCACCTCTCAATTATTTGTCTTACGATCGTACTAGTCAATTGCATATTGCCCCAGTGTTCAAAATACTCTTTCAGGCTTCACTTAACCAGGGCAGAGTACCAAAGGACTGGAAAGAAGCTAATGTCACCCCCCTATTTAAATAGGAGAAAAATCTGACCCAGGAAACTACAGACCAGTATCACTTACCAGCATCACATGTAAAATCCTAGAACACATAATATGTAGCAACATCATAAACCACTTAGACAAACAAAATGTCCTCACACCATACCAACATGGTTTTAGGAAATATAGATCATGTGAAACACAACTAATAGGACTAATTGATGATTTTTCTAAAGGTTTAGATAATAGTGAACAAATAGATGCTATCTTACTAGATTTTTCTAAGGCTTTTGACAAAGTTCACCACCATAGTTTGCTTAAAAAATTAAAATATTTTGGCATTAATGGTCCACTGCATCAGTGGATTAAAGATTTTCTGATAGGGAGAGAACAAACTGTAATAATAAATGTCTCTAAATCAACACCGATAACAGTAAACTCAGGTGTACCTCAAGGAACAGTCTTGGGTCCACTACTATTTTTAATTTACATAAATGATTTACCAAATTGCATTACTTCAGGAACAAAAGTCAGATTATTTGCAGACGATTGCATAATATATAGAACAATAAAAACAACACAAGACACAGATATTTTACAAAGAGAATTAGATGAATTACAGAAATGGGAACCAAATTGGAGCATGTCTTTCCACCCAGAAAAATGTCAGTTGTTAAGAGTAACAAAAAAACTAAAACAAATTAATTCCACTTATCTTATTCATGGCAAACCAGTAACACAGACTAAAAACGCAAAGTACCTAGGTGTTATAATAAATGAAAAACTGTCATGGAATCCACATATTGATAAAAAAAATCCAACAAACCATTAAGGTTTATTAAAAGAAATTTCTATAAATCAAATTAGAACATAAAACTAAAATGTTATTTAACCTTGGTTAGGCCAATAATAGAATATGCATCCTCCATTTGGGACCCCTCAACTCAAGAAAACATTAAGAAACTGGAACAGACACAAAATAGAGGAGTGAGATTCATAACAAATGAATATTCACATTTGACTAGAGTAACACCTATAGTAAAATCATTAAATTTTGAAAGCCTTCAGGACAGAAGACTCAAAAGTAAAGTAGCAATTATACATAAAACACTGAACCATAATCTTCAAATACAAAAACAAAATTTAATAAAATACTCTGAAAGACACAAAGATAGAGGCACATTCCTCGTCCCATATGCTAGGACAAATTTGTACAAATACTCCTTCTTCCCTAGTGCTATTAGAGCATGGGCTAGCCAGGAAAACCAGTGACTTGGCAGAATTTAAGTCATTGGTTAATATGCATGACTAAATGCATAACGCGTAGGACGTAATCATCTTCTTTTTTGAAGTAACGTCTGTATTATATATGATAAGATAAGAAGATATTCATTCTTAAACAAGTCGTTAAGTCAGATTGAAAAAAAAATTAAAAAATTTAAATGTTTCCCTTTCAGACCTTGCGGTCAATAGGGCAGATAATGATAATGCAGAATAAAAGTGAAATAATAATAAATAATTATAAACATTTTTACAATACATAGATTTTCAACAGTTCCGTTATTCTGTACACCGGATACACCAAAAAGCTAACTGTTAGTAGCTTATCCGCCATTGATGAAAATCGACCAAATCACCTCAACAGGAAAGAAGGAAACCGTAAGAAATCAGGAAGAAAGTAGGATGAAAAGGCGGATGAATAAATACATAAGTAGATCTAGTTATTTTTATCACAGTATGATGTGAAATGTTTCTGTGAATATAACAAATGTATTTTCCTAAGCTTAAAAACTGGAGGACTTACAAGTTTCTTTGATTAATGAGCGGATACGCACATTTTATAAGCCTCATTATCATTCTATGATCATTTTAAACAATCCCTAATTTTTAGTTAGATAAGCACATACATGTCCACTCTAGTATAAATCTCTGTATGTGAAATAATAATATTAAAAATAACAATAATAGTAAATGGAAAACCAAAAAAAATTTGCGAACCAAGGCTTGGAAATTAAGCGTTTATGGAAGTTATCCAAAAGAACAATATACCCCATTGTTATATCAACCGAGGGGATAATAACAACTGACCTCACAGATACCTTCAAGGCCCTTAACATTCCTAAGAAGATTCTCATTGCCCTGTCAGAAGGCGGTACTGCTGCAGACCTGCCACATCACCAGAAAACTCTCCTCAGTGGACACTGATATTGGGACTACAATGAATTTAGTTTCTCTTTAACAAAACTCGACCATGGCAGCGACAGAAAATGAATACTCGTTCTTTTCTAACTTATTAAAAATAAACAATAATTATAATAATAATAATCTTTATTATCCATAAAGAAATTGTCTCACAATTTGTGCATGCGTCCTTTTTTTACATTTTGAAATTGTAATCGTCTAATCAAGGGCTATCAGGCAATCATTAAATTTATCCTGGACAACTGGCTTTGTTTGTTCTACTAGCTATTATTCAAGCGGGAAAAGGTGTGGGGGGGCTTGATAGCCTTAGCTGGCTACCCACCAAGGAGAATGAGAATTCAAACCTCTGCTGCCTTGTTGCTATACCCAAAGGAAGGGAAAGGCTACTGGAGACAACTCTAAGCAAAAATTATAAGCCGGCGACCCTTAGGCAGCTTATAGCACACAGAGATACATCCTGACAGAGCTTACGGCGCCGCAGATCCCAGACTATATCGGTAGGCCTACTTGTCGTTCTTTTGGATGCATCAATTACGTGGAGATGGGGGACCTGTCAGGTGAGCTGATACAGACACTGATATAAATTCTATGAAATGATCTAGCGTCTTTTCACGTCTGAATGAGACCATATTTGACCTTCCCATTTAAACAATTTCTTCCCAGTAAGTTGCCGAAACTAAATATTACTTTTAGGTTTTGCATTTAGAACCTAATGCAAAGTATCTATTCTGTTGAATGGCCTTGAACTCCTTTGATGTATCAAGCCACAATGTAGGATGACATGTAGACTTTTTTCCTAACAATTCAATGTCTGGATCGCTAATGATGATCAGGATTACAGATTTATGATTATATCTCCGTAAAATCCAGACGCTATTTACAAGAACATTACCATTACGCCAGTTAAGGCTTCAAAATTAAAAACTATTCGTATGTTACTTCCTGTTGCATATCAAAATCCTGTATTTTTGTACTATACATCAGCAAATGTATGCTATATAATTATAGTTCATTACATATACAATTAGGTTGACTTATAATTAAATAGAAAAAAAATGTGTTTGAAGTAAATGTTATACACGTATTTGTTATTAAAAAGCAAAAAAAAAAAAAAAATAATTATAAAAACCATATTTATATTTTGGCTCTAGGTGCAATATTCTTTTCATTTAAAGACGCGATTAGCCCCCTCTCAAATCCCATTTACAAAAACAACAGATATTTGACATTACAACTTTGATCTAGTTTTTACATGATGTTGACGCAGAAGTGAGTGTAGGAAAAAAAAACAACACAATACAATTATTCGTGTTGTATTCTACAGTTGCTTAGTGTCTGATCTTCACAAACATTAGGTTGGTGTAATGATATAGATTTAGTCATTTGAGTATTAATCTCGAGACCAAAAGAGTAGATAGAACTAGACAGGAAATACGTCATGTTTAGAGACGCCAGAGAGGGAAGGACAATAGAGACGCTTACAGAGAAGACTCAACGACCATTTCCCCTTGTAAATAAACGCTTTAAAGTTTTGCTAAGCGTTAGTCAGTTCTTTGAAGAGCGCCTGGAAAACCGAGCAGCTGCGTGAACTCGCATGAGATAGAGTAGTTTTGATTAGAGCATAACAGCTGTCAGGAGAAGCTTGCCCTTTAGAGAATGTTCACAAGCCGGTCCCGAATCGCCGTTAAGTAAATCTTCACTTTGCCAACACAAAAATTATCAAGGCGCACAAATATACAATTGCGCGGGCCGGTGGGAGAGGTCTTCGCGAATCACTAATCAGCTACCGCCCGCCTAAACCTGAACCCCCCCCCCCCCCCCCCAATCAGTGGCTGATCCGCCACAGCCTGCCTGCTCTAATGGGTGCTAAGTGCAAAAGATTAAAACTAAAAAAGGGGGAGGCTGAAACCTTGCACCAAAGCAATGAAAGAAGAAATCTTAAAAATGGATTTAAAAAATCTCATGGAATGTACAAGTGTCCCTATCCTATACGATTCGTCATAGAAGGTCTAAACACTGACATGTGACGTCGCAACCTGCCGGCGGTTTAGACCAATAGCTCGTTGCCAGGTCACAGGTCAGTGTTCAGGTCTCGCCCTTTCTCGCAGAGGATTTTTCGGCATGTTGACGACTCAAGAAAAAATGGCAGCCATAAACAATGAACAGAAGAAACTACACACCGACATTGTAGCTCTACACGGCTTTTGTTTCGGTGCAAAGTTCAGTTCAAGTATATCTAGGTTCTTTTACACTGGTGCTCCTGTGTTGTTTAATAAACACATTGACAAATCAATAAGCATCTAATAAATATACATGCAGTTAATAATAGAACTCATTTACCGCCATTTCTGGACGCTGATTGAGATTCTGGCGTCCAAATATAGACAAGAAAGGTCAAACAAGGGAAATCAAATGAATGATTGTCAACTGTTAATATCGTCGATTTCTGCGTACAACGCTTGTTGTTTTAGGCAGAGTTCACTACACTTTACTCATTTCGAGAGTAGGTCAGGAGTCCAAGACTTTTAAGACGGCAAGGGCGTCTCTCCCTCATATGGTTTTAAGCTAATGTTAAACTGAGAGTACAACTAAGTCCAAGACTTTTAAGAAGGCAAAGGCGTCTCTCTCTCATTTGGGTTTAAACTAATGTTAAACTGAGAGTACAACTAAGTCCAAGACTTTTAAGAAGGCAAGGGCGTCTCTCCCTCATTTGGGTTTAAGCTAATGTTAAACTGAGAGTTCAACTAAGTCAAAGACATTTAGGACGGCAAAGGCGTCTCTCCCTCATTTGGGTTTAAAGCTAATGTTAAACTGAGAGTAAAATTAAGTCCAAGACTTTTAAGACGGCAAGGGCGTCTCTCTCTCATTTGGGTTTAAAGCTAATGTTAAACTGAGAGTAAAATTAAGTCCAAGACTTTTAAGACGGCAAGGGCGTCTCTCTCTCATTTGGGTTTAAAGCTAATGTTAAACTGAGAGTAAAATTAAGTCCAAGACTTTTAAGACGGCAAGGGCGTCTCTCTCTCATTTGGGTTTAAAGCTAATGTTAAACTGATAGTACAACTAAATCCAAGACTTTCAAGACGTTTCTCCCTCCTTTACTTTAAAGCCAATGTGTTGACTATAAGCTAACTATATGCAGTCGACGATTCCTAACGTGGCCGCAAAGCCAGTGTAACTTCTTACTTTTCAGACAATGTGCAGTACACACGTACATCAATACGCACTATTAACTGAGAATAGCCAGAAGTTCAGCCAGAGGCCTTTGAGATTAGAAAACAAGCATCCTTCTGTGCTGTCCTTGAAGGGGCCTCAATAGTTTATTCCAGGGTCATTTTGTCAAGATAAAAAAAAAATATAGCGCACCCCCCCTTTTTATGACCTCGCACGTAAAAAGGAATAGTAACTAATTAAGAGGTTGTTATGGAGCGTGGTGGATGACCACTTGACAATGACAGGACTATTAGTCTTTTTTAAAGTCTCAGTTAAATAACTATTAAATTTTACAATTAAATACTAATGCACATGTTATATTATAATTATTTTACAAATAATTGATTGATGTTTCTTATATATATATATATATTTATATATATATCAATATATATATATATATATATATATATATATACTAGCCAGACATTACTCGCGGCGGCGGGCCTTAGTTTGTGTATTACTAATGTAGTGGATTTGGATTTAGATGTATGTTAAACTTAGCTAATGTTCCTTTCAAGTTTTTCTCTTTCGCCACGAAAATAAAAGTAGTTTGGCCTAAATGGATTTACCCGTTGAGCCGATACCTTCATATCTATTAAAAACGAAAGAAGCGATAGATGAATAGGATATAAAGTACACTTAAAACTTAAAACCCGATTTGCTAAATGAATGGGATTATAGTACATCAGGACGTAGACATTCGCATATATATATTGAACGAATTTATGTAAAAATGCTTTTGAAACCCAAATTTCAAGGTTAATTTTTATTAAATAATGAAATCAATAGACTATATTTTGTATTTTCATGTGTCACAGTAAAAAACTATCTGTGCAAAGTGTAGTTTTAAAAAATAGATCTAGATCCTTTCGATCTTTGCATGGTAGACATGGCCTAGATTCATGAAATAATAATATTTTCATAGAGTTGGGCAATTTTTTTTTTTTTGAGAGTCATAAGTTTATTTTAAGGCTACTATACATACGTTACTGTTCCAGTTAGTACCCAAGGAACATTTCTGCCAAGTTTTATCAAGATTGATGAAACGGTTTAGATTAAAATGCGGGAGAGAGAGAGAATATATACACATAGAGAGAATTAGATATATAACAACGCCTGGTCCCTTTTCTAGTGTCATAAACACTAGGAGCAGTCAGGGAACTCCGGCATGTCGCTTTTTGTTAATGCCCTTGGTTGATTCATTTGTGATTTGCATCACTACGCGACAAGTAGGCCTGTTTGAAATGCAAGCGCTTGTTAGTTACGGTTTAAAAGAGATACGAAAAACGTGTTGAATTGAAATCCATCAAAGATTATAAAGTTATACTACGAATAAAAATAATAACAATAGTAATGTCTTTGATTCCGAAGATTAACAAGGACTGCAGTGTTTCACATAACTACGCAGATCCAGTTTCTATAGTGTGTATTTCTACACATCACGTGTAATAATTAATCACAGACATTTTAAACTCATACAAATATATAGTCTAGGATGGATGAGAGACTTATTAAATTTTAGTGTATGTAAGTATGTATGTATTACAATACAGCGGACTTTTTAAAAAAGAAAATTGTATCCGTTATAAATTAACTCTTTCTCACCTAACTGATGATATCAGCGTTGATTTGACACCATAAAATAAAAGTAATTATTGGTTTTATAAACTTTAATTTGTGTTTTATAGAAAAAGACCACGCGTTCTTCTATAATTATATAACTAATAAAACATTTCCTGATTACATACCAAAAAGTTATTGAAGTTTAATCATAACAAATGAGACAAATGAATAATTCCGTCGGAACGTGGAAAATAATTACGGAGAGAAAGAGTTAAGGTGTTTTTTTCCCCACTATGTGTTAAGATAGAGATGTTCAACCTATTTTGATCAGGAGGAGGTGTGGAGGGAACAATTTTTCTCTATCTTACAACACGTTGATTGGCTGCATTGTCACCTGAAATGACCGGAAATAGACCATGGGATTGTTTTCATTGTTGCGACTATTTACTGAAAATACTGAATTACTGAAACACTGTATGAATACGCTTTTCTACAGTTAATAAAGTAAGGATTAGAGACACACTTAATAGTTTTATATGGAGCTCAACCGCTCGGGCAAAACAACAACACTTTATCAGGAAATAAATCATTGCTTTTTTTTTTGTTAACAATGCATCCTTCAGGTGTCAGAAGATTAGTAGAGAGTAAGCAAAAACAAGGGAGCAGACTCAACACACTCTTCAGTAGTCATTCATTACAGATGTTAATTTTCTGTTAATGTTTCAAGAAGAGCTAGAGGCAGCGCCGGACTTTTCTTCGCTCTTTCTTCAAATTGATTGAAAATATCCAAGTCACGTTTTGAAGCCCCCCCCCCTCCCCCAAGAATAGCTTATATTGACTTTATTATTAAGTAAATCTGGCTCTATAAAGAGGAGATTGTGTGAAAATCAGCCCAAATTTTTAAAGCGTATTGATATTGTTCTAATGTTTTCTAATTTATTTAAATATACTTTGTAAGAACTACTTTTGTTCAATAATGTATAAATATTATAAATTAAAAAAAATTAAAGTTTCCTTTTGAGACCTTGCGATCTATGGGGCTTTTGAATATAAAGGTCATCTGTTTTTATGGTCTACGGTTAACGAGGGTGTCATGTGACCAGCATAACCCAACCGCCTTAATTAGAGCTGGGTGGATTAAGAGGCGCCCTAAACCAAAATTTAAAATCTCAGTCTTCACTACTATTGGGACACGGCACTCTCCTGTTTGGAGGGCCAAACGCTTTACCACTCAGCCGCCGGACCTCTTATTAGAAATACAGTTCGTGGTGTATTTCAAGCTTGATGCAACCCCCCACCAGTGTAAAATAGCTACAGTTCAAGCAAATATAGCACCATCACAAAATTGATGATAATATATGGGAGTCGAGAGGCTAAAAGTGCTTGAACTTGGCCTGGCTTGGCTACCTAGAAGGGGGCTCAAGTGTTCGACACCCGACTCGGGCAAAGTTGTGTTTACTGAGCGCCTAAAGGCAGCACGGAAAACTAACTCGTAGATACCCCCTCCCCCCCCCCCCCCCCACCGGTCCACAAATGAGATTGGACCAAAAGCGCTCTGAGCATGCTATAAGCATGAAAGTAGCGCTATATAAAAGCTATAATAATATATGAGAGATATAAGATAAGATTATTTTATTGGTCCAAACAAATAGAAATTCAGATTGACAACAATTGTCCATCTCAGAATAACTACTTTAAGTAAAAGTTGCTTGATTTTTCTGGGGTATTATAAAGTAGCTCCTGATGATTCATAAAAAGTCTTGACTTGTCAGTATGTGTTTTCACAACACAAGTATCCCAGAAGCCTAACAATCATACGACAATAGTCCATAAACTTTAAACTTAAGAAAAAAAGAATGAGTCATGATGAGTGATAGCGTTTATTTTTTTGAATTTCTAGTGTCAAGTATTACACTTCCCAAATAGTTGGCGAGGAAAAGAAATCACATTTACACTTGAATGCATATCTTAACTCTTCAGATTTAGACAAAGAAAGTCAGGCGACACAAAGAAATGTGGAGACAAGTTGCGTTTGATTTCAAAGACTATTTCGACAATTCCCATAGAAGAGACAAGGAAGCCATGTTTATACATCTGTTTTCTACCAAACAAAGTTGTGCTGTTCAGTTTATAATCAAATCGTTTCAAATTTCAAGAGTCGAGACTGGTATGAAGTACATGAATAAAATAAATGGCTTGAACGTCTGTGTATCTACGATAATTTTGACATAAAGATTTTTATATTGAAGAGTTTCATACATAGCAGTTACTCCATAATTAGCCAGCTTTTTGGTGTATCCGGTGTACAAAATACAGGAAGTGTTGACAAGCTAGGTGTTTTGTTTTTTAAGGTGCATAACAATGTTTGTGTACTTTTTAGCTCTTCAGAACTAAACATTTTTCTGAGCTCTTCTGTTTGTGAGACAAAATTTTTTCAATATGAAGGAAGTATTAGACTTTGACTCTAGGACTTAGAGCTTTTTTAAAACAAAATGGGCGACAAACTAGCGGTAATAAAGAAGAGTTGATACCAGAGGCGTAGTGGAGGGGGAGACAAGGGGGCACGCAAAGGGGAGCAAAAAAATATCACTTTACATCCATGTAGTGGAAGACTTTGTATAATTATATACTTTATGCAGGTTAATATTAGTTTCAATATATTTTTACTACCGAGTCATGATGGACTTTTAGAAAAATAGATTTTAAAAGTTCAGAAACATCAAGGAGTATCCGAGTTCTTTTTAGCACGTAACACAATAGAGTATTTTGTAGAAGTAAAATAATTGTAGATATTTTTGTTAAGTAATATATTTCTAAGGTTATTTTTGTAATATTATTATTAAACACATTTTATAGAAAAGCCTATATTTCTAAGTGATGTTCATGAAAAATGGGAGGGGGTGGGGGTGCCAGAAACTTGCCCCGGGAACACGTTTTGCTTACTACGCCTCTGGTTAATACTTAGAGAGCCATTGAGATATTGCTATAAAATATTCATATTTTCTTGAACTTTCTTGACTTTTTTACGAGAGATCTATAGCTAGGAACTCTTCAGTGATGTAAACTAGACCTCAAATGAACATCATACTTAGTGAGTGTTCTCTGTGATCCACCTTGACCTCCTGTGCAGACATCATTACGTCACGAGACACTGGATCTAAATGTCACACAGTATTCCCCGTGAAACACAGAAACAGATTTTTTTTTCCCCCAGCGAAATTTTAATCACGTAGTCTCCAAGAACATAAGCACAGTATACCCAAACACCAAAAAAAAAGAAACTAAATTTAAAAAACAAATTGCATCAAGTCGTCTGCTTAAATCTTACCGAACACCACACTAATCCTTAGTTATAATTGGATTCAAATAAGCCACTAAAGATCTACAATACACAAGTCTTCAAACGGAATACAACGAGATGTGAAACAATTTCTCTTTAAAAAATAAAAACCTTTTTCCCTCACTTAATCGATTACAATATTTCAAAGTTACAAATGAACTGCATAAAAAAAATACCAGTTATTCAACATTATACACGCGAGAACATTATCCTTAGATCAAAGATACTTTTAAATAGCGGTTGGGGGAGAACAGGAAAGTTTTTTTTTTTTTATTGTCCCTTAAAGGTAAAAGGAAGAATAAAGAAAACACAATTTAAACACACATTAAGGAAAAAGAAAAACAAGCTCGGCAACTCTGATGTGAAATATTTACTCCTGTCGTCTGCCAGTGTGTGACCTGTAAAGTAGGTTGGGAAAGATCAGCGGACTGACGGGATTGACAGAGACAGAGAGATAGAGAAGGGGGGGGGGGAGGGGCGGAAGAGGAAAGCGGGTGGGGGAGAGGAAACAATGAACAGTAACTGTGACCCCAAATAGAATTTAAATACTAGAGGAATGCTACATATTAAAAGTTAAACGGCGATAAAACCTGAAACGATGTCGGCAACGATTAAGCAGAGACACTTTCATCAGTGCCCCCAATTTCCCACTTTTAAAATATGTTTATTTTAGATTTTCTAGCTGGACCAATTCTATCGGTCAGTGCGATCCAATAAAAAAGTTTACAGCGCAGACGTAAAGGGAGTTCGCAAATCATTTTTTTTTATTTCCCCCCCCCCCCTCTCCAAGTGACGTATGCAACCTTCAACTGTTCCTAGTGTATACAAATATTGTATTGCAAATTTCACTCTCATGTTCGTGGTGTTAAACAATATGAAAACCTGCCTTTGATCAGTATTGCTTACTAAGGAACGGACCCACAATGGCCACCTATAAGTTTGTGTGAAAACAAAAACTCCGTTTTGGTATCTTGTCTTTTATTGCATTCATTCGATAAATGCCTAAATATTTTGTAAATATATTGGCTACCTTTTGCTTCTTTATGTGTCTCTCCAGATTAAATTATAGAATTACGTGGATAGAATTGACTAGAATATTACTTTAAAATGTTTACATGTATTTGTAGGAAAAGAGACGAAATGAAAGGGTTAATTTCAAAAAAAAAAAAAAAAAGGAAAGAGAAAAGTCCAATGTTTGCCCAACACCACAGACGTCAGCGTTGGCCCAACTCCATAGACTTCCAGTTATGGCCCAACACCACAGACGTCAGCGTTGGCCCAACTCCATAGACTTCCAGTCATGGCCCAACACCACAGACGTCAGCGTTGGCCCAACTCCATAGACTTCCAGTCATGGCCCAACACCACAGACGTCAGCGTTGGCCCAACTCCATAGACTTCCAGTTATGGCCCAACACCACAGACGTCAGCGTTGGCCCAACTCCATAGACTTCCAGTTATGGCCCAACACCACAGACGTCAGCGTTGGCCCAACTCCATAGACTTCCAGTTATGGCCCAACACCACAGACGTCAGCGTTGGCCCAACTCCATAGACTTCCAGTTATGGCCCAACACCACAGACGTCAGCGTTGGCCCAACTCCATAGACTTCTTTTTTATATTTTTTTTTTAAATGCTAGAACTACCATATCGCCTCCTTCAGACGCAAAACTACGACAGATCATCTCAAGGAAATGAGATCAATGCTAGAGCTACATATGGCCTCCTTCAGACGCAAAACCACGATAGATCATCTCAAAGAAATGAGATCAATGCTAGAGCTACATATGGCTTCCTTCAGACGCAAAACTACGACAGATCATCTCAAGGAAATGAGATAAATGCTAGAGCTACATATAGCCTCCTTCAGACGCAAAACCACGACAGATCATCTCAAGGAAATGAGATAAATGCTAGAGCTACATATAGCCTCCTTCAGACGCAAAACCACGACAGATCATCTCAAGGAAATGAGATAAATGCTAGAGCTACAGATGGCCTCCTTCAGACGCAAAACCACGACAGATCATCAAGGAAATGAGATGAATGCTAGGGTATTACCTATGGTCGCAACGATGTCGCCCACACAGCAGTCCTCTTCCCCCCCCCCCCCCCCCATCACTTTTCTTGCAGCTGATTTATCTAAAAGAACGACATGTGCCGATAGGCCTACATGTTGGGATCAGCCGCGTTACAGGCTCTGCCAGGGTGTACCACTGTGTGCTGCAAGCTGCCAAAGGGTCGCCGGCTCCTGATTTTTCCTCAGGGTTGACTCCCGAAAACTTTCCCATTTTTGCGTAGCTGCAAGGTTTGAATGATTCAAAACGAGAATAGGTTGCAAGGGGGATTTTCATAAATGGAGTAATTTGTGTATCCGTTGAACCAAATGCATTTCAAAAAGGCATCTAATAATTTTTTGTGCACTCTTTTTTTAGCACTGCGGAATCAAATTTCATATAAGTTAACTAAATTACACCTCTCTCTCCCTCTCTCTGTGTTATGAATCATATTGTGTGAATTGTGTTGTCTATATGAGCGCCTAGTCTGTACTATTCGTTGCTTTGAAATATTTTTTTTTCGAAATCAGCCTCGTTTTCATAAAAAGAGCATGGCTGGACCTGATTGAGATCTCAAAACTAAGAATGCGCTCTGTGATTGGTAAAATAAAACCTAGAGGTAAGATGTGAAAGCTACAAAACAAGATGTTCAAGTATGTCAACTGATTCAGAAGAAGTGATAGCCAGATCTGATATTTCTACCACACCAATTCGCAATTAGGCTGACTGGATTCATGGACTCGATTCGTTAATTAGATTCATTCTTTATTACTCCAATTTGTAATTAAGCTGACTGAATTCAAGGACTCGATTCCATCGAGTCATTCTATAACACCAACTTGCAATTAAGCTTACTGGATTTATGGGCACAATTCTTTTAACCCATTCATTCTTATCTGCTAACCGAAGGCACGAAGGGGCTGGATCTCTCAGTGTCAAACGTTATTAACGTATTGTGTGGCCCTTGGTGGCTGCTTCCAAGTACAAATCAGACAGACAGGCACACACACACACACACATACACAGAGATAGAGAGAGAGAGAGAGAGAGAAACAGATAGCCAAATTATATTTTGGACTGTTTATTATTATTATTACTATCATTATTATTATTATTATGTTTGAAATGAGAAACAAAATTCATCGTAATCCCTTTAACAGTTTCCACTGAGGAATTTTCTGGTGATGTGGCAGGTCTGCAGCAGTACCGCCCTCTGACAGGCAACGAGGATGTTCCTAGGAATGTTAAGGGCCTTGAAGGTGTCTGTTATTATTATTATTATTATACAACATTTTCAAACTTAGTGGCGCTGGCAAGATCGAGGTTCGATAAAATTCATTGTAGTTTCCCCTTAACAATGTCCACTCAAAAAATTTTCTTTTATTACTTTCTTAATAATTTGTCTTTTAAAATTCTCGACAATATTGTGAATTTCTGGATGGAAGTTGATTGATTTTAAGATATCTGCTTTTGTTTCAATTTTGATGTTGAAAGCATGGTTATCAACCGCAATGTCTGAAAGGGAAAATTTACTTTTTTTTTTCTTTTGCTTTTGCATTGTTTAAGAAATGTAGCAGTGTAAAAGAGAAAAAGAAGAGGAAGTGATATAGAGAAATGTGGAGGACGTATAATAGTATCTACAACAATAGAGACAAACGTTATAAAACGTCAACAGGAGGATGAGGAGAAGTGTTCCAATGAACATACAAAAGAAATCCTGCTCAGAACGTTACAGTGAAAGAAAACTGGTGCCAACTAAAAAATAGCAATATCCTAAAAGCGGAACAACTTAGGAATTTGATTCCTTGGTGTTAAAAAAAAGGCACAAAAATTGTTAAGATGCTTTTTGATAATCAGGGCCTATCAATTACTTCCGTATCTGGTACATACACAAATGACTCCATTTATGAAACCCCCCACCCCCAACATTATAAAAGATCTTGTCCACGTTTGGAAACATAATTGTAATCTCCCCCCCCCCCCCTCTCTCTCTCTCACATTCTCGCTCTCTCTCTTTCTCTTTCTCCTATGAAGTTAGTTTATTCTGTGCGAACTTTAATTTTCAATAATAATTTTAATAAATGCAGGGAGTAAGGGTATAGGATTTGGTAGGGCGCCAGTTCTTTCTGGACGAACTCATCCATAAACAGTTCATGTAACAACTAATGAGACAAGTGGAGCTCACGCACATTTTTACAAAGCTTATATCAACTCACGATGTCTGTCTGTCCGCCTGTCTGTCCCATTCTCGGATCAAGTTAAAACTTTGCCCAATTATTCTTTTTATTCACGAATCAATAAAAAAAATAACTAATTAGTTAACCAATTATTCCTAATTAAGCGAGTAACCTGTATCGTTATGCTCTTTCTCGATGTGCTAGCTGTAAGCATGTAGATTATAAATGAATATATTGGCGTTTAAATACCGAAAAGCTGTACAAGGCCTTGTAAGAATTCAGTTTGTAATTATATCAAATCGTGTCGTGGAGTATGCGTGTGTGTGTGGGGGGGGGGGGGGAGAGAAAAAGGGGGGGGGGTGAAAAATCCAGGTCCTTAAAAAAAATCACCTCGCCCTTCGTGCATGTATACATTTGTTTTCAGTCAAAGGGAATTAAAAACATGAATAGAAATAATGTTATTATTTCCCTTGCGTTACATTCTTCTGTGGCGCGGGATTCATTGGCTTGTCATTGACCTAATTTGCACATCATCAATTAACTTTAGATGTGGTCATTGGTTGGCTGTCAGCCCAAAGTCCCTAAACGTGGCTCCCTGCAACCCTCTTGAGTTCCCATCTCCTCTGGGAGCCTTCAGTGTTCAAACCCACAAGATTGCATTATATTTGTTTTATTTTGTTAATATTGTTGTATAAACGTTCAGACGTTTAGGAATCTGTTTTGTAAATGTGAATATTTGATACTCATGGGCGTAGATAGTTGGTGTAAGTGGGTTTTCCAGAGCGTACTTATAGAGGGGTAGTGGTTTTGTATTTTCAGTAGCCTCAAAAAAACGAACGAGTTTTAAAGCTGAATTATAGAGGGAGGGGGGGCAACACGTTTCTTTTTTAACCAATTAAAGAGAGAGAGAGAGAGAGAGAGAGAGAGAGAGAGATTGTCAATGCCAATGAATAATTTTGCGGTTTCAACTTGATCCGAGAATGGGTGTGGGAGAAATATCGCGTACACACTTTTTTACTAGACAGACATAGTTGATGTAAGCTTTGTAACAACGACCAAACTTATCATTTTAAAACAAATCATAGAGATAATAGCGTTCCCATGGTATATTCTTAAATTTTCTACTATACCATTTTAGTAATAGTAATAGCTTTAGGTTAGCATTGTTATTGATATTAATCGTTGATGTTTGATAATCATTGTTTGATTGCGTTAGGAGGATATTCGATACTCATAGCCTGGGTTAAATAGATACTCGATATTGTCTGATATGTTAGAAACCTGACGATTGGTTGTACGTGCAGATGGAAGGGAGTAACGTTCGTCTGCAATGGGTATAATTCTTTTCAAAGTAGAGTTCTACCAGTTCGTCTGCTCTCCCGTCTGCTCTCACCATCAATGCAATGGCACGCGTGGTGCACGTCCTACCAGTGTTATGTTAATTGCGGGCACCAGATGAACAGTGCCTCAGAGGGAGACTCTACACCTTTTTTTTTTTGGAGTGTGTCTTCGATCCCAACGGCTGACCATTACCCATGACACCCCAGGGTGCAATGTGAACTAGATTGACTTAGTAGCGTAACAAAATAGTAGGGCAGAAACGGTGAAATCCTAGCCGCCCAATGATCACATTCGAAAGATTTGGCGCCTTCTGCAGTTCTATAGTATGCTGGTGATATCCGGTTGTCTTTACGCTAGATGCTGATATAGCATCTTAAATAAATACTTAAATATTACTTAAATAGATACTTAAATAAATTACCACACACACACACACAATATCTACATTAGTACATTTATCTATTATTCTAAGGCGGCCTTTTGAGGGGGGACGAAAAAGGGGAGGACGTCCAATACCCCGCGCCTAAGGAGATCATGTGATATGGAGATAAATTTGCCTCCACCAAATTATCATTCACATATGGGAGATCTGTGCTACGCATTATAATGTACCGCAGTAATATAATAATGTTTTATGTTAGGTCCCCTTTCAGACCATGTCTACAGAGCAGATGATAGAAAGGACAACTGTTTCTGTGGCCCGCGGTTTACGAGGGTGTCGTGTGGCCAGCACAACTACCAACCGCCTTTACTTTTCCCCAACTAATGTCAAGTGCTCATTAGAGCTGGGTGGACTCAGTGACGCCCTAAAGATTCCGATATTTAAAAAAATCCCAGTTTTCACTACGATTCAAACTCGGGACCCTCCTTTTCAGAAGCCAAGCGTTTTACCACTCAGCCACCCAGCCTCCATAGAAATATGTTACATACTGAAATATAACGTAGTGTATTTTTTTCTCCTCAACAAAGACTTGTTACTTAATAGTGTTGAACTCTTTATAGTTATACTAATTACCATGATAGCTCTTATAGGAAATACAATAAACGTGGGTATATGTGACCCTGCCTGACCAAATAAAACAAAAGATAGCATAAGGTATGTCCCAGCATATAACTAGTGCCTATTGCTATGGCTACCTATGATAAATAAGGCATGCAAATAATTGTTAAATAAAATCTCCAGTTAAGGCGAAGTGACTTTACGAACAAATCCAACCAAATAGATCTATATCAACATCTCTGTGGCGTTTTACGTCTCGAGAGACGATCTTTTCCCTTTGCAACTTCTTGTGTGACTAAAGAGGCCAATCCTTGATACACAGCTGCGATCGCAGGTTGGACATACATAATCACCAGGCGCCGTTGCATTTTCACCCTTCTTTCTGCTTCTGTTGTGTATGACATCTGCAATTTTTGACCCTTCCTTTATGCTCTCTCTCCATGAGGATCTGTCCAGTGCCATCAATAACGAACTTACAAAAATGCACCTCACGGCTTATTGTCATTAGTGCTTAATGCAAAGTCATCTCGATATTCTTGAAGCTTACAATAAGATGAACCATTGTCCTTTCTATACAGTCTCTCATTGAGCGATGCCCTTATCACATTAAGACACTCTAGTGTCTAATGATTGGCTGTGTTTTAGTGAAGAATACTTTCTTCGTCGACCTCTCCTCTTCGACTGAAGATCTTTTTTTTTTTTTTAGCTTGGCTAGTGCAGAAAAAGCAGCATTCCCAGTGCAGCCATCTTTGGTCAACTAAAATGTAGCGCACGACAAGAATAAGAATTTCAACCAACAATTTGGGCGCCATCTTACTTCTGCTGGCGGGGGGGGGGTACTCATATTCCCCCTTTTTGAGTTTGATATACATATACACGAATAATAGCACAACTGGATCATATAGGTCCAGGGCCGGATTTAATTGAGTGGAGTCCAAGGGCAAGATTTTCGTGGAGGCCAATACACTTTGTCGAAAGCTTTTACAAAAATTAACTTATAAATAAAAGATTAAAAGGCTACTTGCATTTAAAAGCATGCCGTATTTCAGTAGAAAGAAAGAAAGTACTTTTACATTTAATCTCATTTTCATTGTTTTTTTTTTTTGGGGGGGGGGGGTAATATTATGTATATTTTTGTAAAAAAAATGTAATTTTTAAAGTTTGTGGAGGGTAAGGCTAAGGCCCTGGGTTGACCACACTGACGTAAATCCAGGTCTGCATTTATATATTACGACACTTCTTAACCACGACAGAGATGCCAAGCGTAGGATTAAAAGTATTGTCGGTAAAAAATGCGAAACAACATGAGCATGTGATATAAAGAAAAACGTACAGGTTTCTGACCCCTCAAAATTTAATTTTTTTTTATTTCTATTGTGCAGTCTCCTCTACTGTGGAAGCCTATGGGCAGTAGCCACACCTCCCCTCCCTTAAATATGTCCCTGTTTATGCTTACATGTAATTTCTAATATATAGATTCTACATTTTGTAGCCAACTTATATCGATTCATTTTTGAGTTTAAAAAAATTAATAACTTAGAATGAATTTTTTTATAATAAAGTGGAGAGCCAAGACAAACGAAACTATTTTATTGAGATGAGTGGAGTCTGCGTGCTTTTACTGGGCTACTTGTGGAGATTCCTAACAAGATTGCATGTTTATACAAATCAATATAATTGATTAATATAATTTTATAGTTTTTTTAAAGAGAATCTTACTACTATCAACGTTGAAAGGCGAAGAATAAAAAAAGGATTTGAAAACACATGGATACACTTAGGACGTAACTATCTTCTATTATGAAGACACGTCTAGAATCGATAAGATAAAACTAATCACTAGTACACTTTTTCCATAGATACCATGGTAAGGTTCCAGGATAGACTTCCGAGAAAAGATACCATGCTAGGGTGTTATAAATGGGATGTCGTGATAAGATGCCATGATAAGGGTTAACAATATAAAGTTACGTAATAAGATACCAATAGATAAGATAAGAGATATCTCAAGAAAGGATGTTATGAAAAGGTTCTTTGATAAGATACCATGTTAAGATTATCATCCCGCCGTTTGACGCATAGGTCGACAAGCTCTTTCCGCAGATTTCGGTCTTAGGCGACTTCCACAGCCTCGTCCAAACAGATGCACACGGATTTTAGGTCTTCTAAGAAGCTGCGACTGCCATGTCATATATGAACGGTCTTACTTTCGTTTTCCTCTTTTCAGCTTCCATTTTATAGCAGACTTTAGTCAACGTATTTCCTCTTGTATAAGAGAAGTTTAGTCAACATTTCACCCAGGGGACGATTGCCTGTGCGGGAAAGAGCTTCTCTATGGGTGACTCAATCTCAGCATTGTTCTTCGTCAAGATTAATCTCAGAAAACGCTGTAGAGTTATGTTCAGTCTCTTTTCAACGAAGTTATATTTGGGGTAGATCTTTGAGTTTTTGATGAAACTACCTGATGGTCTGTTGCTTTTGAAGAGAATAAAAAATGAGTGAAAGTTGAAAAGAGACTAGCAAGCGACGTGAGACCGATAGACGTGATTTTCTAGGGATTTATCTTCTTATCTTATCGTTACTTCAAAAAAAGAAGATGATTACGTCCTACGCGTCATGCATTTAGTCATGCATATTAACCAATGATCTAAACTCTGCCAAGTCACTGGTTTTCCTGGTGGCAGGCTCAGGCAACCCATTCCATGCTCTAATAGCACTAGGGAAGAAGGAGCTTTTTGTACAAATTTGTCCTAGCATATGGAACGAGAAATGTGCCTTTATCTTTGTGTCTTTCTGAATATTTTATTAAATTTTGTTTTTGTATTTGAAGATTATGGTTCAGTGTTTTATGTATAATTGCTACTTTACTTTTAAGTCTTTTCTTATTTGAATTATCATTTCATTTTTTTTCACATAATAATAATAATAATTGTATTTATAAAGCGCTGTCAACAAACAAAATGTAGGCTCAAGGCGCTGTGATAACAGTACAAACATAAACACAAGAGCTAAAATGACAAACTAATCTAAAAAAAAGTTTTAAACAGGTAGGTCTTAATGTTCTTCATGAAAGTTGAGTAGCATGTTGTCTGTCTGAGATCAATGGGGAGTGTGTTCCAAACCTTTGGTCCGTGCACTGAAAAAGCCCGCAGACCGTAGCTATTGAGGGAGAAACGTTGCATCGCTAGCGTAGGGCTCTCTGAGGGACATATGGAGTGATCAGTTCGCTAAGGTACAAGGGCATCTCATTGTTATATATACACTGATGACAAAGTGTGGCTACCTTGTAATCGATTCTCGTTTTCACTATATCTAAATTCCCCGGGCATGCTACCCTGCCTCATAGTGGCGCCCGGGTGGAAACGATCGAAGGAGGAAACGATTAGGCCAAAGGGCAGCAAAACAAGACTCCCGTGGGGGTGCCTAAGGGGTGCGAGAGCATCCTCATTGCACTGCGCGGAGTTGTAAAAAAGCTCCCACAACCTTGTTACAATCCAGGCGCCGTTCCTCAAGGGGCCGTTACATAAATGGCGTGCCCTGCACGGTTAGCCTAGTATAGAAAAGGAAAATGGCAGGGTCCCGGTCACTCGGTCTCTGGCCGCGAGTCTGACACCCCGTCAGACAGAACAGTGTACACTGTTCTCATTCAGGCCGGTGAAAGGGAGCTCTTGTTCACTTTTGCTGGCTTAGAGTTCCAAGAGCCGAAGGCTCTACCTGACAGTTTCAAGAAGAAGAAGAATATCTACTTTCAAATTAAAGCTGTGTATATTTATAAAAAGAGGTAATATTCAGCTGTTTTAAAAGAAGCTTGTTCGTATTTATTTCAAGCTCTACACTAAGAATGAACTACGCCAACGTTTAATCAGTTCTACTAGCTGTCTAAAGCTATAAACCAACGACCGCAGTACAACTCAAATGAAATAGACCTCATCCCATAGCTAGGTCAAGAGTTTACAAGAATACTATGTGGCTATGACAATGACCAACTGTCTTCACTTTCCCAAAATAGATCCCGAGAACTTATTATAAGGCTGGGTAGATTCAGGAACTTATTTTCAACTCATATAAAATTCCATGACTATCAACGATTCAAAACTATATCGTTTGTTTCGATATTAAACCATGTCTCAAAAGTTTCAGACATCATTTTCCTTTTTGTTGACCAATAGTGTTCTATGGTTACATCTTTGTAATAGCGCGCGTGTTCATTTCTTTCGTCGTCTGGTACCAGGTATCGTATTCGTCCTCTTTAGGTACTGTACTCCGCGGCTAATACGTTTTCAATATCGATAACTGAGAAGCTTTGTTTTCGACGGGTTTGTAGTACTGTTGTTATAAGTGAGCGATCGATTACAAGGCAGTACACGATTATGTCACGGTCCAACAAAAAATGGGTTATATCAATACGATCAATGGGAGAAATCTGATTTTTTTTCCTCAACAAAAATAAGGAGGAGCAGAAGTTGGAAATAATGGCAAGTGAATTAGGTCAATATGGCGACGCATTTTTCAAATACTTTCACCTCAATGGCGGGAAGATAAAAGTGGCTGTTAAATGATGGAAATAAAAAACAAAAAAGTTTAAGGCTTTGGGCAGCTGCTAACTGAACTGAACTGGCTGAGGCAGCTTATCCTCCAAACTTCTGTTTTGGAAGTTCTTGTCTGTTTACTTATTTAAGAGTCATCTTCATAAATTAAATGGCTGAGAGTATTTGTCATCATGAGTTTGGGTTTGGAAGTCTTTGTTTACTGGTTTGAGAGCCCTTGTCCTTAAATGTAAACTAGTCTGGGAGTCCCTGTCTATTTAATGGTTCAAGAATCTTGTCCACAAGGGATACACGATTGAGAGACCTGGTTCTCATAAGCAGGCTGAAAGTTTTTATTCCATAAGTTAAATGGCTTGAGAGTCCTTGTCCACATAATTTAAATGGTTTGAGAGTCCTTGTCCCAATAAATTAACTGGCTTAAGGGTCCTTGTCTTTGATTTGCTGAGTAAAGCAAGCGAGAGATGTGATAAAGAGAGAGAGAGAGAGAGAGCAATAGGGAGTAGGGGAAAGAAGAGATGTAAGAAAGACAAGAGAGAGAAAGAGAAGGGTTGGAGAAGAGATGGAAGGGAAGAAAAAAAAAGACAGAGAGAGATTAAGGGAGATAGGAAAGAGAGAGAATAAAAGAGAGAGAAAGACACACAGAGAGAATAAAGCGTGCCTACAAATAGACAAAAATACAAGTTTTCTCTAATAAACGTGTCTAAATTATCAATGGACTTACATTATATTTACATTACATTTACTTACATTACTTATATTCATTACATATACCCCCCCCCCCCCTCCAGTTCTTAGACCATTTAAACACACAGACATGAACCGTGTACTAGAAGCGTTGTCACCATTTAAACAACTGATTCTCAATAAGTTACCCCACCTCCCTCCTTTACACTTTCGCCTCTCAGTGATAACAGTCCCATAGCTCCACTGCGTACTCTAGAGTCCTTTAGGTTTGAGAAACGTAGAAGAAGAACAAATATGGACCCAAGCTAGATTTCTATTTTCACAGAGAAATGTCTGGTGCAGTTGATCTAAGTTTTAAAAACATAAGTCTGGCTATGAATGTAAGGTGATATCTAGGGCGTGTTCCTCGTCTCATAACAACAGGGACACACCATCACACGCTGAGATGTTTAATTATTATAAGTAGTATTTATTATTATTTTTACTGTTACTATTAACGCCCTCTGCCAGTTTTTTCTTATTCTTCATCTTTATTTTTGTTATTTTTTGGTCTTTTTTTAAATAATATTTTTTTTTTTACAATACTTCTATATCAGTCACACTTTCGGGCAAAACCTTCCGGGTGGAAAAAAGGTGGGTGGACGCGATTCTCGAAAACGGCTCTAACGATTTTCCTAGTCTATAGTTGATGTATATCGTTAGGAAAAGAATTTCTAGCTCTTTAGCCACACTGGGAAAACTCTAGTCAGACCGTTATAATTTTTAGCAGCCTAAAAAGAAAATAATTTAAATTTAGCTAGAAAACTAGGAAATCTTAAACAGACTATACGTCTTTACAATAAGGGAAAAAAATGTCATGAAATATTGCAATGAAAACACATTTCTATTGAAAAAACAAAATCAATAAACAGTGCAATATAAAGTGCAGTAAGAAACTGAAGTTTAAATCATCTTCGAAAAGTGCGATAAAAAGACTGTGAAAACAAACAAGCCATCAAAATCTACTATTGGAATGTCATCCTTACATACAGCCCACACTGGTCATCATTTATGTTATACGAGTGACAACAGTGTAGGAGGGGCATAGTCTCAGCCGTAACCAGAAGTTAAGCATGTAACCCTTCAGTTTTACTGCCTTACCCCCCCCCTCCCATTTTAGGCCCCTATTGACCTCTATTGTGATATGAGCCGAAGAGATGGCGAAAACTTCTTCTTCGTTCTCATTGTTATGTTGGAGTGTTCAGATGACTAGACCAATACATGAGATGAACTGCGCAGTGGTTTCCAAATCAGGGAGCTCTCCATATAGTTTTCTTTCTATTGGGGTGTTTTGGGGCCAGTTCTCTTGTACGGGCCTCTTGGTAAAGAGAGCAGTTTTGGAGGACGTAGTCGGCATTCTCCGGTGATACTCCACATGGGTAGACCTCAGTGGTTCCAATTTTGAGCTTCCGATACATGTGTTGTTGCATTCTGTTGAAAGCTGACTTCATAGATATTTTCTAAATTGAAGTTGTTTTTTCTGAGGGCGGTACTGCATCAGCAATGCCACTTCGTAAAAAAAAATACAATGCCTCACTGGGCAAAGTGAAAGGGAATAGAATGAATTCTGTTGCCCTTTAACAAATCTCCATTCTGACAGTGCCAGACAAAAACTACTTGCTCATAATTTTATAATGACAGTGGCAGCCTATGGGTTGTCAATAGTGTTTTCGACAAGCATTCAGCGGTTCCAAAAACTCTGATTGCGGTCTGCGATTGGACTTTCTGTACGCTCCTCAACAATGTTAGTTACATTAAGTTTTTCTAATGTTTAAACAATTCATGCATCTGCTCAGGTTGATAAGTCAACGAATGATAAACCATTGATAAGGATACATAGGTCTGTCTGTGGTTATAAAGATAGACTCTGAATCACAGACTGACAGACCTATTTCATCAGATAGACATTTGTATAGATTCTACATATTATCAGACAGATGGTTATATAAATTCTAACTATCATCAGACAATTGTTTAGACTCTACATTTCATCGGAGAAACAGTTATATAAATTCTACATATCATCAGACAGACAGTTGTATAGATTCTACATATCAGACTATTTATCATCAGAGAGACAGCGGTTTAGGTTCTACTTATCAACAGGCAGACAGTTGTGTACTCTGAATATCAATATACAGACAGTGGTTTAGATTCTTCATATCAACAGACAGACGTGTAAACTGTAAACTCTATATATCATCATACAAACAATTGTATAGACTATGTATCCGCAGACAGAAAGTTGTATAGACTGTATATATATCAGTAGACAGGCAATTGTATAGACTATGTATCAACAGTTGTATAGACTCTACATTTCAACAGACTCCGTATATAAACAGAGAATTGTGGTCGGTTGATAATTACGAATAACGTCAACCAGTGCTGAAATAGGTAATAATTTAAAACAACAACAGTTACTCATTAGTAAACATTCACAGCTTCTGCCTACTTACTTTTTTGTCGATACTGAATAGCCCCCGCCATTTCGGAGCAGACGAACTGATTTAATCCCAGAAATAAACGAATAAATGTGTCACTATCTAGGAAACTGACTTGTTTAGTAATCGATGATTAACAAAGTATCGAACCTCCACAGCCAATTGATCATTTGGCGGGTCCACTTTGAAAAAAAAATCCACTTAATGTGTAATCGATATCTCGATGAAAAGTAATCACAATTAACGATACTTTGAAACCTGAATGTAGCCGCTAAAGTAAAAACGAAATGTGAATCCCATAACAATAAAATGAGGGGAAATAAAACCGCACAATTCTTGAATGGTGTAAAACTCCTGTGATGTCCAAAGTGCAAAACTCTAAAAAGACAACGCAAAGCAAATAGCTAACAGTATTGCCAACGGCAAGGCCCATACACTTGTGAATTTAAGTTTAAACCTAGCAACAAGTGCGCTTTAACATACAAGAACACAGCGGATGGATCGCCATGGAAAAAAAACCCAGACTTTAAATTTTGAGTTGTTAGAAAATTAGTTGTTAAAAATGTGTTCTGTTGACATAAGGTTCTCGTGTAGACATTGTCGGGTGGAGGGTGTGTTCCGAGGGGCGTCAGTTGCTTGACATGCTTTCCATCCACTTTGTTGATGCTGGGGATGTCACATTGGTGGTAGCACACACCCCTGACCCGGAAATACAACCATATTTAAAAGTAGCAGAAGTCTACTCCTATGAAATAACGGAGTGTGAGATGTTCCCCAGACAGTATACAATAAATCATTTTGGATTGATTGATTGACATAGAGACCTTAACACTGACACCAAAAGGTATAGGTAAAAAAAAACATAGGCTTCACACCGTTCGGTTTGTTCTACTCTATACACAGGGCCTACTCTCAAGCAGACGTGCATTACTATTGCTATTGTTAAGTAGATAAAGAATTTAAGACATTTAAAATCTACAAGAACCAGATTTAGCAATATTGAGCTAAATCCAGAAAAAAAAAAAGTACTACCACATCAGGTACTCGCCACCACATCAGCTCAAACGGACTAGTCTAATTTAATCCTATCACGTGGTGGGATTTAGATTTCTATTTTTAGTCACTACCTTTACGTCTGCTCGACCTGTTCACCACCAATACTCTCCCTCCCACTGCACACATGCTGCCTTTCCCCAACCTCTTTTTTTTAAAGTTTATCTTAGAAGTTAACTACATTAGGTCCAGGGCCGGATTTAAGTGTGTGGAGGCCCGGTGCAGTAGCCCCGTCTGCTATCTCTTAAATCCGACCTTGAGTAGTCCGACATATGAACTTAATGACTTCTGTAATTGGCTTTTCGTTTTAATGACACTAACCATCTGTTACACTTTGTGAGCTTTTTTTTTGTTCGTATTATTCAATAAAAGTTAAACACACCATTCCAAAGGCAATGAGTTATCAATAGTGTACAACGCACGGCCGCAGAGAGGATTTGATCTTCTGAAGCCCTAGGCCACTCCCAAGGAGTTTAATGAGGATGAATTAGCTAGCAACGCACTACCTCTAATGCTAAATTTTGAATCGAAATAAATGAAGTAATGTACCATTGAAACATAAATTCGTAGATTTTCATGATTTGGAGTATGCGGTGTATCCGTTGTAAGCAATACGAAATCATTGATAAGTTTCAGAGCCGGATTTAATAACGTGGAGGCCCTGAGCAGTATTTTGTGAATGCCCTTACCTTCTTTTGAAGACATTAATAAATATGACCTGAACTAATTGCCCACTAGAGTACCTATACATTAAATCTAATTTCCCTTCTGGTTTAATTTGTGAAGCCTTCTCGCCCCCCCCCCCCCCGCTCATATTGGAGAGTGACGCTCTCTGTGACTCCACTGTTAGCATGGAGGCTTAACTTTGAATTTCAAAAAGTTACAATCATATATTAGGAATGCAGAATCTAGTTTAGTTCTCCTCTCATACCTTGCGATCTATGGGGCAGATGTAAAAGTCATCTGTTTCTGAGGCCACGGTTAACGAGGGTGTCATGTGGCCAGCACAACGACCAACCGCCTTTACTTTTCCCCAACAAATGTCTGGTACCCATTAGAGCTAGGTGGACCTCAGACTACAAATCCCGAAATTAAAAATCCCACTCTTCACTAAAATTCGACCCCCGGTTCGGAAGCCAAGTGCTTTACCACTTAGCCACCGCGCCTCCAAGATAAGAATTAAGATTTTAAAAATTCCAGCCATTACCGGATTCGAACACGGTACCCGTCGGTTTGGAAGCCAAGCGCTTTACGACTCAGCCGCCGCGCGTCTCTGAATCAAATTTTTTAATTCTTGCAATGTTTGCACTGTGTAATTTTATTATTTTGTTAGCAGCAGTGATGTTTCAATTGAGCGTCCTTGACATTGTTTGACATATTGATTTCGATATCTCTTTTCATGTTCTTATTAAGTTTTTGACTTTAGATACCATTACGTTGCCTCCACATTTATCCATATGAATTTCTCTTCAGTTTCTCCTCTCTATTGTCTTATGGTTCTTTAAGAACGTGAACACAGGCGTAGCTAGGGTGAGGGACGGAAAGGGAGAATTTGAAAATCCCCCCGAACCCCAACTTGAGGGAAGCCCCCAAAGGAGTGGGGTTTTGTTATATTAAATATTAAATATTTTTTTTACGCAAAATGCAGAGGTCCCCACAGAGATCAATATCACCGGGCCCCCAAAGTGATGGTAAATTCCTAGCTACGCCACATAACTTGAAACGGATCTAAAAAATCAAAACTGTAAGCAAAGAGCAGATAACTGTGACTGCCCAAATTATGAAAATCCTCAATACATTTATTACAGTTATAAAATAAAATCTATTTTTAGAGAACCGGTCGAACTATATTTGACCAATACGGTGATTCTCTTTACAAGTTTCATGAAGACGATGACTTAAAAAGTTAGACAACTATACCACCAACTAATAACCCATCTCTTTGTCTCGATATGCCTTACCATCTGGTGATGCTTCCGAATACATCCTTTATTCGCTGTCACATTTTTTTTTCACTCCATTCGTTCTAAAAAAGCTCGCTATCTATCTGAATATTTCAATATCCTCTGGCTGTGCCTGCATTTGTCACACTATCGACAACAAGTTACTAAATCTAAATGTGAGTTTCCGCTTTCCTGCCATTGCATATTAGCGTTCAGTAGATCTAGACCTAGATCTAGATATTCTTTACATTGATTACTGAAATCTGCCGAATCTTTATCTCTGATCAACAAACACACCTACACTCAAACGCGTCTTCGCATAAGCGCATCTTAAAGGTGAAAGCACAGCGAAACAAACTTGCAAACACGAGCCTACGCAAACACACACACTCTCGTTTACATGGGTCTGGACCTTATGTTTTCCTTATATTTCAACCATAAAAATACTAAATATTGGTCACGTGGTGTGGTTCAGGGCTCAAAACACTATTTAGAGCAACTCTACTTTCAACATATACCAAAAAGTCGAAAGAGTTTTTCAACTTTTGTTGTTTTTTAAATACGAGAAGAAGGAATAATGATTTTTTTTTCTCAAATGAAACTATAGATTATTTTAAAAAAATAAATTCATATTTTCTGTTCAAAGGCAAAAGACAGAGGAATGGAGAAAGACGGTCGACAAATCTTGTATGGTGCCCTAACAGTTCAACAGATTAAGGGATAGGCGAAGGTGAACCTAGTAAACTAAACATTCAGATTTTATTTGTCGTAATTTGTCTTATCTTTGTATGGGGGTGGACATATGCAAAAAGGGATATTGCTGATATTCAGTACTAAGAAAAATATAATATAACTGTTATTATTTCACCTGAGTTCAATAGATTTAAATAATTATTGAGAATTTCTAATTAATTCTAAATGTAATGACGAGATCTTTCTGAAATGTCACTAAAATGTGTCGTCACGCAGCACGAATGTACAAGAGATATAGGGCTGGTCGATGGAATCATGAAAAGGTGTCAAAATAAATGATTGAAAAAATGTCATCATGACGAGAATGTGGCTTAATTAATTTACAAAAAGAAATGAACACCTGCTTGAGATAATGGATTTGTGATTGAAATATGCAATATGTAAAAAAAAAAAAAGGAAAGCTGCCCTTTCAGACCTAGCGATCTATGAGGCAGATGATGTAAAGTTCATCTATTTCTGTGATCCACTGTTAACGAGGGTGTCCTGTGGCCAACACAACGACCAACCGTCTTTACTTTTACCCGGACTAATGTCAGGTACCCATTAGATCAGTGTAGACTAAAGTTTTAAACAGATAAATTGTAAAAAAAAATAAATAATAATAATTCAGTCAATTAATCTTAAATCAGTTGTGATTTTTTTTTCGGATTAACTTCTAACAGAAGTGTTTTTTTATTATTTTAATAATTGTACGGCTAAACTATTAAAGCTGTTCTTATGTCAATTAAATAATGTTTATGGAGCGAACTTTTTAAAAATTTCATGCTAATTAATAACGGCACCGGTTCTTTATCGTTCTCTTTCATTTGTTCTCTCTTTATCTTTATTTCATTCATTCATTCTTTTTTTATTCTTTACTTCTTTCAATCTCTCTTTCTCTCTCTTTTATTCTTTATTTTTTCACTCGCCTTCTTTCTTTCTATTTTGTCTGTATTGACCTCCTTTTATCACTCTCCCATTCACAGGAAGTTATTAAATTTCTTCTTGTAAAATGTTTTGTAAAATGTTTTACATGTTTCGGATGTTCCTTCAGAGTTGAAGATAATTACTTCCTAGTCCAATCCTCCCGCAGAACGACGGTGGATGGGAGCGGGCAGGGTTTGAACCCTGGACCATCGATAAATCTGAACGACAGTCCAGCGCGCAAACCGCACGACCAGGCAGCCATCCTTCTAATTAATTCACTGCCAATCAGCCAACGAGAGAAACAGCACCACGGACTTTTACATCCCAGCCTTATCTGTACTATCGTAACTCTGGCTCAATGAACAAATGACTGAGTAACTATTTGGTCTCCCTTTGTTAGAGACATCGACGTGAAGTAAAAAAAAATGTGTTTTCTAGTCTAGAGAGCCGCTCAGTGAATCGATACATTGAGATGGGAACAAAAGTGAGTAATGGAGAACATCCAGTTACAACTGGCTTTCAAGTTTACGATTGAATGATTGTCCAAAGTTAATTTTACTTTCGAATCCAATAATAGGTCGGAATCGATTACTCTATAGTTGTAATAGATTTAGGGCTAGACTAAGAATAATAAATCTGTGCGATTAGAAATAGTTTTACCCATTGTTTGTGTTTAGCGCCATTTCATGCTTTTAGTTTCTCTCCATGCGCTGTGATCCTATCACTTAATCTGGATCAGTTGGGAAAGGGAAGGGGGAGAGAAAGAAAGGGAGATCTATGTGAACGTTAGCGTGGCCGCTTTTGAAATGCTTAAGCCAATACACTAACCACTGTGCCTGCAAACTGCTTATAAATATAGTATTCATAGCTATCTATTGTTAGTATAAAACTTTCAAAATTGTCTACACAAGTATAAAGGGGACTGATTTTTCTTAAACCGCCACATCAGTCATGTACAACTTCTTTCCCTTGCTCAATACAACAACAAACGCAAAAAAAAACAAAAAACAAGAATTAATTAATTAACTACTTGGTCAATTTTTTACAATTGATTCTTGTTTTGTCACGTACAAGAAATAATTGTGCAAAGTTTCAATTTTACCAGAAAATGGGTGTGGGAGAAATAATGTGTACAAACTTTTTACCAGACAGACAGAGTGAGTTGATATAATAAAAGCTTTGTAAAAAAAAGATTCTAGAAGTGCTTGTTTTTTTCTCCTGTTAACTTTATTGTTAAAAAAAAAAAAAGATTAAATTTGGCTCAGAAGAAAATAATTTCCTGAACATGTATTTGTTGAACACTAACAAATCCTCGTTTTAAACTGCTAGACTGCATAGCAAGTTTGGTCAAATAGTGGGCAGACGTGAATAAAACAGGAAAGTGGGAGGACGGATGTAAAATGATATTAAGTCAATTCAAGTCCTGAGGGTTTTATTATTATGCATGTAAGGCAAACCTTTTTTTTTCTTTATTTTTTAGCTTACCTAGATAAGCGCTTAACAGTGGTTTATAGTTCATAAAGGCAAAACATATATTACAGACAATTCTTCCATTAAATAAGATAATTACGTCCTACTCATAGTATTGTAGTAGGCCTATGCATTATAAGGATTTCAATTTTGAATTTTTTTCCACTATTATCATTGACAAGAACAATGAAGAATGTGGAACATGGAAGATCAATATCTATATCTGTTTATGCATAAATGTCTTAATCGTAAATATGAAGTGATTTTATGACAGTGTTAAAAAAATCTTTTGATAAACAGCTGGTTAACTTCTTTTATGTGAATTTACGAATGTATTTTCATGGCTAAACTTATAAAGTAACTCTTTAATAATCAATGTGACATAAAACCATTATAATTTTAAAGATTTGATTTAAATAATAAATAATGATAATAATAATTAAATTTATAGAGCGCTGTTAACAAACAAAATGTAGGCTCAAGGCGCTGTGATAACATTACAAACACAAACACGACAGCTACAATGAAAAACATCGAAAAAGTTTCAAACAGATAAATAGTAAAAAAAAAAAAAGTAATATATTAGTCAATTAATTTTAAATCAGATGAGATTTTTTTTCTTGATTAACATCTAATAGAAGTGTTTTTATTATTATATTTATTTTATGGCTAAAATAATAATGCAGTTCAAATTAATGTTTATGGAGTGGAGTCTTTTTTTTTTTAAATTCACTCTAATTAATAACGGTGAAGATTATACATTTACGTATTTTCGTATTGTGTCCTGGCAAACGCCGAGGAACGTTTTAGAGCACTGTGGGACATGTAAAGAACACTGGTCATCCACTGCACCCCAAAAACAGCTCCAGTTGTCTGGACTCTATTCTGCCACTGGATCCAGCTGGCAAGGAGCGAGAGAGTGAGGCTGGTGCAGCGTGAGACTGATGCAGCGCAAATCTCCCTCACTTTAATAAATTTTCATCGCGCAAGCCACATTCTCATCTCCCATATATATATATATATATATATATATATATATATATATATATATATATATATATATATATATATATATATAAATTGTGCCCTATTTCTAGTTATAGAACAGTTTAGAAGTTTTGTTGATCTAGATCTGCGCTGCGACAGAATGACACTTCTTCTTCTTGCTGCTGAGCTGTGAGCCATATTGACATGCGGTAATGTGATAGCGTAGAACTTGTAATGTGGTAAGTTTCATCCCACAACCACTTGGTACAGTAATATAACTCCCTCCCTCTCTTCTGGTAGAGGTCAATAAAGAGACTTTTGATGGAAGGTGTGTGTAATGGGAGAAGGAAGAGTCATGAATGTGTGTCTGTGTGTGTGTGAGGTGTGTTGAAGGGGGGTATGTCAGCCTGTGAGGGAGGGGCATGACCGTGTGTATGAGGGGGTGTTGAGTCGGTACGGAAACTCAAAGTTTTTATCTACGGGCTTTGAACAATGCAATATTGACTTGTTTGGTTCAAAAAGGTCAACTGTATAATTAAATAAGGTACGATTACTTTACAATTAAACTTTTTAAAAAAAAATTATTTTTTTATAGTGCAACTTTCATGCTTATAGAATGCCCAGAGGCGCAATCTCGTTTGTGGACCAGTTTGGGGGAGGCGGTATATAAAAGAAGTTTTCCGTGCTGTCTTTAAGCGCTTGGCAAACAAAAATCTGCTAGTCAGGATTCGAGCACCAACCCTCTAGATAGGTAACAAATCCTACAAATCAACGTTAAATACAAATTCATGAAAATAAAAATTGTTTCTGTTCTTTTTTTTTTTTCCCATAAATGTAAGAACTATCAGCATAAAAACATTTTATCACAAAAAAAAAAAAAAAAAAAAGCCAGTAAATCTGACAAAAACTATATATACGCCTACAACAAAACATTTTTAAAAACACAAGCCAATAAATTTTTTAATATACAATACATCCATGTATAATAAAAATTTTGGAGCAGTTTTTCGGTTTGAAAAAAAAATAATGTAGTGTCGACCATAATTATAGTAATTATCATAAAGAATATGACAATTTACGTTGCCAACTCCGAGTCTAAATTTGCTTGTTTTATTCTTAGCACGACAAGTTTATCTTATTTGGGGAAGGGGGGGGGGGAGGGAGAGACGGTCTGCTTCTAGTATAATAGTTGAGTACAAAGTAGCAAACACTGGTCAGTCTGAGTAACCAGAGACTATCTGGTCAGGAAACAACCTGTAAAGACAATCATGCGAGGTATTCTCCAACTGGACACTGGCCGGTAGCAGGTCAGATATCTGAAATAGGACACCAAGGACATTCACCTCGACGCCATTTCTTTGTTGTTTGAGTTACAAGACAACGCGGGAGCTTCTAAAAACTGAGAGGGACGAGTGTATGTTTGAGGGACAGCCTGATAGAAGAACTGTAGGCTCGAGAATGGACTTTTTAAGACAAAAATAATAAGGTAAAGAAACCGTTAATAACTGCCATTTATCTCAGGATGGCACAGTTCAGTTTCCTTTTCTACTACATAAAACAAAATAAATTAAATTATTGCTAAGTAATTGATTAACAAATTGATACATTTTAAAATTGATTATTGTATTGTTATCAACTATGAATAGCCATGCAAAATTTCAACTTGATCTGAGAAGGAGAAAAAAAGAGTGACAAAACCTATAAGGGGAATAAATCAGTATTTACATTCACGATTATGTTATGAAACAAAATCATTAATTACCAATAATTAATTAAGGTGTTTTTTCCCCCACTATTTATTGGATAATTGTTTGATGGATTCATGTTATGTCAGGCACAATCAATAATTGTGCAAAGTTTCAACTATATTAGAAAATGTAAATCGGCAGAAAAAAACATGCTCACATTCTTTACCAGAAAGAGTGAGCTTATATTAGCTTTGAATGCATTTGTTACGTATAACAATGTCCACTTTCACTTCTATGATGGGACGGAAAGCTTTGATAATCAAGGCAGCAATAACTTAAAACAGATTGAATCCATTCTCTAGTGCAGTGGTGCTCAAACTTTGGTCCGCGGACCCCCAGGGGCCTTTGAGATAACCGTTGGGGGTCCGCTGAATTATAAAAATTGTATACAATTAAATAACTTTTTCGCTGAAAGCTAATTGATCCGATCGCATAATTTCAATAATAATCAACTCTCAACTCACTACTGTTTAATATAAACAACATAAACAACACAAACACCATATACAACACAAACAGCACAAACAGCATATGTTAACAACTTAAACAACACCAACAAACAAAATTAACAACATAAACAAAAGAGCTACAAACGAAATTTTTCTTCTCATTGTCTGCATCTTCATTAAAGACGAACAGCAGGAAGCTAGTGCAGGAGTTTTTACATTGTCCAATAGCCTGTTACTTCTGTGTGATGATTTCTAATAATCATGACAGTATTAATGAGACCCAAAGACTAGCCCTAGTACAAGACAGGAGCAAAAGACGAAATAAGTCTTAAATAGACCCCGGCGGACAACGGCTTTGTCTGCATCGGATGTGGAAATCTATGCAGGTCTCAACTGGGTCTGCGTGGCCATGTGAATACTGCACTCGTCCTTAATCTTCGGAATCGAAGACATTGCCATTTTGATTATTATTAATGTACACAGCATTACAATGTACAACCATCTTTAAAAAGCAACTGGTCATTAACGAATACAAAATCCGCGGTCATCTAGTTCATTCTAGAAAGGGTAAGATCGAAATCAGTGGACGTGAGAACTGACCAGCGCTATGACGTAACCGAAGATGGCCAGCTACTCCCCTAAAGTTGTCCCCAAACCAAATCTTCTCCGGCATTCAGGAGAACACGTTTACCATCTCATGGGAAACCACCGCGATAAAGAACTCGGACAAGACAAGCAAGCAGTTATTTACTTCCCTTTCTATCCCCACTTAGTACGAAGGCTCTGTTCCCAATCTATTCCTACCTAATCAAACAAATTATTACACATTTACATGTTTTTATGAAGGAAAAAAAGCGCAACATATGTACAATAATAAAGTTTGACAAATAAGGAAAAATGTGTGCATGCTGTGGTTCTTAAAATAGGTAATTACGAATAGACATTTACTTGGACATATAATAGACAGAAATGAAGCGTTGTCTTCAGTTATAAATAATAAAGCAAGGCTTCCATCCTGCACTATATAATCTGTGTTTGTTTAAAATGAAGATGTTACTGCTCTTTTTTAGGATAAATGTCATACACGTGTATAATAATAATAATAATAATAATATTGGTGGTAGAACAAGAGGAGCCAAAAGGATCAAATGGACGAGAGAAATGAATATAGACATTATCAAATCGTTCCTCCGTGTAAACAATTGTGATGATAAACCTCTCCCAGGTTATAGGCAAAAACTCTCCCTGGACAAAATGTGTGTCCCACTTATACATGGATAATTTAAAGCTATATGCAGAAACCGAGCAAAAATTACACACCTTAATCAAAACGGTAAAATGCTTTAGTGACGATATCTGTATGTCTTTTGGCCTGGATAAGTGTGGCATCATAGGCATTAAAAAGGGCAAGGCAACGAACACCAACATTGAATTTGAAGGCATCGAGGAATTGAACTCTGCCTCTCTTTATAAATATCTTGGAATAAACCAGAATACCAAGATAAACCATAAGAAATTAAAAGAGGACTTTCTTAGTAAATATAAGCAAAGAGTTAATAAAATCCTCAACACCAAACTGTCTGGCAGTAATCTCATCACGGCAATAAACTGCTGGGCCGTCCCAGTGCTCCTTTACACGTTCGGTGTGATCAAATGGACTGACACCGACCTACATGACATTGGCAGACTCACTAGAAAATTACTAACCAAGTTTCGATGCCTACACCCCAAGTCCTCCTCCATAAGGTTATACCTGCCCAGGAAGGATGGGGGTCGTGGATTGCAGAACATCTTCAAATTGTGTAAGATGCAAGTTTTAAAAATACGATCAAAACTGCTCGCCTCCAGCAACCAATTAGTTTCCTTCCAATGCAAATATGACTCCGAAGCAACCCCTCTGAACCTACACAATGCTGATGTCAATGTCGGTTTGGACGACGTAGGGTATGAGATTAGCCAATGGGAAGAAAAAACACTCCACGGAAAATTTCCGGCTTCATTACATGGGGACAACATCGACAAGGCTGCTTTCTTAACATGGCTCAAAGCAGAATCAGCCTACCTAGGTCGCCATAACCAAGTTGCAAAGTTAATACATCAACACCTGGCTTTGACGTACAGTTTGATCGGTAAGGACACTCCTCCATATATAAATACTCTCCACAAGAGGTTCTCGAGTCTACTGAACATCTGCTGTACTGAGATAGGCCTATTCTGTCCGACAAAACGGTAGATTTCAATCCCCCGGATCTGCTGTTCATCGATAAAAAAGAAAAAACCGCTACCATTATCGATATCGCCGTACCACTGTCTCATAATTTAAGAAAAACTCGGATAGAAAAACAAAGAAAATATGGGAACCTAGGCTTGGAGATTAAGCATCTATGGAAATTGTCCAAAATAACAATATACCCCATTGTTATATCAACCGAGGGGATAATAACAACTGACCTCACAGACACCTTCAAGGCCCTTAACATTCCTAGGAACATCCTCGTTGCCTGTCAGAGGGCGGTACTGCTGCAGACCTGCCACATCACCAGAAAATTCCTCAGTGGAAACTGTTAAAGGGACTACGATGAATTTTGCTTCTCTTTAGCGAAACTCGACCCTGGCAGCCAGTGGCGTAACAAAGTTTTTTTGAAAGTCGGTTTCACATTTTAAACTTTGTTGCCACGAATAAAACTGAATGATATACAGCGAATTCCAGGTATCTTGTTACCTTTACTAATAATAGATCTAAAAGGCGAGTATTTTATGGCTACACTAATTAACCTTGAAGCAAAATTTACAGAATCGAGTATAAGAGATCTAAAAGTTATTCTTAATAATGATAAAATAGTCCATTATTCGGGTTTGGCTTCTATAATTTCAGAATTAAACTTCACACTGAGTTATTACCCTTCTATTCATATTTCCTCAATCCAATGGAAACTCTCTTTTTATTTCCATCTAATCCTTTTGCTTTCGCAAAAAACATAAACAACAAACAATGACGTAATATCATATAATATTAGCACATCCTTCCTTTTGAAGTTGTTATCACACCCATCCTTATAAAGTTCTTAAGAGGGATATCTACTAGCAGAGCCGGCCCTAGCATTTGCGGGGCCCTATACGAAACGGATCGCGCGGGGTGGGGCCTAGTCTGGGTAGGGATAAGCATAATGTCACAATTATTTTTTTGAATTAGAAAATAGGCCTACATACGTCTTTCTCTTTGCAATAAATTTTTATCAAATGAAAGCTCGCAATGCCACTTTTTATTTATCGGCACCCCAAAATGTCAATTTGGTCTATTCTTCAGGAGATTTGAATAAATTCAAAATAAGTTCAGGACTTTATCGTATATTTTGCCTTTTCATGAGATTTCCTGTAGGCCCTGGAAAATCGGGAGGTCGCGAAAACTCTGTTAATTTAATTACGTTATAATGGTTTAATTTAATACTTAGAATTAGCGCGGGGCCTATGAAAGCGCGGGGCCCACTGCGACCGCATAGGCTGCAGTGGCCTGAGGCCGGCCTTGTCTACTAGGAACTTTAACAATTCGTCCACTTCTGGTTGTCTTGACTGGCACAACAAGTTCTCTAGACCTTGGTCTATAACTGTCTGTTTCGTTTGTTCCAACAGTTTGCAGTTCATTGTCTTCATCTGTATAATCTTCATCGAAACTGTTATTCAAAAAGTGTTGATTTCTTTTGTATGTTTTTCCATAGTTTGTCTTTAAGACCTGGGTGCTGAATGTTTTTTTTATGACAACTGCTTTCTGCCATGTTTGTCCAAGACGAACTCTCACTTTCTTTCCGACAGAGTAATCTTTAGGTAGTCTTGCTTTTGCATCGTATTTCACTTTGCTTTTCATCTGTCGTTCGTTGAGTAATGTATCTGCATTTTCAGCTCCCATGGTTTCAATAGTTTGGGATCAGTTGGAATGATTCCCTGAGTCTTCTACTCATCAGCAGTTGTGATGGTGAATACGGCAGTCCGCTAATCGGAGTATTTCTATACTCGAACATAACGAGATATGGATCTTTCCCACTTTTGTATGCTCTGAATCCTTTTGCTTGCGCACAAAACATAAACAACCAACAATGACGTAATACCATATAATATTAGCACAGAATCTTCTTCATGCAGTGGAAAATTAACAATTTTTCGCCTATCTTGAATTCTGGTCAAAGCTCCTGCACCCAATTAATATAGTTCAGAAGAAACTACAAAAGTCTGGACTGCATATATGGGAAGGTGCTAAAGAAATTAGTACCCTTTCATGCTTTCTGCAAAATGATGAGAAACTGACAAAAACCCAATCCATCGAAAAAGCAAAAGAAGGTAGTGAATATACTATGGATTCCCTGTAATCAAAACAACCAGAAGAAAGAAAAGACTTGATGGGAAGTTGAGTTCTAATGTAGAACTGCAATTCAAACGTGTTGCGACAGAAGTGCTGGACAGATTTCATATGGAGATGAAGGGCAGATTCCAAAGGCTGGAAAGAAAATGGATACCTTTGGGTTTCTTCTTGAACCATGACACCTGTTAGATGAAGACACGCTTATGACAAACTTTGCTACTTTTCCTGTTTGTATGGTGAAATAAATGGAAAATCGCTTTTTCAATGATGTCATTGATGCACGAGCACTTTTCATCAACAAACCAGTAATACAATCACCAATAGACATATTGAGGAAACAGGCTTCATATGGGAATTACGTGTGCTCAAACTTTGCAACCTCCTCCGAGTACTGCTAACTCAGGCCATTACGTCATATGAGAGATCATTCTCAAAGCTCAAGTTCATCAAAAACTATATCAGGAGCACAATGACGCAAGAAAGGCTTATCATGGCTTTAATGTCAGTGAAGTCACAAATACTAGAAAGTATCGATGTAGTTGATGTTATAGATGTCTTTCCTGCACAGAATGCACGACGTGAAGCGATATCAATTTAGATTTGTCACTTGTGCATTATTTAACTAATAAACAACGGCATTATTCATTAAAAGAGTCTGCACGAGTCTGTGTTAAGTTTACTGATATACTGAACCAATTTGATTTGGGGCTTATATATTTTTGCGTACATTATCTCATGTCATATGTCGAATGTCAAAATGCAAGGGGCCCCCAAAGAGGTCAATCCCCCCGGGCCCCCAAATACCTATTTACGCCCCTGCTGGCAGCGCCAGAGAATGACTACTCGTTCATTTCTAACATAATAATAATAATAATCTTTATTATCTATGAGGAAATTTGTCTTAAAATGTGTGCATTATACAAAAAAAAACAACACACACACACATTGTTAGAACTATAGCAAAACGAAATATACATACACAATAGACTCGCTTATAATTTACCTGCGAAAAGTTTATATCAGATGGTTTCTATTTAATGATTTGATTGTATAATCTTTAATGTTATTCTGTAAACTAATAGAGGATAAAAGGAGTTTTACTTCTAGAGGTGTGATAAAATGGTGTCAGCACTGGTCAAAATCGTGAGGAAAGAGAGTCACTAGTAGTCTAGTACTTCAATTAAAACTTCTTTAACGCCCATTTCCACCATGAATCATTATCACCAATAATAGCGTAGTTTATTATGTTTGAAACACACACACACATTGCATGGGTATGGAATGGTGTGCATGGTACTTTGTTTTTATTAATGAAATAAATGGCCACAATTTATACACAAAATATACACACATTTTTTTTATGTTAAAGGTGGACAAATTAAAATAATAAATGTACATTTATATATGTACACAAGAAGTAATATGTTGCCAATTGGCTTAGAGTTGTGCTTCGTCAGGAGTCATAGCGAAGAAATTAAAACAGGAAACAGGGATAAGTATGAATGAAACAAAGTATTGTAATTAAACATTGACAACCGCCAAGCGTGAAGCCTACCTTGTGAGTCAGTATTGTTATCCTCGAGAACGTATTTGGGTATATTGGGAATTCCCATTAACTGTTCGACGACGTAACGTTGTCGTCTGCGTCTGAATTTAAAAATAGGCATTTTCTTTTACATCAAATTATTTGTCTTTTATGTGTAGGCCTACTACCATATAGGCCTATCTCAATTATGTAATCTGTTTTTTATTCGTAAATTAGACATGATAAAAAAAAAACATATTTTAAATCTAAAGTATTTTAGATTCAACTTGCTTCAGCTAATCTATCACAATTTCAGAATGTTTGGAAAATAAACTTTTTTTTTTTTAATTTCCACAACAATAGAGAATGTGCATATTGCTGTACTCCAATTTTTTCACTGATTCAACTAACATTGTCACGCTTCAATGAGCTTAGAGCTTTAGTCTTCAATATGTTTGACTACTGAAATCATCTCATATACATCAATACACTAAGGTATTCCAGAATTCCGTTCAACTAGTGGACCATTGCTCCACTACTGTAAACCGAGCAAAGAAAGGCCTACACAGAAATAACTATCGAAATTAACATGTCACTCGCTACAGTGCTACACACTTATATATATTCGTTCTATTGGTTCTTTAATAGTTTCAATACAGCTGTGCCTGAATGGCTGAATAGATGTATTCTAGATCCAAGCTCATGATTATTAGAGCTGGTAGACTGGACCACAAAAGTTGTGCAGAAAATAGAATGCTGATTATATAGTCTGTGTTATACTGTTACAGTCGAACAGGACTTCATCCCTAATCCTACTTTAAAATAGTCATCTTATCTATGTATGTCTTGCAATAATGTCGGGAACGCCATAAAGTATGCCATTTAATAGACTTTATATTTACTATATAGGCCCCTACATTATAAATTGATATTACAAACAAGCAAAATATAAAAATTACTTTAAAAAAAAAACTTATCCAACAGGACGAACTAGAAAATCACAGCCATATCTCAAAATACGGCAAGGTTTAACTTTCTTTTTGTACTTAAAACAAAGCGTGTTAATTACCGCTAATTTTTCTTTCTTTTTTAAATTGATTCGTGTATTTTCATGGACTAGGAATAATTCTGCACCATTTCAACTTGATCCTAAAAGGTAGCAATGGGAGGAGAAAAAGTGTACATAATTTGTACCAGACAGACAGACGGAAGGACAGAGTGAGTGAATATACGCTTTTAAAAAATATATATTTCATTCTACGCTCTTCCTTTGTGTCCAAACTAAGTTGAATTAGGAATATTATTATTACCGCTGCTACTGTGATATCATAATATCTACTTATCATGCGGCTTCTTGTGAAAGCTAAATGTAAAGCAGAAAGAGTTTGTGACTTTGTGAATAAATGCAAGAGAATATTTCCGGGTGGAGGATTGTAGAAGCACTAAGTAAACGAGTTTCTCTCAAGCTGCAAGTCCACGGGACAAACTTGAAGATCTTCTCAATGCTGTGTTGCGACAAAATTTGAATGTTCTCAACGCACCCCGCGACATGTGTGATGTCAATATGTCATGTCACATGAGAAACTCAATGGGACATAACAAAGCTTTAGCATGCGAACAAAAGAGATGTAAGACTAAATGTCAGGTTCTTATGAGATTGAATTGATAAGGAAGTGACGACATTTGTAAACAATAACATATACCACAGGCCTCACCTATATCTGTTTTATACCACGGCCTCACATATATGTGTTATACAATATATATATATATGTTATACAGCGGACTTCGCATATATCTGTTTTATACAACTGGCCTCACATATGTTTTATATAACTGGCCTCACATACATGGATGTTATACCAAGGACCTCACATTTATCTATGTGTTTTATCACGGGCCTTACATGTATCTAGCCTATGTGTTTTACCACGGGCCTCACATGTATCTATGTGTTATAACAAGGGCCTCGCATTTATCTATGTGTTATAACAAGGGCCTCGCATTTATCTATGTGCAATAGTTGTTTTTTAAATTGAAGATCCATTGAAAAATGTGTTTTAATTAAAACAAGCTTACAAAGACAGTTTGTGTGGAAACACAAACTCAAAATCGGCCCTCGAAGTGGTCCACCCAGGCAGGTTTCAATATTTTCAGAAAGAACATCCGAATGAAATTATATCAAAGACAAATGAGAGATAAGAATGGAGAATGAAGGTTAACAGATCTTGTGTAGTGCCCCAACGGTCCAGCAGATCAAAGGATAGGTGAAAGTGAATGTAAAGCTAGATGGGAACCTGGCCTAACTAGTTCCCCTTTCAGACCTTGTGGTCTATAAAGCAGATGATGTAAGGTTCATCTATTTTTGTGGCCTACGGTTAACGAGGGTGTCATGTAGCCAGCACAACGACAAACCGCTTTTACTTTTCCCCAACTAATGTCAGGTACCCATTAGAGGTGGGTGGACTCAGAGGCGCCCAAAGATTCTGAAGTTGAAAATACCAGTCTTCAACAGCATACGAACCAGGGACCCCCGGTTCGGAAGCCAAGCGCTTTACCGCAAACGCACCTCCCTTAGCCTAAATAGTCCTATAATTGATGTAATTGTTTTGAAAAGGCTCAATCTCTTATCTCACAGACACACACACACACACAGGTGAGCGCAAAACCTGACCAGAACATAGAATGAATTTTTTTTTCTTTCTAGCGTCTCTTCCATTCTCTTTCTATTATGTTTATTGTAAGTCGTAGTCTCTTTTTGGGGGGGGGGGGGGAGGCCAGTTCAGGCTTTTAAAAAAAATGCTAATGTACTGGTGACGCATAGGCATGGGTAGTTTGTGCAGAAGGGGTGGTGACAAAGAAGCCTGGCTCATGATCTTTTGAATAATTAATGACAAGGCGTCTAGCTGCCAGCATTCTGTGCACAATAGTCACTAGTCTGGCATTCTATCTGCCGATACCTACAGTGACTAGTCTGGCATTCTATCTGCCAATACCTACAGTGATTAGTCTGGCATTCTATCTGCCAATACCTACAGTGATTAGTCTGGCATTCTATATGCCAATACCTACTGTGATTAGTAAGGAGACTATTAACGATTTTCATAGATGGAAGCGAATCCATCATATACAAGCATTTTTTTTTGGAGTATTCGGTGTACAGTATACGGAAGCATTGTTAACTATAATAATAATAAGGCTTGTCTTCGAGTCCGAAGATTAGTGAAAAATGCAATATTTCCCGTGGCTGCATACATTTTTAAAAACTGGCAATACTTTTTGTTTTTTTAAATCTGTAAACAAAAAGCGGATAACTGTGAAGACCTTTAATATGAAAATCTCAAATAGCTCTTAGACATAAGGATTTTTATATTCCATTTTTTTTTTTAGGTTTTCCGAAAAAAATGCGTGCTAAAATGATAGGTTAGTGAACCGTTAGTGTTCAAATCTGAATGCAGTGTACCGTTCACTATGAATAGACACCAAAAATGTCTATTTACTTTATTGCCCGATACCGTGATTTGAAGTGGGAGATAGTGTAATGTAGTGCATATATCCACAGGGGTGCAGAAACCATTGTATGTTGTCGCGTATGCACGGAAGATTATTTTGATTTAGAACACATGACAAGACATTGAGCACACAGGCTCGTGTGCTGCATGTGTTGCATATTTATTTTAGAACTTGGTGGTGGACTATTAATAGCCTTTAGAAAGAATGACCTTTGAGCAACAGAAGCTATAGCAAAGAAATATTTAGCACTGAGATATAATATCTTAACTTATAAAGGGCACCAATATTGCCCCTTATCTCAAATATCTTTGGGCATTTTTAAGTAAAAATACGTCACTGCCTTTATGTCTATTTGCCTATTTTTGTATGTCACCCGACAGTTAAATTCAAGGAGGCTAGTGGAAGCACCCGATCAGTGATGTCCTAACTACTAAGGCCCGCGGGCCACATCAGGCCCTAGACATTTCTGCCGACAGTGCACAATATTATCGCGGAGGATCTCGACATTGAACTTTTATTTTGTTTCGGTGTGATTCGGCCCGAGACAAGTTTTGGAATATTGTAGGCCTCTTCGGGCCCTTCTTAGGCCAAACAGGGGTGGGCACCCCTACCCCAGAGGATTCAGTTTTAATATGGTATACATCGTAAGGGCGATGGCTCTTCCCTGAATCAGTATCAATAAATAAAATATATGAGTAGGCATACGTGCATGTGTTCATTTTATCTACAACAAACACAAAAAATGGTATGGTTTGGACTACTAGTAATGGTGCACATACTGTGCGTATATGCATGTAGATAACGCGTGTATGTGTGTGTGTGTAGACTGTAGACAGATGTGAGCATATGCCATCAGTTATTTTCTTTTTTTGTGTGTGACTTTGCAGACTGCTCAGGTTTCTTTGTATGGGTATTTTAGACTTTCATGCAACGGGAGGGGGGGGGGGGAAATCTATAAATAGTTTTTTTTTTTGGTGCATCCGGTGTACAGAAAACGGAAGTATACATAAACCCTATATTTTGGAAACCATATAGATAAGTTCTGTGCACTTTTGTAATGCTGTAGAATCTCATTAAAAATGCACATTTAAACAAAGAACAGATTACTGTGAATAAAAACAAATTTGAAATGCGAAAAAAAGGATAAAAAATTTTTTTTTAAATTAAAACACGAAATACTTCAAAATTGTTTAAAAACAAAACAAAAAAACTTACTCCATACTATCACAAAGCCGTCAGCATTCCTCATGATGGATCTGCTGTATCTCCTGGAAGGGAACCTTGGCGGGGCCCGGTACGATCCGGAGTTCCTGTACGTTAAGGAATTCCTCTTAGACATGGCTGGAAAATTCTAGTCACGTGGGTAAATTGGATGCACTAGCCTATACAGATATGGCAGCCATTTTTCACACAGCTCTCGATTCCAATTCTCAATCAGTTCTGCTTCAGATTCTTTTGAAATCCAGCACTTACAACATCAGAAAATCCTTAGGATGCGTTCAAGATGAAGAAGAATTACACTCTAGATTGCTGGATGTTAAAGTCTCTCCATTTGTGTTCTAAAAAGAGAAAAGGAAATAACAATGGCAATGTCTTCCATTCCGAAGATTAAGGATGAATGCAGTGTTTCACGTCACTACGCAATCCCAGTTACGACCTGCATATTTTCCTGCATCTCATGCAGACAAAGCCTTTGTCCGCTGGGGGTCTATTTAAGTTTTCTTTCCGTCTTCTGCGCCTGTCTTCAATAATGGCTTTTCTATGAGTCTCATATGACTATGTTCTTTGAAGGCCGGTGTGGACAGAATAGAAGAACTAATTACCGTTCGATAGCAGCGCTGGGTCGGACACCTATCCCGCATGGGGGACGACCGCATTCCAGAGACGATCTTCTTTGGCGAGCTTAAAGGAAGACGGCGCAACAAAGGTGCCCCCGTAAATCGCTATAAAGATTAACTCAGGCGCCATTTCGCTCTTACTGGCATAGAGTACAGTAGCCGGCAGCAGATGGCCTCTGAAAGAGATATTTGAAGAGATCTCACAAGAGCTGCGGGATAACCTTTAAAAGATAAAGAATTAATTTAATTTTCAAGAAGATACGAAATAAAATTAAAGGGATGCGTGTAATGGAGACAATTATAACTTAATATTTAGGCTAAGAAAAAAATCGATTTCATCAAAAAAAATAAAAGAGATTTTTTTTTGTGGCAAATGGTAGTCGCAGCTTCTTTATTTTATGAGTGTGTGTCAATATAGTTCGTCGACTATCGTAAATAATTAAGACAGAGGCACAGCAAGGTACCAGTTAGCGGGGGTTCAAGAATGTAGTGATTGGTTGTAGTTGAACAAAAAAAAAAACAATTTGAGTCAATCTGCATGTATCATTAAATTTACAAACAAGAGACATTCCAATGGTCACGTGATAGAGTCGTTACATTTATATCCGTCTAGGTTTCGTATGAGTAGCCTAATTCATGAAATATATTTGATACATTGAAATTCTTAGACTTTTTATATATTTAATTTTCTTTCGGCTGAGTATCAGATACCAGGAAAGGAGAAACAGATGATTTTGTATTTTTTCAAATCAACACTCTGCCTGGCAAAAAGAAGAACTCAATACTGTAAACAGACGAAAGCTGGTTCAAGACATGACTTCCTTTCAAATTTTATCCTTCAAGGTACAGAGAAGCAAGGGAACGCGAGTGGTTAAGCGCTTGGCTTCCGAACCTGGAGTCCTAGGTTCGAATCTCGGCGAAGACTGGTGTTTTGAATTTCGGGATTTTTAAGTCACCCCTGAGTCCACCCATCTTTAATGGGTACCTGGTTCGAATCCTTGTGAAGACTGGGATTTTTAATTTCGGGACTTTGGGCGTCTCCTAGTCCACCGAACTTTAATGGGTACCCGACACTAGTTGGGGAAAGTAAATGCAATTGGTCGTGAGAAGCTGAAAGCTGGCTGGACATAGACAACTTAAAAGAATGGACAGGCCTCTCTTTTGTTGTCCTGCTAAGGACAGCTACTGACCGTAAGAAGCTGAAAGCTGGCTGGACATAGACAACTTAAAAGAATGGACAGGCCTCTTTTTTGTTATCCTGCTAAGAAGGGCTACTGACCGTGAGAAGCTGAAAGCTGGTGGACATAGACAACTTAAAAGAATGGACAGGCCTCTCTTTTGTTATCCTGCTAAGAAGGGCTACTGACCGTGAGAAGCTGAAAGCTGGCTGGACATAGACAACTTAAAAGAATGGACAGGCCTCTCTTTTGTTATCCTGCTAAGAACAGCTACTGATCGTGAGAAGCTGAAAGCTGGCTGGACATAGACAACTTAAAAGAATGGACAGGCCTCTCTTTTGTTGTCTTGCTAAGGACAGCTACTGACCGTGAGAAGCTGAGGAGTTTGGTGACTCGAGTTGTAACAGCTCAGCTACGACGAAAGTCAAGAGACAGATGAGACTCTGGGCTCCCGGGAGCAATGATCCCCCTTCGTGACATGTTTGCTTCGTCACAGAATGAAGACCACTGTGACACATTGCTAGGGGCTGAGGTTTTTCTGTGTATGTGTATATTTGTATAATGTTAACAGAACTTCCGGATGCATGTTTCGGGAGTTGGTGCTTGTGATCGAGACGAAATAGTTATAATAGACCTAAACACCGACCTGTGACGTCGCAACCTGTGTGCAGTTTACACCAACAGCAAAAAGGACATACGTCACACGTCGTGACATCAGAGGGTAAGATCTGTGACGTAGCAACGATCGAATGGTCTAAACTGTGACGCAGCATGTCAGCGTTGAGGCCTATTGTAACGATTGGTCACGTTGTGATCAAAAGAAGTGTATCAATGATGTCCCTATCTACGGTTCTCGGGTCTAATTTGACCGGTGACGCAATGCTTTCCAGGCCTCTCAAAACTTCTGCTCACCACCAAACAGGGCATAATGAAGCTGCATTTTTTTTTCGGCAGTGGCAGCGTATAAAGGGGTCGGGGCAACCACCCCAGGCCCGCGTCTTAGGGGTGCCACGTGGTAATTAGAATCTTTGGTTACCGTCAGCCCATCGTACAAGTATTCGTAGCCCAGATAGGACACTCGCCCAGGGCCTCGTGCACCACCTCTGGAGCTATGTTGTAAATGCCCCTCCCCCCAACGCCAAAACAGTTGTGCACAGCCTGTGGCGTCACTTAGAGTCGAAGTCACCTGGTGTGGACCGCACCCCTGGTGACGCCACTGTGCACAACAGATTTAGATGATTCTTTTCTATCCCGCCTCTTTTGATCTCCTCTTGTATTGGTCAACTCTTGCTCCAGTGTGCACAGCATATCGCAAGACCTGGCTGCTATCTTTCAAAAGCCATGTCAGTATTGAGTACACTTGGGTACGCATGTCATAAAGAGAGAGACACAATGTCCTGATACACAATCAGTTAACAATAAAACTGTCACAAACAATGTCCCACTGTCAATTTGTTATTTCATGATCTGTATGGCACCTCTGAGTCCCCCCCAGCTCTTATGAGTACCTGACATTAGTAGGGGTCAAGTAAAGGCGGTTGATCGTTGTCCTGGCCACGTGACACCCTCGTTAACCGTGAGCCACAGAAACAGATGACCTTTACGTCATCAGCCCCATCGATTTTATTAATACGACAAAGTAAACTTTAAAAACGAGGATTACGATTTTTTGGTGAACTGTCACCAGGGCGGGCCTTAGGCCACTGCAACCTATGGCCCCCCACTTTCATAGGCCCCGCGCTAATTCTAGGTGTATACTAATAAATTAAATCATTCTAACTTATAAAATAAAAATAAATTATAGCTTTTATGTGGCGCTACTTTCATGCTTATAGCATGCTCAGTGCGCTATGGTCTAATCTCGAGTGTGGACCCGTGCTGCCTTTAGGCGCTCAGTAAACACAACTCTGCTCGAGTCGGGAGTTGAACCTGGAGTCCCCTTCATAGTTAGACAAGCCAAACCAAGTTCAAGCGTTCTTAACCTCTCGACCACGCTTCCCACGCATATATATAATAACAAGGGGTTCGCTAAACCTAATTTTCCAGGGCCTCCTGGAAATCTCCTGAAATTATTAACATTGTCATTTTGGTATGCCATTAAATAAAAACGTCATTGTGAGCTTTCATTTATCCCTTCCCAGACTAGGCCCCGCTCAATCCGCTCCGCATAGGGCCCCAAATTGTTAGGGCCGGCCCTGACAATAACAGTCAATGAAAGGCTGCACAACATTGAGTGAGCTTTAATCTCACACGAAGCTGCACAAACATACGTGTGGAACTCTGTAACCAGTTTCTTCAAATTATCTTATCTTATCTTATAAATTACAGACGTTACTTCAAAAGAGAAGATAATTGAATCCTACGAATTTTATGTGTCCACCTAGTCATTCATGTTAATCGGTGACTTAAACTCTGCCAAGTCGTTGGTTTTCCTGGCTGATTCAGGTAATCCATTCCATCCTCTAATAGTACTAGGGATGAAGGAGCACTTTTACGAATTATCCCACTTTAGTTTAAGTGAAAATTAGTCAATGAAGTTTCTTTTGACCCCTGTAGTGACTATACAGTGATAAAAAAAAGAATAATAATAAGCTCATTTAATATTAGCACCATGCCAGGGAACTAAAAAAAATAACAATCAAACAAAAAACAACAAAACATTTTTTAAATCTTTAAATAATGCAAGGCTTTTCATAGAGAAGATCTCCCCATTTAAAGCCATGTTATTTCAATTCTGTACGATTTATTTCCCTTTTTGAATATCAAACAAAATTAATTGATTACCACTATTTAATTAACTTGTTGGTTAATTTTTTAATTGATTCTTTGCTGTTGTTTTTTTGTTAACGACAATGAATAATTGTGCAAAGTTTTAATTAAACCCGAGAATGTGAAGTGGGATAAATAACGTGCCCCCCCCTTCCGCGCCCCCTCAGGATATAATGTATACCAGATAAATCAGTGTTAGCACGAGCTCCATTCCCCTTTTTTTCCTCCGGCCCCTTCCATCCCGAAATGATAAGTCAAGCTGAATGAGTGATGTATGCGATCAACTGTTTGAGAACCGGTGCCGAGAAGTTCGAGAAGTAGAAGAGGTCAACAATAAAACTGCCATAAAGAACGCTGAAGTACCACTAGATTGATCTATTGTGATCCTGCGTCAATATTAGGCCTATTTCCACTTTATGGTTCCGTCACTATCAGTGGGTCCAAATTTTTTGTGTTCATAGACGCCATGACAATACGCTGCGATTTCTTTTTTTTTTTTTTTTTTTTTATTAAATTCAAACTTTAATATAAGCGGAACAAAAAACAATAACGCAGCTGTTTTACCACTTTAACTTGTTTGAAAATGGTACAAGGTGAATCAGGAAAGCAAAATTAGATCTAAATAAAAACTATTGTTTGTTTTGAGAACCCTTGTCCTCAGTGGATTACTGATAAAGTGCCCTAAATTTAAACACAGATTGTCCATTGGATAGAACAAAACAAAAACAAATAAGGTGCCCGGTTAAATAGCGCCAGAATTATCGAAATATTGTGACTTGTCATATAGTATTAGTATTAGTATTTGTATGTAGAAAGATGGAGAAAGTTTGAAAGGGCCGGATTTAAGTATGTGGAGGCTCCGGGGCAAAACTTTTGCACTGTTTCGAAAGCTTTGATAAAGATATAATGTCCAATAAAAATACCAATATCTAAAAGCATGGTATATTTTACAAGAATGAAATAGAGTACTGGTAAATTTAATATCACTTTCATTTTTTACAAAAATACTTTTTTATGCATATTTTACTTTTAAAAAAATGTATAAGTTTGAGTTTGTGGAGGTTAAGGCCCTTGGTAGACGCACTGCCGTAAATCCGAAGTTCATGGGCGTAGCCGGGGGGGGGGGGAGTTTCATTGGAGCTCCCCCCCCCCCCGGCAAGGCGGATGGAATGTTATTACTGTTTATTTTAGGTGCTATTTTAATGTTAAACCATCACTTAACTTAACAATGCTAAGTAGTTTCTGACCCGTCTAAATTCCAATTATATTATTCCATCTTTTGTGGAGTCCCCGTGGCTGTAGCCCCGTCTACCCACCTTTAAGTCCGGCCCTGAAGCTGGATGGTAATGCGCTTGGCCTCCGAGGGGTCTCGAGTTTGAACCCCAGTGAAGACTGAGTATTTTTCGGACCTCAAGCTAGCCCAAAGGGGTGGGCCACAGATTGCAAAGTCTGAAAGGTGTATCATTACCTACAGTAGGTCAAAAGAGCATTTTTAGGATCTTCTGAACCAAACCAGCTCCAAGGGGTGGGCCACAGATCGCAAGGTCTGAAAGGTGTATCATTACCTACAGTAGTTCAAAAGAGCATTTTTAGGATCTTCTGAACCAAACCAGCTCCAAGGGGTGGGCCACAGATCGCAAGGTCTGAAAGGTGTATCATTACCTACAGTAGTTCAAATAAGCATTTTTAGGACCTTCTGAACCAAGCCAGCTCCAAGGGGTGGGCCACAGATCGCAAGGTCTGAAAGGTGTATCATTACCTACAGTAGCTCAAAAGAGCATTTTTAGGACCTCAAGCCAGCTCAAAGGGGTGGGCCACAGATCGCAAAGTCTGAAAGGTGTATCATTACCTACAGTAGCTCAAAAGAGCATTTTTAGGACCTCAAGCCAGCTTCGAGGGGTGGGCCACAGATAGCAAGGTCTGAAAGATGTATTATTACCTACAGTAGCTCAAAAGAGCATTTTTAGGACCTCAAGCCAGCTCCGAGGGGTGGGCCACAGATCGCAAGGTCTGAAAGGTGTATCATTATCTACAGTAGTTCATAAGAGCATTTTTAAAAATTTTGTTGCCTACGTTAAAGATTTAGCATGAAAGGCAAAAGAGCACATCTTAAAGACGAGTTACAGTCACAGGCTACCACAGTCTTCACCAGGACCGGGACCTCCTATTCATATTCTTTCTTGTATTGAAGGAGATTTATTTTCTACATGTCCTGTCAAGAAAAAAAAAAGTTGTGTTTATTTTTAGTGTGTATAATCGCGCGCGTCTCTACTATGTTAGCATGCCCATTACGTTTTATTTCACGCACTTTTACGAAAATATGGTCAACATTATATCGTTCAAGCGATGTAAATTTGTGTTTGCCCAAACATTTTCACCTCCAACATTCTAACATCTTCTAGGTGGACAACAGTTTGATTTTATTTTCAAAGTTGGTCTGTATTTCATTGTAATATTATTATAAATATAATGTTCCCTTTTAAAGGGTTATTGCCCTTAAAGGCTTAAGTTGAAAAGTCCATAGACTTAACATTCGATTTAATGAAATGCTGGCCTTTGAGATCAACTTGTAAGAGTCTTTGTGCCTTTTATCTTAAGCATTTAAGGGCAATAACCCTTTAAAGTGGACATTATAATGATATTAAAATGAAATTCAGAATAGGAGGGGGGGGGGGGGGGACGGCAGTGCAGGCAAGAATACACACACACATGCACGTAAACACACGCCCTAGTAAGTTTCTGACAAGTGTGCTACGGCGCTACCAAGTACAAATAAATCTTAAACCCACTGGCTGAGACTTGTCATCCTAACATCTTACCTTTTGCTACCTACACAGAGGAGAACCTAGATCAAGTGTTTAGATTTGTTATAACACATTAAAAAAAAAAACAGAGTTCAACCAAGACTGATAAAAAGCTATAGTCTTTCATGTAGACGATCGCACAGAGTTTTTAAACTTACTGTACGCGACTGTATGCAGTAAGAGGCACGGTCATGCTCAACTGAACCTAACCTAGGCCAACATAGAAGATCGAATCTGACATAATTTTGAATAGGCGTAAACGGGTAGGCCTATATTGTAGGACATCATTTTAAAATTTGCATTAAAAAAAATCCCTATTTTATTATCAATTTTATAATCAATGGTTCTAAAAATATCAATAAAACTAAGAAAATGTTCATTTATTTAATAGGTTTATTGCTTTAAAAAAAAAAAAAGGGACAACTTAATGATACACTAGCTACTCACATTGCTGCAGCGATTGGATCTCATGATGACCTGCTAATTATCGTAAAAAATTCCAAGCTAAAAATATATTATCATATTACAAACTCTTCGGGGCTCGCTAAGACCTTCCTTCAGGGAACAGTACCAGGAAAAAAGAAGAGGCAGACAGGGAAAGCGATGGGACATAAAAGAATGAACGACTGCAATTGAAAGAGGTTCTATCTAAGGCAAAAGACAGAGAGGAATGGAGAAAAACAGAATAGAATGTAATAGTCTCCTGAAGGAAAGTCCCAAAACCTACCAGCCAAGAACACACAATTCTTTACAACCAATGTCTTAGAGAAATTTCGCTTGAAATCAGCCAAATACTTTATTCCTCGGAAACATTAATTTGTGTTTATCTAAAGCTCTTTTTCTGTAGATTTTCACTCCACTCGTGGGCCGTCGAGGCCCCTACACTTTTTCGAAAGCTTCAATGAAAATCCACTTATTACTAATAATAAGATAAGATAATAATGCTCATATGTCTTAAAACAGCATGCGCAAGTAACAACTAAAGGACCAACAGCTAAACATTTGTGTCACGAACATAAACAGGTCCTGTATATTTAATGAAATAGAATTAGTTAAATTTGTTACAGGAGTTAAGGCACATCACGACCTGGTGATATACAAGCCTGGCATGTGTCACAGTATCACAGCTAACAGACATTCAGCAGACAGGACCCATTTCTTTAATAATATAAAAAATTACAATTTAAAAAACTAATGTTATCCTAAGCTATTTAGCTATGTAGCCAGTAGATAAAGTTACCTTTGAAATTAGTATACAGTAATTATAACCTTTTATATTCACAATCTCAACTAGATCTCAGCTAGATATTTATATTCAATATTGGAACCTAAAATTAAAATAGTTAAGAAAATAAAAAAATGTGACCATGTTGGCCCAGTATAAGGGAAATATATTAATATCTGTCGTTCCACCAACCTCTATTTAAAAACTTCCATTTTACAACGTGTAAAAGGCATAAGAGAGAGACCCCTATAGCGAGCTATTATGACCAACTCAAGCGTCACAAGGAAAAGAGTGGGGAAAAGTTGGCAGCTATTAGCTTCTAAAGACTCCACAAGAGAACTCTTACACAGGTGACGGGAAAACATCTTAGGCACAAAAGAAAAACCCTTGCGCAGACGGTGAAAAGATAACTTAAAAAGACCCCTGGCGGACAACGGCTTCACCTGCGTCAGATGGAGACAAAATTAACGGGTCGCAACTGGGTCTGCGTAGTCACTGCACACTTCCTTATTCTTCGGTCACGAAGACAATGCTTTCAAAACATAATATTAATGTGCTAGAAGGAACAGCTAATCTTCTACTCATACCACTCCCGTAACATATATGACTAGTTTAGCAAGTCAAATAGAACAGAATTCAGCTGCAATTTATACAACTTGTCGACCCGCAGCGTAGCATACGCCGCTATTTAGCAGGGCTGGCCTTAGGCCACTGCAACCTATGCGACCGCAGTGGGCCCCACACTATCATAGCAACTAATTGTGGTTGTTGGTTATTAAATTAAACCATTTTATAACTTATTATAGATTTCCCGCGGCCTCCTGATTTACCAGGAGCTCCTGGAAAAATTCCTGGAAATCTCCGAAAATTATTAAAATCTTTTGAAAACTTATAAAATCTCCTGAAATATAGACAAAATTGTCATTGGGGGGTGTCATTCAATATGGAATACTCCAATCCTAGAGCGCTAAAAAAAAAAACGCATAATACAAAACCCGTAATTGTGGAATCTGGTGAAAGAAGCTTCTCGGCCTCAAACTAATGAAGAATTACTTGAGGTCAACAATTCTCGAAGATAGATTGAAACATTTGGTAATTCTTGCTATTAAGCGTGATCTATGTAGGAAACAGAATTATTATGATATACTGTATGACTTTGCTACACGCAAGGCTCTTAAAGTAATTCTGCACGTAGTAAAGAATGAATAAAATGCAAAGACGAATTTATTTTCTAATACAAACTCTTAATCTTCACTTATTATCCGTATCCCTACCCAAAGCGGTCCCCGCGCAATCCTTTTCGTATAGGGCCCCGAAATGGTTAAGTCCGGCCCTTCTATTTAGTGACGGGTAAATACAGAGAAGATTTCTTGTTCTCCCCCTCCCTCTTTTTTGGCAGCTAAAGTTACGTGGGGTAACTCTAGTCCGACTTGCAGAAATAAAAAAGTTATCTTTCCATGATGCGTGACCGCATGGTCAGGCGACGAAGAGAATTATATATATTGATGGCAATACCTTCTGTCGTGCCCAACCAGAGACAGACAGCTGGAACCAAAACGCACACTCGCAGTAAAGCTTGCATCAACTCACTCCCTCTGTCTGTTTGTCTGTCTGATACAAATTTTGCACACGTTATTTCTCCCATTCTAGGATCAAGTTTAAACTTTGCACAATTATTCATTCTCCCTAACAAAACATAAATCAGTGAACACAAATAAACCAATTAATTAATTAATTTGTGATTGTTAATTAATTTTGTTTGATTAAAGAAAACGGGATATAAATCTAGCAGTATTGAGATATACGGTTGTAAATGTGTAGTTTTTTCCATTCTATTAGCTCTGTTTGTTTAAAGGATTTTTTAAAATTATTTTTGCTCTTGATAATTTTTTTTGCACCTACTGTGGCTGCGAAAAGTGTCAGTCACTCTATAAGACTACTTCAAGTGTATGTTATTCTATATGACTGCTAAAAGTATATGCTTCTCTATTTGAATGCTCAAAGTATAAGTCACTCAGTAGAAACTGATCAAGGTATGAAGATATATTCCAATCTATCGTGCAATCACAGCGTCCTCATGGAGATGATTTATGTCTCTCTGTCTCTCTCTCTATCTCTCTCTCTCTCATTGTGCCATACACTGTATTTGGGGCAATAACTTATTTTATCCCAAACAAATCAAACTTTTAAAAAAGCAAAAGTGGGTAAAGTAAAGTAGAATTCCCCTTTCAGACCATACCATCTATAGGGCAGATGTTTCTGTGGCTGACGGTTAACAAGGGTGTCATGTGGCCAGCACAACGACCGACCGCCTTTACTTTTCCCCCAACTAATGTCAGGTACCCATTAGAGCTGGGTGGACTCAGGCATCCGGAAATTAAAATCTTCACCAGGATTCGAAACCCGAACCCCGTTTCGGAAGCCAAGCGCTTTACCGCTCAACCACTACGCATCCCCAATCAAATGTGTAATGTGTCGGTACAGTAGAAAAAAAATTGAAATAAATTAATGTAAGATTTTGTTGTTGCCTCAGCCATTATCCAATGTATAATCGCAGCTAATTAAATCATCCTCCAATATAACAATACATGTCTGTCATTTTGTTTTTCACTAGTAGGTACTACACACACACACAAAAAAAAGGTTTCTACATTTTGTTCCCAATAAACAGATCTCCATCTTCTAATATAGACTTTCCAAAAAATTGCAATAATTAAAATAATTAGCATAGTTATTATTTCTTTATGGATTGATCAAAGCTAACTTACCCCGTTCGTGTGTTATCCGGGTCTTTAGGCTTTAAAGCAATATCAGGAAATGAATTGATATAGAACACAAAAAAGTCATTGTGAATGGAAATACTAGCTGAGTCTTGTAGTGACGTCTGGATTACTTGTACTACACAGATAAAAGCTCTGAGTGACAATGGGGGTAGGCTCAATGAGTTTGAAGGGGAGTGATTTTTTTAAAAACTTTTGTCTGGAAAGTATTAATGGAGTTTCATTTTCAACACAAACACGAAGCCTTGGAAGCACACTACAAAAAAAAAGGCCTGTGTCTGATAGTAACGCACACCGTGTGCCAGGGGCCCAATATAACGTTACACAGATTAGCGAAGGGAAAATATAGGTCACAATGTCAGGTGATAACTTAACTGAGGGGGGCTACCTTGTCATTTTTTTTTACTAGCAGACGACATACATGATATACATGACAGATATACATGACATCTGGTGCAATGATTTTTTTTCATCCAAATTCTGTTGAGCGACTATTTGCAAAGCTTATGGATGTCTTTCTGTGTCTTTCTGTCTGGCCAAAAGTTTGTACACGTCATTTCTCCAACACCCAATGTGGACCAAGCTGAAATTTCGCACAATTTTTCTTTTACTTGACAATACAAGAATCACAAAAATTAAAATCACAAACAAGGGAGACAAATAGTACTCGACTGAAAGGGTGGTATAAGCTGAATTAGTCCCCTTTAGTCTACTGTCTCAGGTTTAGTAAAGACAAACATGAAATAGAAACAATAGATAACTATACAATCTTCCATTTTTACAGGCTCTTCGCTAGCTCAGTGGTAACGCGTTGGCTTGAGAAGAATAAGAAGGCTTTAGCCCACAAGTTCCTTTTTTTAAAATTTATTTTTCTAAATGCTTTTATATATATATATATATATATAATATATATATGGATCCTTGTCTCGGAAGACAATGGATGCGCTCAAATGAGTCACTGGCTTTGGCTGCGTCTTGAGATGAGGCAGAAGCTGGAGTGTTAGACAAGATCTATTACAAATTTTATTACATGACTGATCCAAACTAATTGATACAAGTACGATTAATATAAGCTTTGTTGTTTTTTTTTAAAGTATTTTTTATCTTTTTCTTGTTTACAAAGCTTATGTCAACTCACTTTGTCTGTCTTCCTGTCTGTCTGGTAAAAAGGTTGTACACATATTTCTCCCACACCCTTTTTCGGATCAAGTTGAAACTTTGCACAATTTTTCACTGGAGTAGACAATACATGAATCAATTATAAAAATTAGACTATTAGTCAATTAGTTACTGGTTATTAATTATTCTGTTTGATACCGACAATGGAAATGGTTAAATATGTCGGCTTTTCTCACCTTAAATAACCGTACACGTTATTTCTCCCACACCTATTCTCGGATCAAGTTGAAACTTTAAACAATCAGTTATTGTAATTAACAAAACATAAAACTTTTTTTTTTTAAATTAACAAATTGGTATATTAATTATTAGTTATTAAATAGTTTGTTTCATATCTAAAAAGGGAAATAACTTCTAAATTCTTGAGAGAAAGTTATAAGGGGGGAACGTGTGATTTGAATCAGTATAAGATCTCTAAGCTCTTTAAATCAACGCTCCTGTGACCTGTCCTTAGAGCAGTGCTTCTCAAATATATCAAGTTTCTATTAAAAAAAAAAACAAACTTTAGGATAAATAAAAAATGTTTCTGAAACTACTAACGCCAAGAAATGTCAACAATTATGTTATCTCCCCTTCACCTATCTCTTACTCTGTTGGCCGTTGGGGGCACTACACAAGATATGTTGACCGTCTTTCTCCATTCCTCTGTCTTTTGCCTTGGATAGAATCTACTTCAATGACAGACCCGTCCATTCTTTATGTTGGCAACCCATCGCTTTCACTGAAGGCCTCTTCTTCATTTTTTTTTTTTTGCCTGGAAATGTTTCCTGAAAAAGGATGTTGTTTTTTTTGTTTTGTTTTTTTGTTTGCTAGCCCCGAGGACCTTGCCATTTCGCTAAATGCTAGTAAGGTGACTAATTATGTTTACATAAAAGCCAATGAGAGCAACAAACCTCATGTTCCACGTAAGTTGATATGAAATGTTTAAGTTGACATTTATACATGACTCGAATAAAAAAATGCAAAGAATAACTATAATTTTAAAAAAAATCGTTAGGATGCGCGGTGATTGAGCGGTAAGTAATTGGGTTCGAATCCTGGTGAAGACTGGGATTTTTTAATATCGGTATCTTTGGGCGCCTCTGAGTCCACCCAGCTCTAATGGGTACCTGACATTATTTGGGGAGGCGGTTGGTGGTTGTGCTGGCCACATGACACCCTCGTTAACCGTAGGCCACAGAAATGGATGACCTTTACATCATCTGCCCTATAGATCACAAGGTCTGAAAGGGGAACTTTACTTACAAGAATCGCAACCACTGTCATCATAATATATAGATATACAGGGGCGGACTGGATGCCAAAATTGGCCCGAGGATTACCATACTATTCGGCCCACAAATTGATTGCATATGATATGGATAAACTGGAGGCATTGTTAGCAAAACGTGGGTTTTAACGTATTGTATTTCTACATGCTATTAGACTTAGGGACTATAGGAAATCTCAATTTGTAAAAAAAATCGCAATCTTAATTAGTTTATTACATTATTCGATAGAACTAAAATAGTAAAGCCTAACACTTGATGGCTGCGAGTGCTATGCGTTCTGGAGTGTCGTCTCGATAGCCTCGGGTTCGAGCTCTGCCTGCCGCCCACTCCTTCCTCACCATCCATCCATCCATCCCAGTGGCGCTACAGCCCATGGAGGGCTCTGGCCTGCTTTAACACATCCTTCCATTCAGATCTCTCCTGGGCCTTTCGTCTCCACGCCCTAACCCCAAGCTGCTTCAGATCTGCTTCCACATCATCTATCCATCGCATTCGGAGTCTGCCTTTGGGTCGCCTTTTAGTTTTTGCCTGTATACGATTTTCGCCCCTCTGTTGTCTGACATTCTTTCAAGGTGACCTGCCCAACGTATTCTGTTCTTTTTTATTTCGTTCACTATTGGTGGGTCTTCATACAATTGATATATCTCATGGTTAGTGCGTGTCTTCCACCCTGTTTAATCCTGTATGGCACCATAGATTTTCCTAAGAATTTTTCTTTCCCAAGTGTTAAGTAAATTCTTTGTCGGTGTCCAGGTCTCACTTCCATACATTGGTGCTGGTCTTATTATGGTTTTGTATATTATTTTCTTGGTTTTCCTTGAAATCGTTTTGCTCTTAAGAAAATGGTGGGTGCTATAAAATGCCCTGTTGCCTCCTGCTATTCTTTCCTTTATTTCTGTTAGTATGTCATTTTTTAAATTAATATTACTTCCTAGATATTTGAAAGTTTGGACGTTTTCAAATTCGTGGTCTTTGATTTTGATATTTTGTCCCTCTGTTTGATTGTCTCTTGTCATTGTGATGTTCTTGGTTTTACTGTCATTGACCTCAAGTCCTGCTGGTCGAGATGCTTCTTCTAGTTGTATGAAGGCTCTAGCGATGTCAGAGGTTTCTTTACCCAATAAGGCAATGTCATTGGCATAAGCAAGGTATTGTAGAGGTTGGCTGTATATCGTCCCTGTTGGTTGTGGACCCGTGTTTTCTCTCCTGAAGTAGTTAGTAATAGTTCCCTTTGTGTTTATGTGTATATTTCTTATAACTCTCTCCAGTGTTAAATTGAAAAGCATGCAGGAAAGTGCGTCTCCTTGTCTTAATCCTCGTTTAATCCTAAATTCCCGTGAGTGTTCTCCTTGTATTATGACTTTGCTTTTTGAGTTGTTTAATGTCATATGTATAAGTCTTGTCAGCTTGTTGGGTATTCCAAAATCCTGTAGAGAATCATATAGGTATTTCCTTCTGATACTGTCATAAGCCATTTTATAGTCTATAAAGAGTTGGTGGATTGGTATGTTGTATTCTTGGCATTTTTCTAGTATACATCTTAGTGTGAAGATGTGGTCGGTTGTGGATTTGTTGGGTCTGAAACCACATTGGTAGTCACCTAAGATTTCTTCTGAATATTTTCCAAGTCTCTTAGTTATAAGCCTAGACAGAATCTTATAAGTCACATTTAGTAGATAGAGAGTCCTCTGTAATTACAGCACTGTAACTTGGATCCTTTTTTGTGTATTGGGGTTATAAGAGCCGTTTCCCATTCTGTTGGTATTACTTCTTCTTCCCAAATTCTTGATATTAGTCTGTGTATTTGGGAATGTAAGTCTTTTCCTCCATATTTAATCAGTTCTGTTGTAATTTGGTCCTCTCCTGGTGCTTTGTGATTCTTCATGGTCCTAATTATTTCTGATGTTTCAATGCGTGTTGGAGGGTTCACTAAGGCATCTGGTCCCCCATGTGGCAGTTCATATTCTCCATTGTCTCCATCTTCACTGGTATTTAGGATCTCCTCAAAGTATTCAGCCCATCTCTCAATGACCCTGCTGTTTTCTGTAATAAGCTGACCATCTTTGTTCTCACACATGTGTGATCTAGCTTGAAATCCTTTCTTTTCATCTTTAATTTTCATATACATTCCTCTCATGTCTCCCTCCTTTGCTAGTTACTCAATTTGAGTAATCTTGGACTTTTCCCATTTCCGTTTTTTCTTTCTTACAACTTTTGTGGCCCTTCTTCTTGATTCATTGTATTGCTGTCTAGTGTTCCTGGTTTCTCTTCTTGATTCATTGTATTGCTGTCTAGTGTTCCTGGTTTCTCTTCTTGATTCATTGTATTGCTGTCTAGTGTTCCTGGTTTCTCTCTGTAGCATTATCATTCGGGCATTGTTCTTCTCCTCTATAGTTTGTCTGCATTCATTATCATACCACCCTATTGTCTCGTTCTTTTGTTTAAATCCAACTACCTCTTCTGCTGTTCTTTTGATAGCATGCTTTATTATTTCCCAATGCTCATTTATGTTATTTTCGCTGTCCTTTTCTAATGTTGTCAGTTGCGTTTTGGAGTGCCATTCTATAAGTTTCTGCAACAAGTGGATCCTTTGTGAGCTTTTGACTATCCTATTGCTGTGCTCTCATTCTTTGGTAATTGTGTATGGTACTTATTCTTTGTCTAAGTTTAGCTTTTACTAGTAGGTGGTCTGAGTCAGCATTAGCTCCTCTGAAACTTCTTACATCTAGTATTTCTGATCCATGTCTCTTATCTATAAGTATATAATCTATTTGATTCTGGGTGTTGCCATCAGGTGAGATCCAGGTAACCTGTGAATATTCTTATGTTGGAATTTTGTGCTGCTGATAGACATTCCTTTTCCTGATTCAAAATCCACTAATCTTATGCCATTATTGTTGGTCTCTTCATGTAAGCTTTCTTTGTCAATTGTTGGTCTGAATGCTGGTTCCTTTCCAATTTTTGCATTGAAATCTCCTAGGAATAATTTGATGTCATGCTTTGGTGCTTCATCATAAATTCTTTCCAGTCCATCATAGAAGGCTTCTTTTGTGTTATCATCTGCATCTTCAGTAGGGGCATGAACATTGATAAAAGATATGTTGAAGAATTTTCCTTTCAAACGTAGTGAGCAGAGTCTATCACTTACAGGTTTAAATCCAATGACATTACCTACCATTTCCTTTTTAACAGCAAAACCTGTACCTAAGTTGTTAGTGCTTCCACCACTATAAAATATAGTATACTCCTTGGTTCTGAGAATGTCCGAGTCTTTCCACCTGATTTCCTGTAGGGCTACAAGGGGTATCCTATATTTCTTTAACACTTCAGTAAGTTGGGCTAGCGCACCTGCTCTATAAAGGCTTAGCACGTTCCATGTCGCAAAACAAAAATCATGTCCTTTTCCAGGCCTAGGTCGTTTTCCGTTGAGATCTGTCCGGGTTTTCTTGTGTGTATTAGCTTTCGTAACAGTATTTTTTATATGACAGAGTTGTTAGCCCTGTGCATAACCATCTGGGGGGCTGCCCCTAAGCTCTCTGAATAGCTGCCTTTATTTTCGGGTAAGGTGCCCTAGCCTTTGTGGATCTCTCCACTTCCTGCAAGGCAGCAGGTTTGATTTTGGTCCACCCCGGGTATTTTATTACCCCGGTACTCACCATATCAGGAGGGCATTCCCCTATCCGCCACCTGGGGAGGCGCTCGAAGGGAGATCAAAAACTCCACACGAGCTCCTTCCTCTTCTCCCTGTCAAAAGGTCGTCCTGTGGGGAAAGAAAGGTCTCTCATCAACAAAGTACACATTGACAGTACTTTTACGCTAGGTCTCTCATCAAAAAAGTACACATTGACATTACTTTTACGCTAGGTCTCTCATCAACAAAGTACACATTGACAGTACTTTTACGCTAGGTCTCTCATCAGCAAAGTACACATTGACAGTACTTTTACGCTAGGTCTCTCATCAACAATCTACACATTGACAGTACTTTTACGCTAGGTCTCTCATCAACAAAGTACACATTGACAGTACTTTTATGCTTGTGTCCGAAACATTTTTTTATGAACTACTTTCTTCCCCGCCTCTTCATGAAACCCAGCAACTGTTCTTGTGTCATGATGTTTTTTAGCGTAAGCTTTACATGCAGAAACGTGCAGAAGCCTTATTTTCATAGGTTAGGGCATATTACAGCAACTAACTCGAAAGCCTAGCTGATGATTTCCTAAAACTCTCCCCCTTAATAAAGTGTACCCTCAATTCATTATCTTATCTTATCTTATTTTATCTTATATAATACAAATGTTACTTCAAAAAAGAAGATGATTACGTCCTAGGCGTCATGCATTTAATCATGCATATTAACCAATGACTTAAATTCTGCCAAGTCACTGGTTTTCCTGGCTTGCTCTGGCAACCCATTCCATGCTCTAATAGCACTAGGGAAGAAGGAGTATTTGTACAAATTTGTCCTAGCATACGGGACAAGAAATGTGCCTTTATTTTTGTGTCTTTCAGAGTATTTTATTAAATTTTGTTTTTGCATTAATAGCTATTGGGAGAGTTATTACAAGACAGCACACTTTGCTTTCATCTCCATAAAACCATTACCACAATAGCCATCGTCCTTATATTCCAAGTGTCATATTTCTATTCACCAATTCGTTACGTTAATTGTTAATGCCCACTTGGTTAATGGTTAAATCAAAGTCAAATAACATGATGTTGTTCTATACACTACTGTTTCGTGATCGCATTTAGAGACAGTAAATTATTAAAAGACTTTCGAAGTCTATGGCGTTTAAATAATAATGTGATTTGTCAATGACTTCGTAGCTGTAAAATCCTGAGATCTTGAGACGAACCGACCAACCCATTTATGTAAAGCACATCAGACAAAACTATGCATTTATGAGTCAATTCTGGTAACAGTGGATCTATGGACTACTGTAAACGTAACTTACGTAACTACAACATAACATCAGGGTAGTTTTAGATTCATACCAGTATGATCAGACATACATTCACACCACTTTGATCACACAGACATTCACACCAGTTTGATCAGACAGACTTTCACACTAGTTTGATCAGACAGACATTCACACCAGTTTGATCAGACATTCACACCAGTTTGATCAGACATTCACACCAGCTTGATCAGACATTCACACCAGTTTGATCAGACATTCACACCAGCTTGATCAGACATTCACACCAGTTTGATCAGACATTCACACCAGTTTGATCAGACATTCACACCAGTTTGATCAGACATTCACACCAGTTTGATCAGACATTCACACCAGTTTGATCAGACATTCACACCAGTTTGATCAGACATTCACACTAGTTTGATCAGACATTCACACTAGTTCTACTTCAACAGGACTATTAAAAACATAGGTCTTATGTTTGTTAATCTGTTAATAGAAGGTTAAAAATCAGAGAAGCAAGGTATAGGGATATAAGCGAATCCACTGTTTTGGAATATGTGGCTAGTATTATAAAGTAAAGTCTGTAAAGAACTTTTATCAAAGATAAGACCAGGCCAATCACGTTTATCGGACGTACTGACATTTAAAGTGGCCCATTCGGCAGGCCCACAGGCCCATTGGGCATTTGCCCGGTTGCCTATATAACTTTATTTTGAGAAATAACAAAACTGTATGCTTAAATGTTAAAAAATGTTTTCCCTTACAGGAGATAAGCTCTAGTCTACCCGTTGCGCTTAAACTTTGCAGTTTCTAAATTATCATGAAGTCAGATTTTCAATATCTTTTTTGAGATCTAAACCTGACAGACGGACGGACGGACTGATCACGCTAAACAATTAGCGGCTTTTCCCCTTTCGGGGGCTGCTAAACATAAAAACAAGGATATCATTGTTTATAAATTATATTACTTTATTAACAAAGGGAGGTAAAAATGCATAGTTCTGTTTTGCTACTTTGCATTGACTAGATTACAGCCCTTAGATCTTGACATTTTTTTTCCCAACTTCATTTATGTTCTGAGCTAAGGTTATTCGAAACTACTGGTATAATATTTATATCTAATAAAATAGCATTTACGACTGTTAAAAAAAACTTAAAGCATACTTTTGGCTTACGATTTGATACTTTTCCTTTAATGTATATTTAGTTTTTTAAAAATAATTTTGAGAACTGTTCCTATACGAAACTAACAATACTTCAATATTTTTCTAATTTAGAATTCAGCAGTCAAGCTGACCGCATCCAACATGGCGATGTGATGATATCTTGATTCCCATACAATACCACTTGTGGATATTCAAACATTTGATATTCCTCAGTTTGAGTGGATTCATTTTAAGATTTTGGTGAGTTGCCTTGATTTTAATAAAACGATTTGAACTTCTTCATTTTTTTTACAGGCATGATTCGATGTTTATGTCATGGTCAATGAATTTCAATTTCAATGAATTTCAGAATCATTGAGAATGATATGAATATGATCACCATGGCATGGTCATCAGATGTCTGGAGTCTTAACGGTGATGATAACATTAAAAAGGATAAAAATCTTAGACTTAAAGACTCTAGTACCATAAAGATTTAATAATTTATAATTTAATTCTAGAATGCTAGATTTAAGATTATTAACCATTAATTCATTAAATTATTGCATAATAATTTAGATTTTTATAAAATTTATTCAATTCTCGAAAAAGTAGTCTAGATAGGATTTAATAGAATGCTTAGACTAGTTAGAGTTAGAGTCTAGTAATAGTAGATTAAACTAAGATCTTGAGTTTCTCTAGACTAGAACTCAAGTAGTAGTAGTAAAGAGTAGATCTTTATCTAGACTTCTATATTATTATTGTATGACTATGTCACTATATAGATATCTAATCTAGATTTATCTAGTATTTAGTGACAGGACTTTAAACAATTTTTACTTCTGATCAATTTTAAACATAGGACGTAAGTATATTTATAAAATATCTCCCCTTCTTTTCACAAGTCTAGATTCAAGATCAGCGGTTCTCAACCTTTTAAGTTTGGCCTTTTTACAATCCTCCACTCTGCCGTGACCCCCCACACACACATACAGCAATAGAAGCTATAGCTCAATTTTTTATTTCTGGGTGTTGATTAATGTTACAAACTAATTTTAAAAGCTTTATCTCTGTGGGTCTATGTGTCTTGAGGTACATATTAGTCATTTTTGTCTTTGAGATAATGTGCTTTCTTATTAAATTACAATCATAGTGCTGACTGCAAGCATTTTCACAAACAAGACTCTAGAGTAGAGACTTATCAATGCAAGACTAAAGGTTATGTGCCATGAAGATGTCTGGCTTGTTACTTGTCTGACATACTTTGTATGAAAACTTCAGTTAACTAATCTAGTGGATTTCAAGACTTAATATCGAATGCTCCGTCCCAGTGGCGCTACAGCCCATGGAGGGCTTTGGCCACCTCAACATATCCCTCCTAAGCTTTTTGTTGCCACGACTGAACTTCAAGCTGTTGAAGTTCTGCCTCCACATCGTCAATCCATCATATTTGGAGTCTTTTTTTTTGGGTTGCCTGCCTTTTTGTTTTTTTGCGGTATAAAATTTTGCTCCTCTGTTCACTGACATTCTTTCTGCCCAACGTAGTCTGTTTTTTTTTTTTTTTTTAATTTAAATTTCTGTCATTATTGGTGGGTCTTCATACAATTGGTATATCTCATGGTTAGTGTGTTTTCTCCAGCTAGTCTCCCCTTGCATAGCACCATAGTGCTAATTGATCTATCCATACTTATATGCTCTGGCTAGGTTCTGGTTGTAGGTAAAGTGCCCAAATGAAAATTGCAATAAACATTTTTCGGGCAGCATGATGATCGGTTTGTGTTTAAAATTTAGGGTCCCAATGTTGTGTAGTATGTACTTTATTGGTTTAAATGTGCCTATTTGATGTTGTTACCTTGCTGGCATACCAAAAAATGACCAGTAGAGGGTCTTTTAATGGGGGAAAAACTATGAGAATTGAAGTGCACCAACTTTGACCCCATTTGTTTAGCCTGTGGATGATTGTTAATGTGAAGCATGCAATAATCGTTTGTTACTTGCACTGATGAGTGACACTTGCATATGTACCAGCTGGTTATTGACTGTAAAGACAGGGTCCTTGGAGAAGGGGGTACGTACAGTGGAATGTGTTTTACAAAAAGCACTGAACAGAACTGATATCAAACATCATGGCCATCAAACTTCCAAATTTCTAAATGGGGAGACCGCAATCAAATTCTTGAACCTGGCACCACTTTGCTAGGTCACTGGCTTACAGTACGAGTGTTAACATGGTATAATACATGTTGGAAAAAAAAATATAACAACTTTGAGCTCAGTGCGGTGTTATTGCTTGTGTGTGTGTGTGTTTCGGGTGTGACTGAATGCGCTGTGTCATTGCGCTCTTGCTATTGTGTGTGTCGGGCGTGAGTGCACTGTGAGACGTGAGTAAACTAGGTCACGTTTTTCGCAAGCCTGTCTGCTGCATTTCCACTTAAGTAGTTAATAGCGCACAGCGATAGCAAACGTAACCCATTAGATCTAATCTACACTGGTACCGCGTACCTTCTCTGGTACCTTACTCCTGGGGATGTTTTTTTTCAAGTGAAATTCACTTACGGAAATATAATGCGTCTTCATATAAACTCAGAGGGGCGTGTCAACCTTAAAAAAAAAGGTGTGTGTGTGGGGACTATTGTACTGTTTCGCACCATACGGATAACGTCATCGGAGCATCGAAACCATTTTTAGTAATTGATTCGTTCTATAATTAGACGCTTATTACTTATAGGGAGGCGTACTGGTTGAGCGGTAAAGCGCTTGGTTTCCGGATCGGGGCTTCCGGGTTCGTCCGGATTTTAAAGTTCGGGATCTTTGGGATGCCTCTTAGTCAACCCAGCTCTAATGGGTACCTGACATTAGTTGTGGGAAAGTAAAGGCGGTTGGTCATTGTAATGGCCATAGGACACCCTGTTAACCGTTGGCCGCAGAAACAGATGACCTTTACATCATCTGCCCTAGAGCTTTGTAAGGGGAACTTAACATTTATTGCTTATAGAACGACCATAGCCATCTATAGAGCCGAACTTCTTGATTCGCGCCTATTAAATACATTATTTTTTATCATTATTAAATACCATCAGCGCGTGCTAACCACGGGTGCAGATCTCTATGTATAAATGTCGCTCTCTTGTTTGTTTAGGGTGATAGTTAAAGGAATATGGTGTTACTGTATAACCAGAAGCACTATATGTGTTTTAATGATGGCACTGCAGAGGAGGTGAGACTACAGCCTGTTAGTGTGGCCCACCTCATCGTAGTGCCATTCGTTTAGCTCGATCCATCGATGTTCTTGGCACCACGATTGAACTGTCCGGTTCACGTGATTGTATATACACAACTTTCAACTAACAAGGTGTCCCTTATTATAAAACATCTCTCTCTCTCTCTCATATGTAGACTTCTGCATGACAGTTGATACAATTGGAATGATTGGTGTCTATTTCTTGTTCAGTCTATGGGTTGATACGTGGCCACTAACCAGACTGTACTTCACTACCTCTGTCAGGCATTTCTACCCGTTCACACACACCAAGCCCATTTTACCAAGAGCAGTTTTTTTTCCTTCCTTTAAAAAGGAAATCTCCTCTGCTTCACGCGTGCTCCCCCGCTTCCTCTTTTGAACTTATGAACGACGAATTGAGTCATCTAATTGTCATTATTGATTGCGTATGGCCTGAATACATGAATATGGGAGAGGGGCGCTGCCTGCTTGAATGACTTTCGTCAGGGTGTGAGAAAGTAGTACACAAGAAGGGACGTGGAAAGGGTAGTAGGGGGTGGGGGGTCGAGTCCAACAACTGTAATGAATAAAAGGCGGGCTATTGATTTATTTCAGATATTGACACGCGTAAAACCTGAAGGGGCTGCGTTTTAGGTTGTGTTTGCGTGCTTTTAAACAAGTAAAACAACGCGGTCGCACCAAATAAATACTACACATGTACAATGTCTCTGATAGCGGCTATAGAATCGGGTCAAACTTAACCTCCTCAACGTCGTAGACCTCTTGGAACTTGTGATAGATTCAAACTAACGTTTTAAACTGTATTAGCCAAAGACTACATTAAGCAATAGACTGTTTCATGAGCCTCGCTTTCCAGGTCTTGTTTCTATAAGAACCGCTTTTATGCCATTACATATTTATATGTTTATAAAATGTTTTACATGTTTCGGATGTACCTTTTGGAGTTGAAGATAATCTACATCCTAGCCCAAACCTCCCCCAGGACGACGGGGGATGGCAGCGGGCAGGATATGAACATAGGACCATCGGGACGACCGAACGGTAGTCCAGCGCCCCTACCGCACGACCAGACAGCTATACATATCAATGGAAGTACCAACAGAAAATTCTGGACTCAGAAATTGGAGTACCATGACGAAACTTGGAGTCATGGACCAACATATAAATAGAATGATCAGAAACGAGGCTGACATTATCAACAGCCTCGAGTTGATTCGCACGAACTTTTGTTAATTGAAGCGATGTTTAAGTTGCTTAAGTTGCTATCCATTTTCAGGCCCAGGATTAAACGAACGCTACTTCCTTCTTGCACTTTCTCCAGAAATTGTTGTTGGTTCAGTGCTAGCTGCATTGCATCTTGAAGTTTAGCTTCACAAGCCACGCATGGGGTGGCCGCCTCTGCTAGATTCGCTTTAACTCTCTGACACGGTGGTCCTGTTGTTATAAGCATGCCTTTTTGTTATTTGTGTGTGTGTGTATATCTATATATCCATACACACAATTCCTCCTATTAGCTTGCAAACTCATGATGAGTTGAGTTCAAAAAGGGTAGGACACTGGCTGGACGGGTATTGGGAAAACGGCTTTGACTATTTTCTTAGAAATTTGACAATTTTTGTTTTTTTTTGTGGGAAAGTACCTATCTGATTGGCTACAAATAAAAAAAACAACAACGCTGGTTTAATCATTTTTTTTTTCGAAATATAATCCTCTTAATATTAAATTTGGTTTACGTCTTTTCTTTTCTTTTTTTTTTTTTTTTTCAGCGGAAATTCCCGCACTCGACTCGCGTGTTTTTTTTTTTTTTTGTATTCAGTTAAATTAATAAATAGACGTACTTGAACATTCTCGTATCGTCTTCTGTAGGAAATTCATTAGCGGGACTGCTAATAGAAAGGCTCAGTGGAAAGACTCCTTGCAATAATGAAGCATTACAAGAGATAAATAGAATGACAAGTTATAGACCACCATCAGCTTGATAAGGAGGAATTTAAAAAATTTTTTTTTTTTACAAAGCTTATATCAACTCATTCTGTCTGTCTGGTATAAAGTTTGTACAGGTTATTTCACCCACATCCAATCTCGGATTAAGCTGAAATTTAGCACAATTATTTCTTTTACCTGACAACACAAGAATCAATATAAACAAATTAACAAATTAGTTAATTAACTATTGTTAAATAATTATTTTGTTTTGTATCTCGAATAAGTTAAAGAAATTGTACTTGAATGAAGTGGTAGTATATGCTGAATTAGTCCCCTTTATAGGTCGCCGCTCTAAATTGAAATAAACAATATACAACTATACAATGTTCTGTAGTCATAAGTACCTCACTAGAGGAGTGGTTAGCATGTCGGTCCGAGGAGGATTGAGGTCGTGCAAATGCTTTTAAAAACCAATTACAGTAAATCCTCCAAGATATCCAACAAGTCCAGATACGTCATAGGCCCATTGCGTACTGAGAAATCTATAAGGCATGAAATAGCGCTAAACAAAAACATTTGGTAGAAACATTATTAATCGCACAGATTTATTATTATAGGTCTAGATCTGTTACAAATTTAATTACAAATTTAATTTGATCCCAACTAATTGATCAATACAATTACACTTGTGTATAAGCTTTGTGATTTAAACAAAATTACGTTTTATTTTTTTGTTTTATGCTACTTGTTAGATATACATTAGAGTTTTGATTGGCTTACTAGTCTTTGAGTACACATCAGGCTGAAACATTTTTTTTGTCCTGCCAACTAAAAGCATTCGCAAAGCCAGACTAGTGCCACCGAATAGACTAGCGTCCGTGCCCGAGATTTCCTTGTCGAAAGGAAGATACACTGTGAGAGCCAAGTGTATGTGTGTCTGCGTGAGTGTGGGAAATCCCCGGGCTCACATATCAGTGCTTCCCCCCCCCCCCCTTATCACCGCTATTTAGAACAAGAAGTTCCTTGTTTTTAGTTGATGCAATGAAAGGGGGCAATTGTCTTGTGTACATCAGCCATTTCACTTGTTTCGCATCCCAACAACCTATGCGTGTATAACTTCTTACTGCTCTATTAAACAGATGATTCCTGTCGTGTTTCACGTGGATATGAATGCACTGGATTTCTTTCTGTTATGGTTTGGGCGTTTGGCATTGAACGTACGTGCGCCGATGAAGCAGAAGCGTTGCCTGCTAGTGGACAGGTGAATGTGTTTTAATGATTGTCAGTGAGTGGGATGTTGAGTTCAATACTTCGACACTCGTTTGATACAATTCTACATTTCGCTGCGACACGGGGGTGGTGGTACATTGGCTACAAGCGTGCCTTCTTGGACTGCCTGACTTATGTTTGTCTGTGTGTCAGTATGGACGTGAGTGTATGTCTGTATGTACTTTTGTGTGTGTGCATATATGTACTTGTGTGTGTGTGCATGTATGTATGTACGTATTTGTGTGTGTGTATGTATGTATGTAAGTATTTGTGTCTGTGTGTATCTGTATATATATGTATGTATATTCTTGTGTGTTTGTATGTATTTAAGTGTGTGTGTGTGTATATGTATGCACTTGTACGTGTGTCTGTCTGCATGCATGTACTTGTGTATGTGTCTGTATATATATGTACTTAAGCGTGTATATGTATGCATGTACTTGTGTGTGTGTGTGTGTCTATATGTGTTTCGTTTTTTTCCTCTCCCTAGACTTGAGTTTGGACATTCCGAATGTTCTCACCACTTTCTTAGGTGACCTGTGCAATTGTGCACCACCTGATTCACTGACTCACCGTACACTGTTCGGAAGATGCGCCCCGTTTCCTTGGAGATTTGTTTTCACATTAGCTTGACCATGATTGATAAGTTATCTTTGACACCCACCCCCCCCCCCCCCTTTCTCCTTTCCCTAAAGGCCGAGTTACGATCCTGCTCGCTACGTACAGCATCTCAAGAAACGCGTGGGCCGGAGTGGCATGGGGTCATCTGCGAATGCCAAGCGAGTAGGTCTCGGAGACTTGACAAGTGTTTGTCTTTACGCTGGATACCTTTAGTAATTGAATACAGCCCGTACTTAGTGATGAGGCTGTGAATGTGTACAGGGTTGTATAGGCTAAATACGTTTGCAAGCACTTCCTATGGGTAGACGGTACTAATAGTCTGTTAGCTAAAGCTGTAATGGTTTCATGTATTCAATACGAACAATGTATTCTTTGTATGTACTTAGATTTCTAAAACAAGAAACGGATGAAGACATGGGGTGGCTTTGATGCACACGTTTAGATTGGTCACGATAGCGCGTTAATAAACATAGAATATCTAGTCGCATTAATGTTTTGAAATGTTGTACTCAAAGCATGCAGCTGGGACTGGCCGTACATTTTGAAATGGATTATCAAAGAATGTCTAGGTCTTGGCACTTGCACCGACATGTTGATTAGTAGAGCTGGAATTGGCACAGCACGGTAGAGATAGCGCTCGCCACGGAGCGCCTCTTCTTTCCGCACTGGTGCGTGGCGTCAGGGTGTTGTGTAACAGTCCCCTTACTAATTGGTGGTTGTGAAAAGGGGTGTGTGTGTGTGTGTATCTAGAATAAAACTGGACCTTTCAAGTACTGGGGGAGAGGGAATGAGTTCGTTTCTGATGAAAACTTTTCGCTGACTTTCAAGGGTCACAAATAGCTTACAGTGAAGCTTTGGTCCAATTGAAAACTCGTTGTACTCTTGTTTCAGTTCAAAGCAAGATATTTTCCTTGCTTTTATAACATGGTGGTTTATGGACTATTTTTTCCCCCCATTTAGCTGCTAGCATCTTTGCTTGATATACGCTAGCCTCATCGCACATAGCGTTAATTTAAATAGTAGATTTTTTTTTTACCATAGCCATACAAATAATGAGCTCATTAATAAGGATTTTTTTTCAGTTGATATAGTCAAACGTAGTAGTTGGTTCAAGTGATCAAAGGAAATCTGGCTGTATTCTTCCATGGTCGAGTATATTGTAACATGAACAACAGATCTGTATATCAACCCCCCCCCCTTTTTTTTTTTCTCCCCTTCTATTCCGCCCCTGTCTTTCCATCCATCTCCCTTTCTCTGTCTGTGTGTCTCTTTCTCTCTCTCTCTCTCTCTCTCTCTCTCTCTCTCTCTCTCTCTCTCTATATATATATATATATATATATATATATATATATATATATACAGGTATGTATGTATATGTGTGTGTTTGTGCTTGCGATGTAGGCCTCTAACCCTAAAATGAACCCTAATAATACTTGTGTTTTGTAGAAGTGGTGTTAAATCTTTAATGGGTTGAAAACTGCCGCCCATGTTAAGATCAACCTAATACCCTTGAAAATAGAACACGTTGATTAGTGCTGAATTCAGATTTGTGTTTGCATTTATTACCAGTGTGAGAGTGAAGTAGGTGCCCAGTTTCCTAGATGACCTTTCATTGGTGTGTGCTGGAGCGGGTTGTTTGGGCCGTGACATCCACATCAATGAATGAACGTAGGCAGGCTGCTCCTTACAACCAATCCCCTTAGAGCGCAGCAAGTGTTAGTCAACAAACGTATGGGGAAGTAGAACAATCCAAAGATGATGTGAAGTGAGTCGAGTATTATTTAGTATGGCACACGCACCGCGCTCGTCTTTTTGGCAAAGGCAGCTATTTTTAGAACTACTTGGGTGTATTGTCACTTATGGTGTTTGTTTCAACAAGTGTGCGGTGCCCAGTTTGTTCAACAAGTGTCCGGTGTCCATATCATAGCCTGTTACGTCTCAATGTGGAAAAGTGTATCCCTTACATTGAGTTCCCTCCCGAGTACAGCTTCTGAATGGGTTCTTTGCTGGAACATTGAAATTGCATGGTGAGACAATCAAGACACTTGTTCACGTGAAAGCTGCTCTGTACATGTGGCTATCTTCTACTGAACAGAGAGAGAAAATGTGTGTTTGGTGGTGAACAAGTCTTTGTGTTGGGGAGTTATACTCCACCCCCCCCTCCCAACGTTCCTACTTTTGGATAACTTTCAAGGCTGGTCACGTATGCACCTATTTTGCAACTTTGTGCAGCATGTCATGGGTTTAAATGGTTTTTACAAAGCTTGTATTAAACTCACTCTGTCTGGGTGAATTCTAGAACACCTTTTTTTTTTCTTCTCACATTTTCAAGTTGAATTTTTTTGCACTTATATTCATTGTCAATGACAACACATGAATCAAACAAATTTACCAAAGGGGGTAAACCTTGCAGCATTGAGATAGCAATAAGCCTTCACAATATACGTTTTTTCTAAATTGAAATATTTTAAAAAAATATTTTGCTTGTTTTAAATTCTTGTTCTTGATCTGTATTTTATCTACAACTAGTGGTGTTTTCTTTTTACCATTTTTTTGTTTGTGCTTTTTCTTTAACTTTGTATTCTATTCTGTCATCAACTTGTCCAGTGTAACTTTGTATTCAGCTAATGTTTGACAAAACTCATGCAGAAAAACGTAACTGTCCTAGGTGTTTTTCTTAGATTGATACAACTTGTTGATGTTTTTCTTTGATACAAGAAGGTATCTTTGGTGTTTTTCTTAGATTGATAAAAGCTTTAGATGTTTTTCTTTGATACAAGGTATTTTTAGTGTTTTTCTTATTTGATACAAGCTATCTTTGGTGTTTTTCTTAGATTGATGCAAGCTATCTTTGGTGTTTTTCTTAGATTGATGCAAGCTATCTTTGGTGTTTTTCTTAGATTGGTACAAGCTATCTTTGGTATTTTTCTTAGATTGATAGGTTATCTGTTTTTCTTAGATTAATGCAAGTTATCTTTGATATTTTTCTTAGATTGATGCAAGTTATCTTTGATATTTTTCTTAGTGATACAAGTTGTCTTTGATATTTTTCTTAGAGTGATACAAGTTGTCTTAGGTGTTTTGTCTTAAAGTGATGCTGAGGTTGATGAAAAAGTTTTAAAATTTGTTTCAATACTTTTTGTTTGTTTTGTCTGCATTTAAAATTAACTTATTTATATAAGACATTTTATTTTCATTGCATTTATTAGTAGACCTCTCCCTATAACAAATGTAAGTTTTAAATCTTTATTTTTTTTACTCTTTGGATTACTGATGTTACAAATTGTGAACAGAATTTCTTGTCTGGGCTTGTAAAAGTCTGGTTGAACAAATAGTGCAAACAGCAGAAACTCTACCACTATTTTCCTTTTGTTCCACTAGCCTCATTGTGCGCCCTATTGATAGTGCAAAGAGTGTTGAATCACTTATGACAACTTATTGTAGGAAGGCTCCTACCAAGTGCACAATATTGACATGGCCCTCTGAAGAAATCAATGAGAGGCCCATCTGAGTGTTGTTAGTTTGGATCACCAGTGTCAATCAATAGTCTGTAGGACTGCTGCTGTGACAATAGGGGATGGTAGATATGCTGCTTACAGGAGATGCAATGTTATCTACTGTTGAAGCTTAACTTAATTTGGTTGTTCTTGAAAGAGTTCCATTTTTTTGTGACACTCCATGATAGACTATCCTCCCCCAAAATTGAATTCTAACTCAAAATATTGTATCATTTTCACCTTGTTAAATTTTTTTTTTTAATAGACTAAAGGTTATTATTGTAAACTCCCCCCCCCCCCCCCCCCCCCCCCCCCCCATTCCACCAACCAAAAAAAAAGTGATTTTTTTAAACTACTAAAAAAAGGACATCTACCTTTTCAACAAATTAGATGTTTCAAAATTTTATTTTTTAATATCAGTTTTTGATGCTTATTACAATTGTTTGCCACAAGCTGTGACTAAAACAAGTTTTTAGTACTGATTGGTGGTAGCTGACCTCAATCTGATTCTTTGTTTATGATAATTTAATGTAGTGTTTTAGTGTCCGATTCAAGTTTACGCAAACCCTTTTGATTTTCTTAATAAGATTAACATTCTGTATAAATTTTGTTTGCTTGATAATATTTCCTACTAAGTTAATCAATCATTTAAAACTCTTATTACATTAGAGACATTGTTTTGAGAAGCTAGTTTCTTGAATTAATTTGTTGGATTTTTGTCATCGATTCTTTGTCTCTTGACCAATAACGAATAAATTTACAGTTGACTCTTAATAATCTGATGCGGATAGGGTATTGGATTACTGAAAACATTGGATTTTTATAATATATATATATATATCAGAGAATTTATTCTTACATTTCAAGAGAATTCTCTTTATTTACTTAAGACCTTCAAGGCTATAAAATAAACTTGTTTTTACTTTATATATACTTGATTGAAATGTACCGGGAATAGTCAAACATTTATATTAAACATTCATGGAGAATTTTAATCATAACACTAATTTGTTTAAAAAAATGGTTGATAAAATGTGTTTCTTTGTAATTTCTATTTTCCTGACCACGGTGAGCTAGAAATATGTTTAAAAATTATTTCAAAATTCAAAAACTTTTCTTAAAGCTGTTTTTAAAACAATTGTTCTTCTTTTTTTTTTTATTCAGGGGTTCCATGAAGATGTAACTCCGCGGAATGGCGCGGAGGGCAGAAGGCCGCATATTCAACGTGAGTGTGATTGGCCTGTCAGGCACTGAAAGAGAAAAGGGTCAATATGGTGTTGGGAAGTCGTGTCTGTGTAACAGATTTCTCAATCAGGTAGTGAACTTTTGTCTTTTGAACATCCTGGATCAATGAGTTTATGAGTGCACAATGGGAAGCAGCTTTCCCTTGCAGCATCTTGATTGGCTGGTAACTGGATGGGGGAGAGTTCTACATAAATTCTAGAGCTTAGCTAGAAGTACATTGCTAGTACAAAGCATTAATATATTTAAAAAAATAGAAACAGTTCTTGTAATATTAACTTGTTTTTCAAACTATCTTTAATCAAAATAATGTTATAACCCACCCAAATATATCACTTAGAAAAAAAAAAATTACATTTGTTACAAATAATATTTATTTAGCAGCGCCCATTATAATTTTGTGCATCATCATGTTTAAAAAGTGTTCTTATATGTAATGGCTATTTAATGTCTCCTCAAAGCTTGCCACTTTGTTTCTGAACACATTTTATGCATTCATATGTATCATTTTTAAAGTCAGATTTAAAAGGAAGTTCATATTTAATAAATAGCTGCATCTCTAGGGGTTTCAAATTTTAAGTTTCGCTTTAAACATTGTTTCGGCTCTTTTTAAAATTTGTACTTTTATTTTTAATGTTAAAGGTAAACTCTGATGGTTTAGACAATTTTTAATGACATGGCCTAAATTGTGCCGATGTGCCCAAAATCAAACAATTTTTAATACTATGTGTTTTGATTTACAGAAAATAAATATGTATTATTCATTTTATTTTATTTCCAATAATAACTTAATAATTGGTGTTTTTTCAAAATGGTCAGATTTGCACCGGTTTCTTTGTGAAGTCACTCAAATCTATTAATTTAATCTATTGACTTACTGTATGAAGAAAAACTATACCATAAAGTTTATAATCTGTTAAAAGAAATGGCTCTAGGTCTATGCAGTTAGATCTAGATCTTGTTAGGAAAGAAAAAAATGTGTGTTTGAAAGAGTAGATCTACATGCTTGACTAATCATAGTAAGTAAAGTAAAATTCCCCTTTTAGACCTTGCGATCTACATGGCAGATGGTGTTAAGGTCATCTGTTTCTTTGGTCAACGGTTAACAAGCAGGTTGTCTTGTGGCCAGTACAATGGCCAAATGCCTATACTTTCCCCAACTGAAGTCAGGTACATATTAGAGTTGGATGGACTCAGGAGGGCCCTAAAAACTCTGAAATTCAAAATCCCAGTCTTCACAGAGATTTGATCCGAGGACCCCAGATTCAGAAGCCAAGTGCTTAACCACTCGGCCACCGCGCGCCCCCCTGACTAATCATAGCAGTGTGTATTTTCTCAACTGACCACTCAACACACATCAAACACTATCACTTGGTTGTCTTGTCATGACATAGCCTATCCTAGCCTAGACACTTGATCTATTTATCTGTAGGAACTAGGTGGGCTGTAGATGAAAATGCTACTATTTTTTCTTGATTCGCTTATCCTTATACTTATAAATATATACATATAACTGTACCATAGCTATGGACTAGGCCATCTTTAAGCCTAACAGCCACTGTAAGAATGAAGATCTAGATTCGCTTTCAGTATTGTTGATAGAAATTGACGTATGCCTAACCTGAAAACAAAATCTCAAATAACCCAATTTTTTTTAGATGTCAGAGTTTCCCTTTAACTCATCCTTGATCTATTAAATCAATTGTGAATTTAAGAAACCAACAAAAAAAAGTTTTTTTTACATGACTAAACTGAAATGGTTAATTTGCAAATATATTTGCTATATATTTATTACTTTACCTTCAATATCCATGATTGTGTTTGATGCACATTTGTTCAGAGAAAAATCAAACTATGCTTTGGTTTTTGTATTCCTGAAGGTATTATTATCCCCTCATTATCAATATATATATTGGACTACTGTATTCTGTTAAATCTAAGCTGCACCTTTTGTTTTGAAGGGCCTTAAATTCACACAGGAATTCAGTTGCCTTTTTTTTCCATCACTGATACAGGATTCGTCAATATCTAAATGTTGCTGCTGCTTTTTTATTGCCTTTCTTGTGAATCAGGAATATCTTTTTGCCATTTTTGAATTTTGCGTGTAGGACATTTAAAAAATTACTCTACTCAATTGACCTTTTCCCATGATGCCATTATCACAGTCGTCTTGTGGCTGTTGTTTAGGTAGACATTTTTGGGTGGGGAAGAATGTGAATAATTAATGTTGGGTTGCGATAATACGTCCCATTTAGTCATCATCGTTTCATATGGTCTATATGACGTTTGTTTAGACTTGCATTGTGATTTTTTTTTTTCTCTGATTCTTAGCATCCCCAAAGTCAAGTGAGGCTTAAACTCAGGCAAAGCTTACATTGGGTAGCATACAGATAATATTAAAGATGTATTTGCTGTCCTATTTTTTCCTAAGTCAGCACTGTGTTATATCTCTTTCTAAAATATATATATCTGCTTTTTTTTCTCATAATAATGCTGTCGTCGTATTGTTTAGGTGGCAGACAGCTACTACCAGGACCATATTTCTGTGCTGAGTCAGAGTGATTTTGCAGGAAGGGTAATCAATAATGACCACTTCTTGTATTGGGGATCTGTGGTCAAAACAGATGACAGCAACAACTTCACATTTCATGTGGTTAGTACAATTGTTTTTTTTATAGTATAGATTGTTTAACTCCTCAGGTCCAAAAATATTTCCCAATCCTAATCAACATTGACTATTGTTCTTCGTGGACTGTTGTTGTTATTCTAATTTATTTATTAATTTAAAAAAAAAAGAATTACAACAAATTTCAAATAAGGATTAGTAAAGCACTCTTAGTCTATGTCTTTAAAATCAAATCTATCAATCTTTAATTCTATCAAAACAACCCAGTATTTCACATCCTGTTCAGTAATTTTGATGCATTGAAAAAAAAGTCACTTTGTTACCATTTCATCCTTTAAGACAAGGACATGTCATTAGGTTGGACTAAACATGCCAGCTGTACATTAAACTTTGCAAGTTGGCAGTTTCTGTTATGTTTTGTTTTTTTTTTACATTTTTCCTTTAAAAAATTATAGATAAAGTTATGAAAGTGATTTCTGTTCTTTTAGAGCTCTCCTAATCAAACATGATTAAATTGTTTGACTTCTCAGGTGGAGCAAACAGAGTTTATTGATGATGTCAGCTTTGCCCCATTCATGACAGGCAGGACAGAAACCTACATCAAAAGAGCCATCAGTGGCAAAGTACAGAGTGCTGAGAAACTCATGTATATCTGCAAGGACCAGTTAGGTTAGTTCTTAATCATTGCAACAAGAGTTTTAGTTAGCTTTTTGCTAGTTCTTTTTTTTTTTTTTATCTCGCATGGTGATCATGCCATTATGAGATAGGAGATAAGTGAATAGCTAGAGCATTAGAAGTAGTATTTTTTGTTCTTGTTTACAATAAGATTCAATTTTTTTTTAAACACAAGGCATAAACAATTTCTATGTAAGGCTTGTTTTTTTTTTTTGTTACATTATCTGTAAGTTTAAGATGTAGTTAAAGATATCTTATTATTATTTTTGCTTTAAAAATTTTTCAATGTGTAATAGTTTTAGTTGAGTTTTATTTTCATTTTCTAAAATTTTTTTTTTACATAGGTATGGAGACAGATTCTGCTTACCCTCAAGTACTGATGCCTGAAGGGAAATTGAGCATTGATGGTTTCATATGCTGTTTTGATGTGAGTAAGGTCCCCCAGAGGACAATAGAAAAACAAGTGGAATTTGTTGCAGCTCTGCTCAATAATGCTCTTAAGACTAAAAAACCTGTGGTGATAGCCACCACAAAGGGAGATGTGGCCAGCCAAGAGTTTGTTAAGGAAGCAGAGAAGCTTGCTAACAGGAAAGAGTTTAAAGGCAACATCTTGCTTGTGGAGACATCTGCTCATGAGAATATCAATGTGGAGGCAGCATTCATGCTCTTGGCTCATCTTATTGATAGGACTAAAGCAAAGGGCAAAATCCTTCCTTTTGGGGAGGCCAGGAAACAGAGGTATGAGGTTCTGGAGGTGGCCAAAGAGGCCTACATTCACCTGCTTCGCACCACCATTGTGGACCCTAAGGCTGTGTGGAACACTTGCAGGAAAAAGCTGGAGCTAGAGTCTGACTTTGGGCACTATGTGGAAATGTTTGGGACAGAGCAGGCCCGCAAGGAATTTAGGGCTCATACCAAGAGACTGCGAGACGAGCAAATACGTTTACGTGAGCAGCGATATCTGTCTTTGTTGCCCCAACTGCTGAAACTTTTCTTGCCAGAGCTAGATTCTGTGACTGAGAGGTAAGCAATTGGATAGCAAATAGAAACTTCTTTTTTTACTAGTTACTAGATGCATTTACTATAAATGTTCCTTGAACTTCTGCTAGTGCTCAACATTGTCTTGATTTAACATTATCACAAACTAACAGCGGCTTGACTTATTAGCATGAATGCTCAAACTGATTCTTTATATTAATTAAGAGCAAAGGTTTATTCTTCACAAAGGTAAAATGTCTTATCTCAGTACTGGCATTATTATTATAGCTTTTATATAGCGCTACTTTCATGCTTATAGCATGCTCAGAGCGCTTTGGTCCAATCTCATTTGTGGACCTGTGGGGGGGAGGGGGTATCTAGGAGTTGGTTTTCCGTGCTGCCTTTAGGCGCTCAGTAAACGCAACTCTGCCCGAGTCAGGTGTCGAACCTTGAGCCCCCTTCTAGGTAGCCGAGACAAGCCAAGTTCAAGCGCACTTAGCCTCTCAACCACGCTTCCCACATATATTGGTTTCTCACTTGTTTACCAACAAACTCTAATTCACTTTCCTCAGTCCTATACAAAACTATTTTGGTTCCAGATTATTGTCTGATGAATGTATTGTAATTTGTCAGTATCCTACCCTTAAAAAATATATATACCCAAAATACACAACATGGCACAGATTGTTCTTGCATTCATCATCTATGTAAAGGGTCTATTTGTTCAGGTTGCCTTATGTAAAGGGTCTATTTGTTCAGGTTGCCTTATGTAAAGGGTCTATTTGTTCAGGTTGCCTTATGTAAAGGGTCTATTTGTTCAGGTTGTCTAAACAAGAGTTGTTTTTTTTTTTGTTATTTTAGCTATGGCCTTTGTAAAAATATGCATGAAATTAAATTCTAAAAAAAGTAGATGTAAGTTGCTTTCAAATGAAAGTAATACCAACAATGACAGGCATATAACTAAACCCATCAATTGTTTTTTTCCCCCACTTTAAAAAAAATATTTTAAAGGGTGCCTATTATCAATTTTGGCCAAAATTATATATGGGATTTCTCGTTAAAATTATTTCTCTTAACTTAAAGACAGATGGTGAACTTCAAAACAAGAGTTAGAATTAAGTTAATGAAATAAGAATGTTCAACAGACTTTCCTATTGGTCTTACCCATGTTACCTCTATTCTCTCTCTCTCACTTTAGTATCTATCTGATGGCCCTCTGATAGATAATCTAATTACTGATTAATACTAATCTAACTCTAAAACTCCTATGTTTATTTTAAGCTCCTCATTTTAAAATATGTTTGGACAGAAGTTTCTCAATATATGTTGCAAACATTCCTTGAGAAAAAGCTTCATGTCTATCACAGTTTTTTTTAAAATTCTGAGCCAAACTTTTATTTTTAGCCTCCCCCGAAAGGGGAAAAGACGCTATTAGTTTTGTCTGTCCGTCCGTCCCATTTAGATCTCAGAAACTAGAAGAAAAATGAAAATCGGACATCATGATATTTTAGATCATTCAAAGTTCTGATGCAACTGCTATTTTTTTTCTTTTCCAAAAGTGAACCATTTAATTTTTGAAATTATATATGCAGGCAGATTTTTAAAAAAATTACACCACTTTTAAATGAAAAACTTCAGGGGAGGTAAGTTTTTTAAAAGGTCATTAACTTCTTCATTAATAACTAAGCTTCATTCATAGATTCATGCATTGGTACAAAAAATTTGCATCTAAGGTCGCAATGGTAAAAGTGTCAATGGATCATTATAAAATATATTTTCCGTTTATTAACTAACTCATTGAATAGAATACTGATTCAAATGTTGTTTTCAAAAAAGAATTCTGATACGGACTTCGTTTTAGTTATAATCGTGCAGTTTAGACATACACACTTAACAGTTTAAAAAAGACTAAAAAAGATCCCAGATCTAGATATATAGTTATAATACTTTTATATATATTTTATAAATTTATTAATAATTTGAACAAAATTTTAATTATTAAGGCAAAAACTTATCTTCTGACAACTTAGGGGTGCAGATTTATTTATTATGTAAACTGTAGTGTCTTGTTACGAATTGAATCAGATACGAACAGCATAGTACACCATTACCCGTAGCAAAAAGCCTACTATTCATGATTATAACATTGGCCTAGGTCTAGTAATTTTAAGATTAAACGTGTAAATTCATACGAGTTCTAGTCTAGATATAGTAGATTCTATATCAAGATTCTATATCTAGTTCTAGATCTAGATCTAGTGATGGGCAAAAGTTAAGTAAAAAGTTAGAAACTTTTAGTTTAACTAAAAAAATTTGTTAAGGCCATTGTTTAACTAGAAAAAAAAGTTTAGTTAAAATCATAGTTTAATTAATTTTTGTTAGTTACTAACTAAAAAGTTTAATTAAAATTTGTAAAACTTTTCAACATGTGGTCAGGGTTGAAGCGCACTCCCTGTTTTCTGCTCATGTGATATCAATAACTTTGATTATCAAAAAAAAAATGATGCAGTTAGCTACTATTTAGACAGTCTGCATTTGAATCTATAGGGTAAAGTAAGATCCTGGTAGACGTTATGGGAGTAAATATTTGCACTTGAAAGTGGTAGTATTATAAAATTTTAAACATTTTTGCCAAAAGCTTCTATGCAGTATTATGAATGAGGTTGTTCCGAATTTTTTTTGTGAGCCACGTGGAGGTGTTTAATTTCTGTTTCTAGTGGGAATCTGTTAAGTGAGTTAGGTCAATATTTAGTGGTTTTAATCAATTCATTTGCATCCTCAGTTTGGGACCCCTCAACTCAAGAAAACATTAAGAAACTGGAACAGACACAAAATAGAGGAGTGAGATTCATAACAAACGAATATTCACATTTGACTAGAGTAACACCTATAGTAAAATCACTAAATTTAGAAAGCCTTCAGGACAGAAGACGCAAAAGTAAAGTAGCAATTATACATAAAACACTGAACCATAATCTTCAAATACAAAAACAAAATTTAATAAAATACTCAGAAAGACACAAAGATAAATGCACATTCCTCATCCCATTTGCTAGGACAAATTTTTACAAATACTCCTTCCCTAGTGCTATTAGAGCATGGAAATGAATGGGTTGCCTGAGCTAGCCAGGAAATCCAGTGAATTGGCAGAATTTAAGTAATTGGTTAATATGCATGACTGAATGCATGATGCGTAGGACGTAATCATCTTTTTTTGAATTAACGTTTGTATTATATAAGATAAGATTATTTTTTTAACTGCAGAAACATCAAGTACACCCTTTTATAGTCTTAAGACTTATTATTGAGATCTATTAAGTCTAAATCAACAGCTAGGCCTATATAGATCTAAAAGCATTAGGGTAACCAACTCTAGAAAAAATTTTTTAATTCACACCCTCTCTGACCATAAAGTAAATAGAATGTGTCCAACTGATTTTAACAACTTGGTCAGCTAGACATACACATGATCACATGTAGGTCTAGTGTACTGTACGTGTGTAGTCGATAAAAATACTGTAAGACTACCCTGCATTAAGCGTTATACAATAGTGTTTGTTAATGTGGAGAGGTCAGACAAGAAAATAACTCACTGGCGTGGCTAGTCAAGCATGTTCGTAGATATATCTTTACACTAAAATAGTTATACACCCTCCCTGCCCAGAAAGTAAATAGTGTGTCTGACTGATTTTAACAACCTGGCCAGATAGACGTACACATGTAGGTCTATATAGTGTACTGAGTGTGCAGTCCATACATTTTGACAATATTGAATTTTGACAAGGTCACCCAGTTTTTTTTTCCTTGCGCGTTTAACGGTAATGCAATAGTGTTAGTTGTATTTTAGTGGTCAGACAAGAAAATAGCACATTGGCATGGTTAGTCAAGCATGTATTTTGCACTATAAAATAGTTATACAGGTCAAATTAAAAAAAAACTCTTAACGATTTCGTTTCTATTTCTTTGGATACTAGATCTAAATTTGAAATTCTAAATATATATTATTAATGTGATTTTAAACTTTACCAGTATAAGTAAGATTTTCCGTTATATAATAAGTTAATATAATTTAAAAAAAAATAGAATACCATTATTTTCTAAAGGTTTTAATTCAAGGCAAAAATACAAGCACACATATTTATTGAGACATTTTATTTTATTGTGCATTAACGTTTATGTAAGAAACATATTCCATAATACTGATTTACAGTGATTTTATTTTAGATAAATATTTCTAGAATGTTAAAAGAATAAGATCAAACCGTAGGCATACAGTCGGATAATTATATCTATATATGTCTAGTTCAACCCTGCCCCTGGTATGGCAATCTGAGCATTAAAAATAAAAATAAACTTTATAGAATCCAAAATGCTGCTGGTGAAATCATTGGCAAAAAACAAACCCCATTTGGGCAGTTGTTTGAGACAAACATCTATAAAAAAAGCTAACAAGATCCTGTGTCAGGATTTTGTGATTTTACCATCATAAAAGAGATACAAGACACAGATAGCAAAGATATACAGACACAAACACTCTTTTGTTCCCCTGGCAATCAAATCATTAAATAAGAACAATCTGGTATAAACTGTGTCACATGTAAATTATGAGTGAGTCTGGTGTGAATGTACACTTTGGTTTCTTATAGTTAATAATGTTTTTTGTTTGGTGTAATGCACAAATTGTAAGACAAATTTCCATACGGATAATAAAGATTATTATTATTATTATTAGTAGTAGTTTAACTATATTTTGAAATTCATGGTAAACTAATAGTTTAACTACTTTATTTTAGTTGAAAACTAGTTTTAGTTTAACTTTTAAAAGTTAGTTTAGTTCCCATCACTATCTAGATCTGACTTAGATCTAGATCAAGACTTAGATCTAGATCAAGACTTAGATCTATTTCTAGACCTAGACTTAGATCTTGAATCTAGAACTAGGTCTAGATCTATGTCTAGTTTGTATGACAAATGACAATGGAAATATTAATTTTTATTTGCGAGGGGAAAGTCTTGTTTATTTAAAAAAAATTTTCTTGTTGAAGTTCACAAGGTACCTGTAGTTCTTTCAAAGTTTAAAGAAATGTATTGAGATAAAATCTCTCTTCGTAGCTTGTTATTCCTTTTTTTTTTTTTAATGCCGTCTACAAGATGTACATTTTTTTTCTTTGGAAATATCATTTTTTAAAACTTTGTTTTTCAGAGCGTGGAATACCATTCGCCGACTCATTCGAGAGCATCCTGACTTTGATCGTCACTTTGTTCTGATTGAAGAAGGTTGTACATCTTGGAAACAGTCAGAGTCTTTCTTAGACAACATGGAAGAGTCTAGGATTCCTTTTGATTTGCTCAACTCAGCGGAGGCAGAAATGTGTTTTAGGAACCATCTCAATGAACTGCAGGCTCTACACAAGAAAAGAGAGTAAGCAACACAATCTGGTATCTTGATTAGATGGTCTTTGAATGAAGAATTAATTGACATCACGTGACTTAAAATGTTCTGATGTGCCAAATAAATAACACAAAAACACACAATATTTTTGGTATGATTTGCTGGCACGAACAAAATGTTTTTCCTTTAAACAGAAAATGATTGTTATTGTTGAGCAATGTATGATTAGTAAGGTTCTGTTATTCTAGAACTGTGTTGGAAACAAAAATGTGCAAGAAATGGTTGATTAAATCATATCATGAAGAAAATTTTAAAAACTTTTCATAGAACCTGTTCTGCTCTTTAAGCTTATTTAAAAGTAAAATAAATGAAAAATGACTTGAGTCTAACATGCCTATTAAATAAAAAAAAAGTAAGAATGAAAATATGCCTGACCAGTTCTTACATGTAATGTGATCGAAATAATCTGTTTTGACCTTAAGTGAACGTAAGAGCATGTTTTCATGGCTCTTATCTACCTAGATAATCTTGTATAATTATTGATATATTTTTAGTCTTTAAGAATACTAATGTAGTTTTCATTTTAACAGTGAGTTTTATCAGTCTTTACTTTTCAATCTAGTTGTTTGACAGCTTAATTAGAAATCCATGTTTCCCCTCATTACTTAAGCTTTTTTGGCTTTACAGGCTGCAGCAGCAGTTTAAAAAGATCTTGGAAGAGAACCCCCAGATCACCCCTGGGAAACCTTTGTCCGAAACATACATTTTCTTCATCGGCAAGGAGTGCTATTCCAGCTTGGATGAGCATGAGCGCAACTTTGTGTACGAGCAGCACATGGCTGAGCTGAAGCAGACGGCCAGGGCAGAGTTCAATGAACTGCTGTGGGAGAAATCCTCTGTCTTCATGAACATGAACAGTGTGGAGCGTGTCACCACCAAAGACTTGCAGAGTATAACTACTGCTTTGCAGGATGACAAAAGGTCGGGAAGGTTTGATATTGATGGGTTGACTTCTTTACTTAAGACTTAGATCCTCATGCATTAGAAGGCAGTGGGGAGGTGGATGACATTTTTTGCATGACTTCTGAACTGAAGGGTATCAGGTGAAGACCAAGATTTTGAATTTGGGATTCTTAAAGAGTCCATCAAACTCAAACCTGAAATTAGTTGGGGAAAGGAAAGGCGGCCAAATGACACCCTTGTTAACAGAAGCAGATGACCTTTACATCATCTGCCCTATAGATCACAAGGTTTTAAAGGGATACTTAAAATACTCAACAGTTTTGTATGTATAATGTATTGTTTTAATTTTTGGGCTCATCCATGTTTATGGCAATGAAAAAATGAAATATTTCTATGTTGTTTTTTTCCCTCTGTTTAGATTCAAAGCACTACAAAGGTTAGATGAAGATAGGAAAGTGATGATTCTTAACCATTTAGGCTTCATACAGTCTCCGTCCAGAGAGAGATGTTACTTCAATAACTATTGTATAGACACTCAGGTGGAAAATTTGTTGGCCTCTAGGGCTATCAGGTTAGTGGTTGTAGTCTGATATTCTTGAAACATTGTTACAAAATACATCCCTACTATTCCACATTATCTAGAACCGTCCTGCAAAATCATCAAAAAAGCTCACATGTTCCACTGTTCCGCAATGGTAATTTTTTGTTCTAACAAAGAAAATGGCCGTTATTTTCATTATTTTTTAATAGTGCAAAATCAAAATACTAAATTGAAAATAAAATATAAATTTATAGATCTGTGTTATATTGTTTCAATTTCGTCTCCTCTCAGTTTAACCTAGATTTATAAAGATATGGTTTAACAGTTATACTTAAGCTAGATCTAGAAGATATTAATATAGTCAATATAGACTAGATCTAGATCTAAATCTAGAATTCTAGATTATAAAGTTTGACTGCTTCACTGCTATTATAAAGTTTGAATGTTTCACCGTTATTATAAAGCTTATAAAGTTTTTAAATTTAAAAAGCGTACATGTTCCGCCATTTAGCATTGGCGATTTCTTCTTTCAAGTCTGAATTCCAACAAAAACAATTGGCTGTTATTTTCATTTTCTTAAATAGTGAAAAAAAACAACTAAATTCAAAATAAAATATTGTAATAAACCTGGTGGTGACACAGATGGGAGTAGAGGTATGTGTAGACAGCGGACGCAAATTGCCCCAGGCCAGGCTAGACAAGCGGTCAAACGTGGCGCGTTACGGTGGTCAGCCAAGACAGTTTGGGAAGGATCTGTGTTGTGAGTAGAACTCAGGAGCGTCAAGAAGAATGTGATTAAACATAAGGGTCGATCGATGTTCCTTTTTGATTCTAGAAGGCCAACATGGACCCTATATAAAGAGCGGAGGTGTCATAGTCAAGACGGTTCAGTACGACGGCTCAGTACAAGTTTGAGACTAGGTGGAGAGGCCAGTGCAAGAGTTGATACGGCCGTACCGTTGTTAACGGAGAGATATTTGTATAGTCTGTGTTACTTGTTGCCAATTGTACAGTATTGGCTGTTATTTATAGGACATTAAACCATTACGTTATTTTGGAGCCATGAGTTTTCAAGTTTTTTAAGTTGGTGGTGAGTGTGGTGCATTTTGCTGAGAGCCTGATTAGTGAGATTCGTTACAATATATATAGGTCTCTTTGTGTCCTAGATTTACAAAAATATGGTTTAGTAGCTTAACTAAATTCTAAATCAAGTCCAAGAGATCTACGGACTTATTGAAAACTAAATTTATTAGACTCGTCTAATTCTAGTCCTACTTCTACATTATAGATTCTACTCTCTCGCTAGAGATCTAGATCTAAATTTATATATTCTACTCGAGATCTAGATTAGTAACTAGTTAAGAAATAGTTCAATTAGTAAAAGTTGGTTGACCTAAATTCTTCTAGAGCTATAATTTAGATTTAGATCTAATAGTACTAGTAGCATTAGAATACCTAAAGATTAGACTAGATTAATCATTAGATATATGATTCTATAATTTGTAGAATAATCTACATCTATATCTAGAATCATTTATCTATTCCAGTAAGTAAATTTAGATCTAGATCTATTTCTGTAATATAGATATGAGATTGAATGACTATTAGACTCAATATGTATCTATTTATTTTAAAAGGCAATTGAACTCATCATATAGATTTAGACTGAACTATTGATTTCAAGCATAGGACATAGATAAATTATGATACAGTTTTTCTTAGTTTTAATTAGACTATTTACATCTAATGTATAAGAAGCAAACTAGTATTGTTATTAAAGTTGATTGAAGTTTTATTTATTGTACACTAAAGTTTTATTTATTGTACACTATATGGCTGCCAAAATTAAATGCATTCATGTTCCACATAGGGGCCTTAATTTTCACATTTTCAACCTGAGTGTTCCACATTCTGGGTCTAGGTGGTAGGCATGACTGTAACACAACATCATGTTTGTTTAGTGAAAATAAAATGCCTTTCTTTTAAATGAGTATAGTTACTTTAATATCAAACCTTTATTACATTCTTCTTTCTTCTTCATTATCATTGATATATAAGAATTTCTTTTTACAGTCTTGTGTATATTTGGATCAATTAAATTTTGTTTTGACAGACCTGAGCTGAAGAATTCTTCAGAATCTGTAGAAATGGGCTGTAAGACATTAAACTTGGTGCTTCTAGGCAAAGATGGGCTAGCCATATCACTAAATAAAGAAATCAGAGTAAGTACTGACATGACAGTAAACCTCTATGCACTGTCAAATTGTTATATATTGTTTTTTCCTTATTACATTTGTATTTAAAGAATTTGAAAGTTGTTATTCACTGAAAATCTACTTGCTACTTTTCAGAATCTTTGTACAGATGATGAATATGTTGTAGAAAAAGCCACCTATAGTTTAGATTATAGACCCATAGATGGTGATGTTAGTCGAGAACAGAATGCCCTGGCCACTGCCAATTTTAGGCCACATGGTAAAACTGTTTGTTATCAAATTTATATCAATATTAGCTGTAAATATAATAAATGACAGATATATAAGAAACAATAGATTCACAAGATATATTCTTTGAGAGATTTACTAGATATATTGTTTTTTTGTTGTACATAATTTGTTATATTTAAAACTAAAGTTATAAGTTTACTAATCTAGAAGACTAGTCTTCATATATTTCAATAAAATAAATGTTATACATGTATATAAATATATTAAAAGAATAAGAATTGTTTTTTACTTTCTCATTTTAATTGTTTAGAAATCTCTAAAATATCTAAAATCAATTAATATTTAAAGCTATAGAAACCAAGGCAAGAATGTTTTATATCATAATGTGAATGGATTAGAATTGTAATGCTGTAAATTTGGCTACCTGCTTTTAAGCAATCACAACTTCTCTACTATTTTTTTTTCTTGTCAGGTTGTCTGTGTGTATATAATTCTGAGGACACCCTCAACTACATTCGTGATAGCCTGGAGAGATCTCTCACCAATGATATTGTGAGGGATGGGGAGGCCACTCTCAATGGCATGCCTATTGCCATCATCCAGGCATCTAACTCTAGTCAAAGTGAAAAAGAAAATGAGATCTTGCGTGAGAAGGGTAGAATGCTTGCTTCCAGGTGAGGACTATTTCATTAATAATGTGAACTTGTCAAGCGAACATTTAAAATGCATTTTTATTGTATCAGTCACAGTTATTGGGGAAGCCTCTATCAACTGTCTGAAGGACAATTAGACCTTGAGATCAAAGTGTAAAAAAAGAGTTCATAACTAAGTCTCTTTCCAATCTTAAATAAAAGTGTTATTATAGTTTTAGTTCTATTTTATTTGACTTAAGTTGATTACAATAAGCTTTTCTGTGGCGCTTTGAAATAATAATGAGCTCAACATTTTAGGGCATACATGATATGTTTTGATACCCAAAAGATGGCAGTATTAAAATATAATAGTTCCTGAAGCAATATTAGAAGTAAATTTATAATGAACATTGATCAGCAAATTGTTGACATAGATGGATACTCACAAGATAATGTTGTAAATCTAGAAGGTCATTTTTCATGCATTGTATACATGGTTCAAAACCTACTATATATTTGTTATGTCATATGTTGTTGAACCCATAATGAATAAACATATTTTTAAAAATTACAAAATCATATACTAGATATTGCAGTACATAGAGTTTTTATAGTATATAATATAATTTTAGTTGTGTAGTTTAATTAAATAAATATAATAAGGAGCCAGAGACTGATTTCTTGTTATGCAGTCTTTGAATCAAATCATTGTTGTGTCATTGTCCATTTTTATTTAGGTCATTAGAGCCTTATATCATTGGTAAGAAACACTGTACAATCAAATGTAGTAGTCCAGAGAAAAACTTGGTGAATACATATTTATATTCACTTACAAATCTTATATATAAAGCACAAAGTAAGGCATACGTATGTATGTATGTCTCGCATAGAAGTCAAAACGGTTTGACCAATATTGATCAAACTTGGCATAAATGTTCCTTAGGTCATGGCAGAGACCGTAGTTTATCTTTAATGTCCTACCACAACCGGGGGTCCTAAAATTAAAGAAAATACCTAAATTTATCTCTATTAAAGATTGACAAATCAGGTAAACCCGGTCCGCAGGCCATATTCGGCTAGTGTAATGATGAAACTTGGTGAATACATATTTATATTCACCTACCAATGTAAAGATAATGTTTATTCTTCATCACTGTTTGAGATTTTGTGTTTGCTGTTGTCAGACTTCACGGAGAGTTTATTGTGGACTATGACGATGTGGAGGAAGGAGTTCAGTTTGTACCGGGACAGATCCATGCAGCACTGCACACTGTCATCCATGGCTGTAGTCCAGGTTTAAACAGCTGGTACCTATCAGATCAATTTGAGCCTGATATAAGGTATTTTGTTTTATTCTAAGTAGTTTTTTTTTTTTTTTTTTTTGAATTTCATTTTCGTAGCTTTTTTTTTCTGTTGATTGATTTGATTCTATTTATTATAGATGTTATTTTAGTAATACAAAGTCCAACTATTTTGTTCATGTATTTTAAAATATTTTGTTATTTCTGTTGACTAAAAAAAAACCAGTATACCTTTTTTGATATCTTCATTTTTAAAACATTGACAGAAATTTACTTTGTCACTGTGTTGAAGAGCGCCTCTCAACCTTTTGTCTCGTGGCCCCTTTTTTTTTTAGTATTCCCCACTATGCTGTGACAACCAACCGTAAAATTATTTTTGTTCGTAATGTATATATCTGATGTGCGCAATATAAATTTTCATTGCTAATTTTATTTTATTTTGTGCAAAATAAATATTTGCTATAATTAAACTAAAAAAAAAAAAAAAGAGATTTTATGATTAAGACTTCCATTTATTAAATTTTCTGTTGCGTATTTACTGTTTTGAATTGCACACTTATGTGACAATTTGAAAACAATGGCACAGATAACCATTTGAGCTACAGTAAACTTCAAATTTGTTATGACAACAGACAACATATAAGGGCAGATAAGTGAATTTTAAATTTCATCTACCACTTCAAGTGTGCTTCAATATTTAGACTAACAGGTTGGAAAACCATGTTTCCAAAAGATATTTGAATTTTGTTAGACATGGAAGAAAATGGTGTAAAACAATCTCAAACAGAAGGGGATATGACTGCGATTACTTGATCCATAATTATGTAACCGATGTTGAAGAGAAATAATTTTAATTTTTCGCTGCATTGCTATTAATAAGTTCAAATAACTCTTCCTGTAAATGGAACATCTTCCGGTTCGACTGTGAAAAAGATTTCCGCAAAAGTGATGTCGTGTAGATTTGGAAAGTATGATGAGCTTTTGCCCACAAACATGCACCAATGTTCTTAGACAGAAATTATCATTGTACTCCTTTTGTCATGCTATTTTCCTCATAGAAAGCAGATAAGGTTGGCAGCATGTACATTTTATTCTTGTCCCATTTTCTATGCATAAACTCAAGTTTCATCAGCCAGGTTTGGATCTGTTCATAGGAATCCAAGTTTTTTGCATTTGATCCTTGCAGTGATAAATTGAACTCATTCAAGAGGGCAAAGATGTCAATCAGAGCGCAATTTTCTGTAGATTTCTTTCATCACTATAAATATCTTCCAACTCTAGTTTTCGCATTCTAATTAAAAAAGGTTAATTTCATCTTGAAGATAACAAAAAGTTTTAGATCTTTGCCTCTTGATAACCATTTCATTTCAGTATGGAATAGCAGAACATTGTTGGACGCATCAAACTCATCACATAATTTTGAAAGCAGTCGGCTGTTTATGTCACAAAATTGACAGAAGTAACGACATTTTTCATAATTCTTTTGGCAGTATGGCTGATATTTGTTGGTTGAAATCATTCTAGATTACTAGGAGCACCATCTGTAAAGACACTGCAAATATTTCTAAGAGATTCTATACTTCTCTAGAAATGAATACGTATGTTGTAGTCACTTCAAGAGGTTAGGAAAAGAGATACTCGTCTTTCACATCACCATCTTTTATATATCTCACATAAACTGTTAATAAATATTTATACTGTGACAATGTTTGACAAGTAAAGTAAAAATTAGTAACTACCAATGAAAAAAACCCTTTATTTAATGTCAAGTTTTACACCTTAGAATAGACAATACTTCTGATGGTCTTAGCCGACCCCTAGCCAATTGTCATTGGATTCCCCAAGGGGGGGGGGGGGCGCGATACACAGGTTGAGAACCGCTTTGTAGAAAGAAGTTGTATTTTCTTATTATACGTGTACTTATACCACTGACAAACCAGTTTGATCTCTTTAAGGCTTTCTATGTGTTTGATGTGCGGCGACCCATTCCAACTGGAGCTTCCCCTAGGGCCATTGCTGAATCATGATATGTGCCGAGTCCTAGCCGATACCCCTTACTGTATCACTCTGGACCTGTTCCTTGAGGCCACGTCCAAGCAGAAGGTGGAAGTTGAAGTGGCATCTTTTCATGGTGGCAATCGTCTCCACCAGGGGCTGTTCCATGGCTACATCCTAGTTTACTCTGCTAAAAGAAGAGCTTCATTAGCTACACTCAGGTAAGGAACCAAATCAGAGTATTGTTTAGGATTCTTTAATTTTTCAATGTATGCTCATTTTAATGTTCAATTTCTTGACAGCTTAAGTTACATTTTGACATAATTACAATTGTTCAAAATCAATCTCTACATACTTAAAACAAAAGTAGATTCATTTAATTACTACAATATATGATACAATCACAATTTGAGAATTTGTAGGTTAATGAACTAAAATGAGTAAACATAAAAACCTTGACCTTTTTTTAAATAGTTTGTCTTCTACATTTGTCTTGCATAGGGCATTCACTGATAGGCTGCCCAATGTTCCAAAGCTGATAGTGGCAGTGGCAGATTCAGGTGGGACATCCTCCAGCTATTTTTCCAGTGACATCTGCCAGATGCTGATACAGGAAGGTCATGAATTGTCTGAGTCTCTACAAGCCAGTTTTATGACAACTACAGCCAACTTTAGCCAACAGAGTAAGAAATTCTAAAACATTACCTAAAGGGCAGTGGGGGGTAAGGAGTCCCAAGAGTCAGGACTTACGTCTCTTAAGTGGTTGTCATTTTTAGTACTCTATAGTATAGAGCACTGACTACATAGGTCTTGAATCAAAATAATTGCCCTGTAGTGGGACTTTTGGTATTAACTTCACAGATAGAAACAATCATTTCATCTAAATTAAATGCAAATCAGATTATTAAAGTTTTATAAATATTAATGCAGCTTTCATCTTCCCAAAGAAAAATACTTGAATTGTTGAAGTGCCACTGATCTTGCTCATTTACTCACTATTTTATTCTTGTTTCCTGTAGCGGGAGTGTTCCTCCCATTCTTCCAGACAGTTTGGCAACAGAGAGAAGAGTCTGAAGCTCTTTTCAATGAACCATCAGAAGAACCTTGTCCACCTGCTTATGAAAAAGGTTACTATGGATCTCGTCCAGCTCCCCCACTCCCCAAACATTATGACAATCACACTCACATATCCAGCACATCAAACAGGTGAGCACAAGATCTAAACAAAAATTTGTGTAAAGTCACTTGAGCAGAGGGCATTTAATAACAGTATTTGGGGGAATTGTGACCAAATGGTAAAGTGCTAGGCATCTAATTCGAGGAGTCTTGTGTTCCTATATTGCTGATGATTGGGATTTTTGAATTTCAACATTTTTTACCACGCTCCCAAGTCCACCTAACTGTAATGGGGTACCTGATATTAGTTGATGAAAGTAAAAGGCAGTTGGTCGTGGTGCTGGCCACATGAAACCCTGGTTATCTATAGGTTAAAAAAACAATTGATCTCTAAATTATCTGATTATAGACCGCAAGGTCTAAAAAATGTACTTTAACTTTTACAGATCTTATGCAGAGGGCATTTAATAACAGTATTTTTCGGGAATGGTGACCAAATGGTAAAGTGCTAGGCATCTAAATCGAGGAGTCTTGGGTTCCTATCTTGGTGATGATTGGGATTTTTGAATTTCAACGTTTTTACCACGCTCCCAAGTCCACCTAACTGTAATGGGGTACCTGACATTAGTTGATGAAAGTAGAGGCAGTTGGTCGTGGTGCTGGCCACATGAAACCCTGGTTAACTATAGGTTAAAAAAGCAATTGATCTCTAAATCATCTGATTATAAATCGCAAGGTCTAAAAAATGTACTTTAACTTTTACATATCTTATGCCAACTCATTCCTTATGTCTGTCTGGTAAAAAGTTTGTATACATTTCTCCCACACCCATTTCAGATCAAGTTGAAATTTCGCACAAATATTATTTTTTACCTGACAAAAGAAGAATCAATAAAAAAAATTTGCTAATTAGTTGATATTGGCAATTAATTTTTGTTTTTGTTGGAATCAAACAATGGAAAGAAATAGTACATGACAGATGTGGTGATATAAGCTGAATTAGACCCCTTTATACTTTGTGTAGAGAATTAGGACATCAATTGATAGTTTGAAACTAAAAATATATAACTAATAAAACCTAATTTCTTAAGCACTTCGCTGGCACAATGGTTAGTGTATTGGTCTGAGAAGGCTTGAGCCCTCCAGTTGGAATTTAATTTGTACTACTTTTTTTTTTTTAGATGCATTTAAAAAACGATCATGGTAACATTTACCTAGATACAAGTGATAGCATTATAGCTCATTGAGATAGCTAAAAGCTTGAAATTGCGCCAAACAAAAACAATGAGTAAAAAATATTTCTAATTGCACAGATTTATTATTATCTAGATCTATTACAAATATAATTATGTGACTGATCCAGACTAATTGATACAATTACACTTAATATTAGCTTTGTTGTTTTTTTTAAAAATATTTTTTGTATTTTGCTTGTTATAGGGTTGTATTTGCTATATTTTTCAATGGGTTTCCAGCTAAATTTAGTTAACATATGTCTATTTCAGCACTGATTCTGAACCTGTTTACGACCAGCCCAACTTGTTCCACTCTCAGTACTCAGACAGTGACCATGAAGCAGACAGAGGTTCCAGTGTGTCCCCACCTCCAGCAGATGAGGAGATTTATAGTGAAGTCAACATTCCAAATTCAAATGGAGAGCATTTAGTCAGACCCAGCTTTGTTAAAACCAGAAAGAACATTTATGCCGGTAAGTTCTACAATTTGAAAAGTTTTTTAATGCTTTGTGAAAGGAATAGACTGTAGATTATTAATAGAAGACTTGTGTATGAATAATTAGCTGAATACTGCTATGTTCTAGTTCATGTTACATGACTTAACAATGCCAGTGTTTTATCGTTTCCATTTGACCGTTTGGTTGCCAATTGCTAACAGGAAGTAAGTGGGAACATCGAAAGTCCCTTCCCATTATGCCCTTGGGTCAACATTCCATTTCCCTTGAAGCTAGCGCCACTAGCAGCAGCTGCAACAGTAACACCACCACCAGCAGCGCTGGCAGCTACTTTGGTCAAAATGGAGGAGGAGTTACTGGAGCCTCTGTGAATAGTCAGGCCATCCTGGAGCATCGAGCTGTCAAAGATCCCCAAGAGCTGTTTAGAAAGTCGTGTAGCATGAAGATTGCAGCAGAAGAAGCTGTGGAGGCAGGGGATGAAGCGGAAGAAGATGAGGATGATGACGATGTGAAACTGAATCGATTAAGAGGACCCAGAGGTGACCAGATTTTTCCGGAGCATTCTGTGGATTTTGATGTCTTTCTTTTTGTGCCATTTTCCTTTTGTTGTATTTTGTTGTTGTTGTTTCCAAGCCTTCATTATATCCTTTATTTGCAGTTAATGCTGTGTTTAACTCAACTCTATCCTCATTTATTATCCCAGTAACCTTTTTAGTCTTAGAGATTTACTATTAGTCATACCAGCTTCATATTTCCATGGCTGCAGGCCACCTTATTGGCTATTTTATGTGTTCAACAAAAGAAGCCTTATCTTTTGAAAACTTATATCATGTATATTTAAAAGTCCTTCCCGTTCTTAGTGTGTTTCCTTTAGTTAACTTATCTAGTGCCATAGACTAAAAGATTTTTTAAGTTCAATTTCGGTTTCAGTGATTAAAAGTGTCACTTTTGATTGATACCTTTCTTTTTATTACTCAACTTGATCTCAACAAAGTCATTCTTTGAGATGGCAAACAAATGTGTAGAATGAAGTTTGAAATGGTTAATTTAAAAATATAAAACATGATAGGACACATATGATTGTGACTTCCTGGGATAGACATACATCTGTTTCACTGAAATGGCGTGCTGCTTACTCTGGGCAATATCTCTCTTTTCTACATGTTGCTTTGTACGTAGCTTTATTTTTTCTCATTATATGTAATGTGAATTTTGAATGTTTTTTTTAAGTGTAAAGTATTATGTGAGTTTTAAGTAGGTCATCACCTTTTTTAGTTCTCTTTGGTGTCATGCTGTCAGGTAGAAATGTAGGATGTTCCTTAATGTTGGACTAGAACTCATTTGTATATTTAAATAAAGGTAATGGTATAATGAATAAGCAAGAATGAAATAAACTAAGGACAAAGTACAACAAAATAAAAAAAATCAGTAGTCGAAATTGTGATTCACTGTAATATTTCACAAACTGCTCATTAAAAGGCACCTACACTAAAAGTGATGTCCAAATAGTTTTTTGTAACAAAAAATTGTTGAATATTTAATATGATGCCATTCAAAAGGATTTTGTTCCATAAGTCATCTTGTCTATAGTAGGAGACTATGGTTATTACAGTCTAAATAAATGAATGCTGTTATTACTTTTCCAAAAATATTTCGTAACATTCTCTAAAGACAGATTTAAAAGGAAAAAAAAACATCAGTAGTAAAAAATACATTATAAATTATATTTTCTTAAAACATCCTACAATGTTTATATCATTAGAAACTGTGTAGTTTTTTTTGTTTTTTTTTTTCGTACTTTTTATTTTTGGAACTATTTTGTTACTTTATTTTTGTTTAATGAGATAACAGAACATTTCAATTATTTCCATGACATTCTACATGTGATCTTTGTAGCTGTTCCAGTGTTTATATGTAGCCTAGAGTTTTCCCCTTCACTGCCTTTTATTCAACAAATTTCTTTGGTGTTCATTCGACCTACCCTAATTGTTTCAATGTTGTAAGCAAGTCAGGCTTCACTTAAGTATAGATTGAACTAAAATCATACATTTCATAGCTAGCATTTACATCAGCAGCTAAGTTAAACTAGAAATTATTTTTTTCTTTTTCTAAAAACAAACTAGAATAATCAACCATATTTTGTTGTGGAAATATAATGAGAAAACAATTAAGATAATTTGAAGAAAAAACAACAGACTGCTGATTCATGATTGATACATACTTTCACCTGGGAAAAAAAAAAAAAAATTCTGTTTATTATTTTGATATGGCGTCTATGACATACCAATGTATATAAAATGTCACTGTTTTTCTGGGCTAGCATGTCAGTTCAAATGCTGCAGTGAAAATAATCTAATTTTTGCAGCCTTATTTTTTCTTTTCTATATGCTAAGTTGATGGATATGTATTCTGTATTGTACTTGGCACCTCAGCTATTTAATGCAATGATTGATGTATGCCTCTCCTACAGCCTGGGCATTAAATGAGCAGCGGCGTAAGAAAGGTGAAACATTCCCACCAGTCATAAGGCCGAGTTCTATGGGTGATGACGGTGATTAGCTCTTATTGTTCACCTTCTTTATTTGTTGTTTATTATTTTGACGTTCAGTTTTTTTAATGTCTGAATTTTTTGTGTTCTAAAATTTGATTTCACTTGATGCATTGTTGATGTTGAATGCATTTTTTTGTTTCAATGTTTGGAAATATTGTTACAATGTTGATAGTGGGTGTCATTTATGTATTGAGATATTCAGTTTGCCCTATTAATGTACGTTTTTATAAAATAGATTTGTGTTAATAGCATAATGGGTTTAATACGAGAGATAAGTTTTAATATGGTATACATGGTCTGAAGTTGGCGGAAGTTGATCTTGGACATTCAGAGAGTAAGTCATGTATTCACCATCAGTCCTGTTACTCCATCTTGATGGCATCACTTTGACAGTTTTGTGTCTATACCTTTAGCTGTAGTCCAACTTTCAAAGATGGTACTGAAGAAGACATTCAAATATCTAGATGCGCCATGAGACAGTACTGAAGTAAAAAGATGAAAGAAAAAAATAGAATAAGAGGGTGGACTTTTAGAGTTTGTATTTTTTTTTTGAAATCCACTTAATTTTCTGTGTTTCATATTGACATTTTTAGTTCTTCACATTTAAAAAAAAAAATGAGTTTACATAGGTTAATGTCTTCTTTATGTCTGTGTTTTGATCTAGCAGAAGTGACTTTCTGTGTTTTAATCTAACAGAAGTGACTGTTTCTATGTTTTCCATTTCCTTGACCTCAAGAGTTCATCTTGTTTATTAGTAGTTGTAGTCTGTGTGAAGTGTTGTCCTACATCATTCACATGTCTACTAATACACATCTTCAATCTGTTCATTTTTTTTTGTTTTGTTTTTGTAATATTTATTTCTGCATCAAAAGTTGTTGTTGAATTATTGTCCATCACCCCCCCCCCCCCACACCCCCCTCTCCCTTCCTTCCAAAGTACTTCTTCTGATGCCTGCATGAATTGTAGTTAGAATACATTTTTATTTCTCTTTGGGTTTGTAGTTTTGTTGAGATAGTGCTGAGCTGACTAGATAACTAGCTGTCATGTGATCAACATGATTTGAAAGCGGCTTATTGACTGTTTGCTGTGTTGAACTGAGAATAGATTCTTTCTCTATACATGGTTTTTGTTGTGATGCATGTCTTTGATTACTAACTGTGTTTATTATTTTTACACAGAGGCTAGTTTTTTGTTCAGTATATTGAATAAATATTTTAAAAGATACTCTTCATTGATTTATTTAAGTATGATGTTATAACATAGGCCAAGGCAAACAGGAGGATTGTTTTGTGTACAGTTAAAAGAAATGCTAAGAGCCTAACCTGAAGGCTAAATAAATATCTTTGTTGATGGTTCTTTTCAGTTAAGAAAAGTACATAAATTGTTACACAATGAATCTCAAAATCTTTAGATACATTCATAGAAAACTAGTTTAAAAAAATACAAATTGTGATTTTGTGTCACTTTTTTTTAGTTTTATCTAGGAATGAAAAACAAAAACAACTCTATGGGCTTATTTGGAATGCACTAGTTATTTATGTGCAACACTTTCTGACAACTAGCTAAAGTTTTATTATTTGTTGTGTAATTCATTTGAAATACAGATTTAAATTACAGCTTAAAACTGAAAGGGATATGAATGGCTTTAATAAGTTTCTGTTTGGTTGTTAACTGAAAGGTTATTGTTTGAACCTAGGTTGGCCAGATAGTAATGACTCCAACTCTGCTGGTAAAAATGATTCTCTTGGCCAGGTGCGGTATGGCACCAGCAAGTCTTCTCATGACATAGAGAATGATGCCAACAGTAGAAGGAAACTCATGAACACAAGATCTCAGGTAATTTGCACTTACAAAATGTATTCTCTGCACTAGAATCTACTTAGTGCAATTCTAAAAAATGCTAAATTTATTCTTTGCACTAGAATTTATTACAGTGCACATCTAATAATATCTTCATGTTTCATGAGCCCGACTGTCAATCAACCACATTTAACACAGCTCAACATTATTATTATATTAAAGCTCTTTATAGACTTCAAAAGTCTTTTAAGATAAAATATCATGATTTAGTATGATGCTTCAGATCGATCCAGTCTACGTGCTCTAATGGAACCAAATAAACTTCAACACAGTACTTAATAGTTGATTTATTATACAAAGCACTGTATTTGTTTGCTAAAACTAATTGCTTAACGTTTTGTCATTGTTCAGTTTTCAAATTTTCTTTTTCCTTGACCAGTCTCAGAGTGCAGCAATGTTCCGTTCTCATCCTAGTCAAGTCACTGCTCCACTGGCTGTACCAGAGCCTATAGAGATAGCCGACTATGGAAGTGTCAAGGTTAGTCGGACACACCCTCCTGAGCTTTTTTTTTTTATGGTTCTTAAAACGTTTTGTATCAGTCAAGTACTCATCAGCAAAATCATCTCTCAGTTCTGTGTTGTGGATTTGTGAATGAATTTATATATCAATGACTCTTCTAACTAAGGAAATTGAACATCGACAAAACAATAATTAAACTTTTCTATTCAGCAACCATCCGTGTCTAATTAACTTAGCTACCATCTCTTGAAGAGCTTTTTCATGAAAGATGCCTTTCCAAAACACGATTCTTAAAGGACAACCTGCACCCACTTAACCACTGTTACACCAGATCTGAACGAAGTGGTCGTCTCCTTTCCATTAGGACTAAAACAGAAAGATTTAAAAACTCCTTCATCCCACGTTCGGTCAGAGTGTTACAGGATCATCTGTTGTCATCGAGAAGTACATAGAAGTTTTATTTATAAACTGCTGGTTGTGAGTGTGTGCATGTTGTTTGTATCTGCATCTATATTGTTTTTGTACAGTAGTTACGCTAAGGTGGTCAATTGTAGTCAAACTGAATTTCCATTTGATTGGGCCAATAAAAATTATCTAAAATGATAAAGGTTAATTTTTGTTTAACCTTTGGACCACATTCTTTCCTTATTTTATACATCATTACAAACATGAGTAGCTGAATGGAAAAAACTGCTACCTATCAAGAGAGCTCGAGTTTGAGTCCTGACTTGAGCTGAGTTGTGTTTGCTGAGCAAACATCATTTGAAGGATTATCACCATTAGTGTTGTCAACTCTTTTGGGTTGGATGAGGTGCTGCTAAGTGCTTGTAGAGTGGATTGGGAGTCTGTAAAGACAACAATATCTGATGGTGATTGTATTCCTTCATAAAATTTGTTTTCAACTGTCTGCAATTTTATGGTTATTGCCTCAATTTTGGCTTGGAAGTTTGAGCAGTAATCACCACAGAAGCACTTATTTCAAAGTGTTTATTTTTGGGGAAGACCAGGAGGGCACCAAGATCTGCATTGATGGTTGCTTTGAAGGCTGATACATCAGTATAAAAATGAATAGATGCTTTTGGATAGCTTTCAATTGTTTCAAGCTCCAGCAGATTTGATTCTTGTGTTAGGGTATTATTTTATAAATGTGTTTTATAGCATCCTATGTGCAAAAGCAATTTTTAAAAACATTTTGACTCAGAATCACTTTAATTTTCTTTAAAAAAAAAATAAAAATAAACAGTATATTTGGAATGTACTTTGTGTGCTGCAGGATGCTGTCCCTACTCCAGATCTGGGAGACAATGACTACCAGATAGTAGATGATGCTCTGCCACCTGGTCAGCTGCACAGAATCAAGTCTACTAAATCACCAATCAGAGCACAAGGTTTGTGTTCACTAGTACAGTAATTTCCATAAAATAAGTGCATCAAATCTTCTTTATGATTACATTGTTGCTGTTAAAAAAATGTTTTGAGTATCTTCTGAAGTGCTACCCTGTGTACCATATTAATGAGAGATGATGCAATGAGGGAAATATAATCTCTCTCTTAAGTGGGTTGCAGGTTGGAAGAAGACTGTCAGACAATGAAACGATACCTGAACTTGAATTAATTTCTTATCTTGCAAATTAACAAGTTGTTTATGCCCTGCACGTATCCAATTTTTTTTACCTAGTCGTTGATGATAATTAGAGACTTAAACTCTGTTAGATAATTGGTTTTCCTTGTGGATTCAGGCAACATGTTCCTTGCTCTAATAGCTCTAAGGAAGAAAGAAAACAAACTATAATTCAACTTATAATAGTTAGTTGTTTAAAATAAACTGATTCAACTAGTCAAACTGCATAGAAATGCATTATATTTCACTTTTAACCACAAATTAACTAGTGGCATTGACTCTTTTGAAATGACTTATTTATAATATCACAGTGAAGGAAGTGAAAATATTTCTTTCGTGTTCTGAATCCATCTTACCAGAGATAATATCTCATCAGCTTCTGTTCATTGTTTAGGTCATACAGATTCTGAAGAGTCAGAGTTTTCCTCATTAGAGAGGGACAGCTACATCAAGGGTAAGAGGCCAGCATCTCACAGACGCAACAAATCCAAACAGTATCCAGCAAGTGACAGCAATGCTATCTACTCTAGTCCCACAATCACAGCTTCTAAACTAAGAAGTTTTGGGATTGGCCATAAACAGATTAGATCAGGTAGGTAAATGTTTCATTGTAGACTAACAGAACATTTTGTTATCAGCGTGTGTATATGAAATATTACGAACTTGTATTTTTGTTAATCAAATGAGAAAGAAATAATTTATACTTGCAACCCTTGAGTTTTTTTGTGTTTTTTTTTAAATCTGCAATTTTTGATAATGCTTTTCAAAAATCAATTTATCCCTTGCTGATTGATACACATCAAAACAATTTTGTCTCTCTGTTCAAAACTTGGGTTACATTCTCATCAAAAGGAAGTGGCCTTAGTGGTAAAGCACTTGCTTTTCATGCTCATTGCCTGGGTGTCTATTTCTGATGGGTTGGTTTTGAATGAAATTTGACATGTTGCTCTAGTGTATATTTTATGAAGTGTACAGTTCAGAGAATTCATTCACCTGATGACTAATAGTAATAGCAATATATTCAGTTTTTATGTTTGAGATTTCAACTGTTCCAAACTTGTGAAAGTGTCAATGGTTGATGCAGATTTTTTTTTTCAGTTTAGCATACTAATAAAATGTTATTTGTGGGTCTAATTAATTAGGTCACTTGAACCTAAAATGCTCCCTCGTACATGTGATGGTATCAGGAGTGACTTGCTATTGGAGAGTGTAAATAATCTCTGCTGTAGACAACAAAATAACGAAAATAAAAAAACAAAAACATAAAAAATGTAAAAAATTTTTGACATCACCATCACTTCTTTTGTGTTCGTTGTTAACCTTTTGACCACTGGGTTATAGACTGTATTCTTATTCATTGATAGGTGATGTTCTGCCAGTCTATTATGAAATGACTGAAGCATTATGTTTCTGTGTTACAAGATAGTTTTTATCCTATTCCTTCAGGTTCTAACCACTCCCCCTCAGAAGATGGTAGTGATGGAACTGGGGATGAGAAACTTCTTTCCAACAAGAAGGAAAAGAAGCGTCGTTCTTTCAACAACCGAAAATGGCGCAACCCATCCACGTCAGTAGGAAATCCCAGTTCTAGTCCAAACTATTCTGACCAAGAACATCTATTGAGCTCTCACCCTGGTAAGGCATAATATACCAATGTATAGAGACAACGTTTGTTTCATGGTTTTGTACCATTCAAGTTTAAACTATTTTAGTTGCACCTGTGTATAATCTGTAAATTCTGTATGTAATATAGGTGCAGCTCTTGTGCCGATGTCTCCTTTGTATTGTACACTCCACTCTTCATGTTTTGATGTTGTTGTTGTTTTGTCTCTCCAGGTGATTCGCTGGAGGAGATACCACTTTACAACCCAGTAACACATCATTTCCAAACACTTCCTAAGGTTAGTATATTCATAATTGTCTGCTAGGTGCTAGGATTTCGTTATCCATTGTGTTTGTGTAGTTTGGGCACCATTGCTAACTCTTAGTACTTAGCTCTGATTGAAAGCTTGAACCAATCTTTGGTATCATCATCCTGATAAGAAATATTTTATGCCAGCAATTTGAATTACCTTAAAATTCTATACTAATCTTACTTTAATATAACAAAAAAAAACTGTTAACATCTAAAGATTATTACACCGAATGACGAAAATAATTACACACATAGTAAAGGTCAAGACACAAAATGTGGTCATTACACAATCTCATGTGAATTCACAAATGTAAACAAACACTAGGGGTGTGGTGAAATAGTTAGTATTTGTTTATGTTTGTGTAACGTCGTGAGAATGTGTTCACAACATTGATTTAGTGTGCTACTATCCAAGTCTCTTTCGTCAGTTCATGTGTTGTTCTAGTTTAATAAAGCCTTGTTTTAGGTTACTCTTCAGTGTTCCTTTATTTCTTATTACAATTTATTAAACTAGAAATTTTCAATTCTATGGATCTATGTGTCTCGTGTATCTTATTTGGATTTTCGTTCAACACTATTCTCAGTCTGTAAGTAAAAATTGTAATACAAATGGAGCGTCTATTTAGGCCAAAAGAGCTAGACATAGAGCCTAGCACGCCATCGGCTGCCGAGAAGTGGCTGCACTGGCTCAGAACATTTGAGAATTTCATCTCCTCAGTCTCTCATTGCGAGATTGACAAAAAGAAATTACTTGAAAACTACGTTTCTTCGAGCGTATTTCAGTACATAAGTGAGTGTACAACGTTCGAAGAATCAATCAAAGTTCTACAAAATGTCTACGTGAAACCTAAAAGCGAAATTTTTGCACGGCACATGATAACTCTATGTCGACAAGAGAACGGACAAACCGTTGACTCCTTCCTACTTAAGCTTAAAAGTATGGCCAAAGACTGTGACTTCAAAGCTGTCACCGCTTAAGAACACAGAGATATCTTCGTAAGAGACGCCTTCATTACTGGACTGGCTTCAAACAGTATAAGGCTGCGACTCTTAGAGAAATCTACTCTAACTCTACAGTGTGCCTATGAAGAGGCAAGACAACTTGAATATGCCCATAACCATGCCATGGCGTATAACATCTACTCTGAAACTCCATGTGGAGCCAGCGCCGATGTGGAGAGCCTTTCTCCAACAACAAAACTAGAACACGAGGTGAGTGCGGCGACTAGTAAAAGATGCTTCTTTTGTGGAAACAGCCCACATCAACGCTTTAGATGTCCAGCCCGTGACGCTACATGCAACTTGTGCGGCAAGAGGGGTCATTTCCAGAAAGTCTGTAAATCGACCAAACAGACACTCAAATCTTTAACCTCAGCCATAGTGAAAGCAGATGATGAGACGTCACGGACTACAACCGTTGGATCTTCCTGGGCATCGACACCAGCGTCCGGCCTTATTAAATCTACAATTTCAATACTGGTCAATGGAGTACCATTGAAGGCTCTCGTAGATACGGGGAGCAGTGAAAGCTATATATCTTCTTCAATTGCTAAAAGGTACAAATGGAAATTAGAAATGTCCAGAAACAGAATCTACATGGCCTCTACACATCTTTCTCGCACTACTCACGGACATATTTTCGCCAAAATAAAGTACAAAGACGAACAATACGAAAGTGTGAAGCTCTCACTACTAGACGGACTAGTATCTGATGTAATCTTAGGACTAGATTTCATCAGCCTTCACGAAAAACTGATGATCCCATTTGAGGGGAAACGAAGCACTCTTCAGGTCTGTACGCTGGAAGCTGCACGAGTTGAAGCCCCTCACCTCTTCGCTAATCTTGCTCCTAACTGCCACCCCATAGCCACTAAATCTAGAAAATATTCTTTGCCTGACTCCCAATTCATTCAAACCGAAATCAAGAGACTTCTATCTCATAAAATTATTGAGCCTTCCACGTCCCCTTGGAGAGCTCAAATAATTGTAACAACGAATGAAAGGCACAAAAAGAGAATGGTTATCGACTATAGTCAAACCATCAATCGATTCACTTACCTCGACGCGTACCCCGTGCCAAAAGTTGATGAACTGGTGCAGGAAATATCTAAATACTCAATATACAGTACATTTGACCTCAAAAGCGCTTACCACCAGATACCTATCAGGGATGATGAAAAGCAGTACACGGCGTTCGAGGCTGGCGGAAAGCTTTATCAGTTTTGCCGCATTCCTTTTGGAGTGACAAACGGAGTTGCTGCATTTCAAAGGACAATCAACGCAATAATTGAGAAGGAAGGGCTACAGGATACGTTCGCTTACGTGGATAACGTTACCATCTGCGGACGTGACTCCAGTAGCCACGACCAGAATCTACAGAGATTTCTCAACGCCGCAAAGAAGTACGGTATCACCTTCAACGACGATAAAAGTGCTATTGCGACTAATAAAGTATGCCTCCTAGGTTACGAAATCTCACAAGGGCAATTAAGACCAGACCCCGAAAGATTTCAAGCATTGAGAAATCTACCTCCACCACAAGACATGAAATCACAAAAGCGGGTGATTGGACTACTGTCCTATTATTCTCAATGGATCCCAAATTTCTCTAACAAGATCCATTTATTGGTGAACAACAAAACCTTTCCTCTCCCTGAACAAGTACAGGAAGCTTTAAAACAGCTAAAACATGAACTTGAAAACGCTGTTGTGTCGACGATAGATTATAATCGACCACTAACAGTTGAAACAGATGCCTCTGACATCGCGATCGCCGCCACTCTTAATCAAGACGGCCGTCCTGTCGCCTTCTTTTCAAGAACACTTACTAATAGTGAACGCAGACACTCTGCAGTTGAAAAGGAAGCATACGCTATCGTAGAAGCCCTGAGAAAATGGCAACATTACCTTATCAGTAGACCCTTCACATTGTTTACAGATCAACGCTCAGTGTCTTTTATGTTTGACCAGCAAAACAAGGGCAAGATCAAAAACGAAAAGATACAAAGATGGCGACTGGAGCTTAGTTGTTTCCAATATGACGTCGTATATCGACCCGGGAAACAAAACGCTGCGGCGGATACCTTTTCAAGAAACCACTTTGCGTCAGCAATGACTGGAGAAGACCTCAAACTGTTACACAACAACACAACATGAGACTCCTCCATTTCGTTCGGACTAAGAACTTACCTTTTTCCTGCGAAGACGTCCGCAAAGTGGTAAACCAATGTAAAACTTGCGCTGAACTGAAGCCTAGATTCTTCAAACAGTTTTCAGGCACCCTCATCAAGGCTACCCAACCATTTCAGAGAGTAAGCATCGATTTTAAGGGGCCACTCCCATCTGCTACTCACAATAAATATTTATTAACAATGGTGGATGAGTACTCACGCTTCCCATTTGCCTACCCATGTCCTCATCTACTGTCATAAAGTGTTTAGATCAGCTGTTTTCCTTAGTTGGAATGCCAGAGTACGTCCATTCCGACAGAGGTACGTCCTTTATGTCGAAGAAGGTGCAATCTTTTCTGCACGAGAGGGGAATAGCTACAAGTAGAACAACCGCTTTTAATCCTTCAGGCAATGGGCAAATTGAACAACTAAACAAAACTCTATGGAACGCTGTTACTTTAGCACTGAAAGACCTCGATCTCCCGATCTCAAGATGGGAACTTGTCTTGAACCAGGCCCTATACTCGATTAGATCATTACTATCTACGGCAACAAACGAAACTCCACATGAGAGAGTTTTCCGGTTCAACAGGAAATCCTCCTTCGGGATATCTATCCCCACTTGGCTATCCAGCCCAGGTCGAGTGTTGCTGAGAAGAGAGAACAGATCTTCAAAGTATGATCCTCTCACGGAAGAAGTCGAATTACTGATGTGTAACCCCCAATATGCCGTGGTACGGTTGCCCAGCGGTAAAGAGGAGACGGTCTCTCTAAGACGCTTGGCTCCCAACCCCTCCCCATCCACAACAACAAGTGAACCTTCGTTCTTCGCTCAGGGTGAGGATAATGAACATCCTCCAGAAGCTCAAAACATGGAAGTACCAGTCAACACCCCTACGGTGATACAAGAAAGGAAAGAACCCCTGGAAGGCTCTGAGGATCTCCGAGCGCTTCCTCTTGAAAATACACAGAACCATCATACCCCACTTGACGCTCAGGAACTCATTAGTGACTCCCAAACTGTAGAGCATGATAGTCAACCCCGTTACAACTTAAGAAAGAGAAGAACCAGACCGAACTATAGAGTCTAGAGTTGTTTCTCTATTACTCTACTTCTTCTGACTACATAAACTGGCATTGTTTATCCCTTGCTACTGATACTAGAATTTATTTGTTCACTTACTTACATACATGTTTACTTACTACACTATTTGCTATTGCTTAAAACAGAAACTAGTAATTGTTTATACGTCCTACTACAGATACTGGTTTTTAGGTTTCTTTGTATCACTCCTCATTATTGTTTACAAGAGAAACTAATATTTCGACACTATTTATTGATCTATTGTATTACTGGCACTGGCATTCTCTTTTTATTTATGCTATGGCCTACTATATTACTATACTTGCTATTTTAATTCTAGGCGGGGTGAATGTGGTGAAATAGTTAGTATTTGTTTATGTTTGTGTAACGTCGTGAGAATGTGTTCACAACATTGATTTAGTGTGCTACTATCCAAGTCTCTTTCGTCAGTTCATGTGTCGTTCTAGTTTAATAAAGCCTTGTTTTAGGTTACTCTTCAGTGTTCCTTTATTTCTTATTACAAGGGGCGACAATCGAAATAAACAAATTCACAACACAAGTCAATAAGATAAATCTTGAGATTAGCTTTGTTCTTGGTCAAACTGAGAAAAATTAGAAAAAGACAGATAATCGCAGAACATAATTTACTTACACTTAGGTCCTCCCACGCCGTTCGGCGCAATGGGCGGCAAGCTGTCTCCATAAAGATCTGTCACTGGCAATGTCTGAAGCCTCCTCCCACCTGGTGTCCACTGTTCTGAGGTCCTCCATGAATGTGTGTCGCTAAGTAATACGAGGACGTCCCTGTTTGCGCTTTCCTCGTTTTGGCTTCCATGTTATCGCAACTCTTGGTGTGCGTAATTCATTTTGACGTAGAACATGTCCCGCAAACCTCATACAACGCTCAGTCACAACCTCACTAAGTGTTCGACTCCCAGTTCGGCATAGGATTTCCTTGTTTGAGACCCGATCTGTGTAACTGACTCCCAAAATCCGTCTCAGCCATCTCTGTTGAGCCACATTTAGTCTTTTCTCAATTTTGACAGATGACTTCCATGTCTCACATGCATATGTAGCAGTTGGGATGGCGATTGTGTTGAGAAGGTGTATTTTTGTCTCGAGTCCAATGGCTTGGCTAGTCCAAATAGGCTGCAGCCTTTAGAAAATGCTCCCTGCCTTTCCTATTCGGCACGCTACATCACGGTGCTGCCAAAGTACGTGAACTTGTCCAGCTCTTCAAGCTTTGACTCGCCAAGTCTGACGGGGACTCTGTCTAGGCTCTCCGTCATTTCTTGAATGCATTTATTTGTAGCCCCGAGTAGTGCAACATCATCAGCAAAGTCCAAGTCTGTCAATCGGAGTTGTTCATGCCATGGAATACCTAAGGCAGTCTGGTTCATTGCTCTCCTCATTATGTAGTCGATGGCTAGGAGGAAAAGGAAGGGAGATAAGATGCACCACTGTCTCACACCTGTCTCGATTGTAAAAAACTCTCTTGTTCCCTCTTCTGTTTTAATGCAGCAACTAGACTGACTGTAAAGGTGTCGTAGGATCTGGAAGAATTTTTCTGGGATACCGTATTCTCTACCTATTTTCCATAGTGATTCTCAGTGGACACTATCAAATGCTTTTTTGAAGTCCACAAAACTGATCGTTAGCCGTTGTTGGTACTCAAGACTTTGTTCTATGATATTTTGTAAAAAGAAAATCTGCTCTGTACATGATCTGCCTCTTCGGAAACCTGCTTGTTCTACTCTGAGCCTTTCATCTACAGACTGTTGAAGCCGTCTCAACAAAACAGTGCTGAAAACTTTGCCCGGGACAGAGAGGAGAGTAATGCCCCTCCAGTTGTTGCAGTCTGCCAAGTTTCCCTTTTGGAAGCTTTACAATCACTCCCTTTTGCCAGTCCTCTGGGACTTTTGAAGTTCGCCAACAGAGATTTAAGAGATCAAACATTCTATTAACAATGCACTGTCCCCCATATTTTAGCATTTCTGCTGATATCATGTCTAGCCCTGGTGCTTTGTTATTCTTTAGCACTGCAATGGCCATGGTAACCTCCTCAGCAGTTATTGGGTCTGTCTTGACCTTGAGATCATTGTCTGGAGAGGGGTCCTTGAATATGTAAGTTAGGTCTGGCGACAGTTGGTTAAGGGTCTCTTTAAAGTGCTCTACCCATCTTGCATCCTGTTCTTCTTTCGAAAGAAGAACATAATTAGCTTCATTAAAATTCATCAAAGTAAACCCTCACTGACATTGAAAAGCCAGAAATTAATGTCAGATAAAAAAAAGTATTTTGCATTATAACTTCATATATAAGTTTTTTCACATTTATTAGTGTACATTCATTTTAAGAAATAATTTTTTAGTTTCATGGGGTGTCATTACAATCATTGATATGAACAATAGAGATAAGATTTTGTTTAGCCACCTGACCAGCACTTGTCCTCTTGTTCTGATTGTCATCTGCAAAACATTAACTCTCACTTACAGTGAGGCCACACATCTTTACTTGCTTTCTTTCTACAGCCTTTGTTCTAATTTTTAGGGGGTCTTTGCAAGACTATCTTGTAGCATGTTTGCATTTTAAACTGCTGTCGAAAAGCCTTGATGAAATTGGCTAGTATAGTACCCCTTTCAAACTGAGGCAGATGATGCAAAGATCATCTGTTTCTTTGGCCAACGGTTAACTATTAGAGTTGGGTGGACTCAGGGACGTCCTGAAATTCAATGTCTCCAACTTTTTTTTTTCACTGACTTAAACACCTCAGACCCCTTGGTTTGGAAGCTAAGTGCTTTACCACTCAGCCACCATGCTTCCTGAGATGCGCTTGACAATTTTATTGTAACTTTTTTTTTTAAATTGTAAAATGTGAATACTGGTAGTTTATAATGCACCTCAATATCACTTGACATTTTTATAGGACCTATAGAAGAGGCTTGCCAAGCTTGTGAGGATAGATGTATATAATAATATGTATTGTGATAACAATAAATAAATGATCGACTTAAATTGTTCTTGCATGTATTTGTTTCACATAGACTGCAGGGAGCTATCCTGAAGAAGTAGATGAAGATTTAAATGACAGTGGCAACTGGTCCAGATTCAGGTTCACACTAAGAGACAAAGATAAAAGGAAAAAAGATGAAAAGCGGAGACAGAAGGAAGAGGTTAGTGTCCATGTTGTTATGTTAGCCTGGTAGAAGGCAGAGTTTAGTGTCCATGTTGTTATCTTAGCCTTGTAGAAGCAGAGGTTAGTGTCCATGTTGTTATGTTAGCGTTATGGAAGGCAGAGGTTAGTGTTCATGTTGTTATGTTAGCCTTGTGGAAGGCAGAGTTTAGTGTCCATGTTGTTATGTTAGCCTTGTGGAAGGCAGAGTTTAGTGTCCATGTTGTTATGTTAGCCTTGTGGAAGGCAGAGGTTAGTGTCCATGTTGTTATGTTAGCCTTGTGGAAGGCAGAGGTTAGTGTCCATGTTGTTATGTTAGCCTTGTGGAAGGCAGAGGTTAGTGTCCATGTTGTTATGTTAGCCTTGTGGAAGGCAGAGGTTAGTGTCCATGTTGTTATGTTAGCCTTGTAGAAGGAAGAGCTTAGTGTCCTTGTTTTTATCTTAGACTAGTAGAAGGCAGAGGTTAGTGTCTTTGTTGTTATGTTAGCCTGGTAGAAGGCAGAGTTTAGTGTCCATGTTGTTATCTTAGCCTTGTGGAAGGCAGAGGTTAGTGTCCATGTTGTTATGTTAGCCTTGTTTTAAGAACTTTGAAACTTGTGTTCAATTGGTTGACATACAGATTGAACATTTGATCAAAGTTTCCATCTCGCTTTCATTTTCTTTGTGAGTCTGGTAAAACATTGATAAAATTTGATTGTAATAAATTTCATTGCATGTCCTTACCTTTATGCCTTTATTTTGGGAAGCTTATTTGTTTTATAAAGCATATGAGTGAATATATATTTGATTGATAAATCTGCTGTTCAATATAATTTTATGCTTGTCAAACTGTAATAGCATTTAGCTGTTGATAAAAAAAATCAAAACAACTTTGCTATAACCTACTTTGATATATTAATTTTTGGCTTACTTCTATATTAGCTGATAATAGGATTAGGCTTCAGTGCTAAAGCTTTTAGCTTTCCAGCTCATAGTCTAGGCTTCTTTTTCTAAAGGATTATCTCTGGATTTCCACTGAAATAATGAATAGGTAAACATTTTTTATTGAAGTGCTTTTTTTTTTATAACTACCCACCAATGCTGCTCCAAAAGAACCAATAACTAAGTTACAGTAGAACTATTGGTTAATGCTGTGCAGTGGAAAGGTGATGTGTGCCATTGATTGTTTGAATTGAAATATGCTATTAAAGTACTGTGGTGATGAAGACAAGCCAATGTTTGGTACTGTGGTGATGAAGACAAGCCAATGTTTGGTACTGTGGTGATGAAGACAAGCCAATGTTTGGTACTGTGGTGATGAAGACAAGCCAATGTTTGGTACTGTGGTGATGAAAACAAGCCAATGTTTGGTACTGTGATGATGAAGACAAGCTAATGTTTGGTACTGTGGTGATGAAGACAAGCCAATGTTTTGTTCTGTGGTGATGAAGACAAGCCAATGTTTTGTTCTGTGGTGATGGAGACAAGCCAATGTTTGGTACTGTGGTGATGAAGACAAGCCAATGTTTGGTACTGTGGTGATGAAGACAAGCCAATGTTTGGTACTGTGGTGATGAAGACAAGCCAATGTTTGGTACTGTGGTGATTAAGACAAGCCAATGTTTGGTACTGTGGTGATGAAGACAAGCCAATATTTTGTTCTGTGGTGATGAAGACAAGCCAATGTTTCGTATTGTGGTGATCATGTGTGTCTTATTAACATCTCATTTTAATGCTAGTTCAAACATTCTTTTAAAATGTTTTGGGCTACACTGTTGCACCATTGAATGAAAATAACTTAATGAAAACTCTGTGCTAAAACTTAAGGAAAAAAATTGTTTTGGATGGAAATAGATAAGAAATATTTTGAGAGTACCTAAAAGTAGCATGTATGAAACAATATGATTTTCAAATGTTTGTTTGTAATTGCTTTTTACAAAGCTCCTTTCAACTCACTCTGTCACTCTGCATAGTCAAAAGTTTGTACATGTTTTTTTCTCCCACGCTCAATCTTGGAATGAGGTGAAATTTTGTACAATTATTTCTTTTACCTGACAACACAAAAATCAATTTTAAAAAATTAACTAATTAGTTAATTAACTATTGGTAATTAATATTTTGTTTGGTATTTTGAATAAGGGAAAGAAATCATACTTGACAGATGTGGTGGTATAAGTTGAATATTAGTCCTCTTGAGGACTCGAGCCCTGAGTGAATATTTTTTATGCATTTAAAAGAACGATCATGTGAACATTCACCAGGATACCCCCTTCTTCCCTCCCCTTTTCATAACAGGTCCAGACAAGTGATAGGATCATAGCACATTTAGAAAGCTAAAAGCTAAACCAAAACAGACATTTCTAATCGCACAGGTTTACATGGCTGATTCAAAGTAAATTGTGAATTTTTAAATTTTTTTTTTTGTTGTTGTTGGCCTCCTTCAGTCGTAGAATGACTATAGTTCATCTCGAACACTTTTTCATGTGACCTTGGAGCCTTATTTTGGAGAGACACAACCATTCACATATAGCGCAGGTTAAAGTGGCAAAATCGCAGGTTAAAGTGGCTTTTGCTTTGGGGATAGAGGAGCTGGCCATTTTTCATATGGTATGCTTTTCTTCCAGAGCTGAGGCCCATGTATTGGATTTAATAAAATATTTCTCTGTTTGTATTAGATGTGGCTCAAACTGATTGCAAATTAAATGTATTGGGTTAGGAACAGTGAGCGGGTAGAGTAGAGAGGGGTTACCCTAACACATTTTAAAAAATCAAATAGAAAGACATTACAACATGTGCATGTGTTACAGCTTATCTTTTGGGCGGACTAGTCTCGTGCACATTTCCCAAGCCTAGGACAGATTAATACATGGTGTCCTACGCTTGGTTGACACAGTAGTACATTTCCCAAGCCTAGGACAGTTTAATACATGGTGTCCTTCGCTTGGTTGACACAGCAGTACATTTCCCAAGCCTAGGACAGTTTAATACATGGTGTCCTTTGCTTGGTTGACACAGTAGTACATTTCCCACATTTCCCAAGCCTAGGACAGTTTAATACATGGTGTCCTTCGCTTGGTTGACACAGTAGTACATTTCCCAAGCCTATGATAGTTTAATACATGGTGTCCTACGCTTGGTTGACACAGTAGTACATTGTGTTAGGAACATTATATCTCTACATACGACTTGGTGAAATAAAATTGTTTTTGTTTTTTGTTACGATATGAGGCTGTAAGATTTAGGTTTGTGTCATTCATCATGTTCTTCCCCCACCCCTTTTTTTAACCGCTTTCAAGTTAATTTCAACTCATTCGAAGGTATCTCACCACACGCATTCATCTATCCCTTAGTCTGTTGGACCGTTGGGGCACCACACAAGATTTGTCGACCGTCTTTCTTCATTCCTGTCTTTTTGCCTTGGATAGAATCTCTTTCAATGTGGCAGACCCCTTCATTCTTTTATGTTGTCTTCCCATCGATTTCTCTATCTACCTATTCTTCTTATTCCTGGAACTGTTTCGAAGGAAGATATCTGAGAATCCCGAAGACCTTGTAATATGGCCATAGAGATATAGTGTTTTTTATCGTGGGGTCCAATCGTTGTGTAGCTCTGTCTCTAATATCTTTTGTTTGTGATGCGGTCTTTAATTAGACATTTAAAAGTACCTTTAGAATAAACTAAAATCTATTTTTTAGATGTCTTTTTTTGGCGCCCTGACATCGCCCTAAGCACCCAAGTCTCATATTCCTCGACGCTGTTGTAACTTATTGTCTCCAGAGTGATTTGACGTAACCCCAGGACTCCTCTGGTCATCTGTGTGTACTGGTCGGCTACTGAATGGAAAATTATCAATCTTTTAGCGATGCTTTTTATAGAGTATGCTAATGCGTGCCTTTTAGGCCTTTGACTTAAATGCGCAAATACATTTAATATCTAAATTACTTGTTTTAATACAATTAGACTTAGCCTCCATCTTTTTCTATTTAGCTTTACAACAGATATAATTGAATTTCTCACGTGTAACCGTTTGATCGTCTTAAGAGCTGGCTCTCGCTAACCCGTGGACACCCTCACGATGTTTTGTTTTGCTACCCATTTAGCCTAGCCACTTCCTCTTATGGTCGTTTCCACACGAGCGCCACGATGAGGCAGAGTGTAACCAACACGTCGAGTCGTTTTGATATGGGCTGCACGTGTTTTGTCCCCAAACAATACAGATTTGTATCTCAGTAGCGCCAGAGTCACACCCACACACACAGACCTCATGTGAACATGTCTACTTCCTGTCTAGAACTCGTTTTGGCTTTCTTCACTTTTTGGAAGTTGTCAAAGAGTTATCTGCACGTGTGTCTCCCTAGCACACATTCGATCATTTCAAGTCACGTGTCGTACTCCCTGCCCTCTCCAATTTGATTTGGACATATTTTTTTCCTCCCGTCTCACTCGAGATCTTCCCGGAAGCTAGCTTACAGTAGAAGGCAGAGAATATTTAGCGTTATCCGTGATGATTAAGAATTCTTTTTACACATTTCTTTTAATAAAATCAGTTACAAACGATTTCAACGCCGACTGTAATTTAACAGAAACTTCTTAGACTTGTCCTTGTTGACATTTGCCCATACAATTCACTATTAAGATTACCATTTGTAGACAAATATTTGCCTCACAACGAATCTAGCTCTAGATCTGGCATTATCAAAAATGGGCTCGTTTCCTTCACTTTAAACAATCTAGAGCTAGATATAAGTTATTGATTTAAAAACAACAAAAAAAAAAGGAAGAGGCCCGGAGTTGTTTTTTTTTTATACTTTGCAATGAGTCATACGTTACAATGTAGTTCAATAACTAACTGGTGTGTTCGGGGCTTTATCGTGGAAAGTGAAATTGTTTACTTGCGTTTCCAATGGCACTAAGTAAGGGAAATCACTCAGATTTCATTTTCTTGTTCTTCCGTCTGAAAACAATTTTGTTTTATTGTTTTAACGTATCTAAACTACGAACATTAACATTATGTGTAGAATCTAATGTAAATCTAAGCTTGACTAGTCTAGATCTAGATTTAACTTTCTGCACATAAAAATCGTCCTTTGTGCTCATACAATTTTTTAAAAGTATCCACAGTTGGATGTTAAAAAATGTGTATAGCAATATCATGAATATTAGATAGCTGTCATGTCTTAACCCCCCCCCCCCCCTTTTTTTTTGTTTTGTTAAAAACTAAAAGCCGTAAGAATCGTTATTTTTTCTTTGAGATATTATGTACACTTAGCTATCAATGCAAATCTAGATCTAGATCTTCAGTTTAACTAGTCGTTAATTATCACAGTAACAAAGACATACCAGCAGAATCTAATTGTGATGTAGATATTACACATTGGGTGATAATCTAGTGAAACGTTTTATCAGTTATTTATTGATTTTTTAATATTTTTTTTTTATGTTTACAGACTTATAGGTCTGTCTACATTTAATAACATCGCTAGTAATAGAAGTTAGTTTTTTTAAAAAAAATTTAATTGACTATTACTGGCAGTTATCAAAGTTAAAAGCCCTGCACTCATTGCATTGGTCAATCTATTCAAGTATTAACTACAGCCTTAGACTTATTCTTACCGCACACACAGAGAATGTTTTGATCTTTTTAACTTGTGGTAATGGGCTGTGGCTCACTGTCTAAGAATACTGTCAGTCCTGGTGTTATGGGCCTGATACTCCAAGAAAACAGGTCAATCTTCTGGCAGCTGACCAAGGCAGCAGCTGGTATCTCTCAGGCACCAGATAGCTTGGCCAGGTCAGACTCAGAAACTTTGGATGTGAGAGAGCTAGAGATAAAAACACTTGGCCCTGAATCAGATGATGAACAGGATCTCTGTGATCCAGTGTTGCCTAGTTATGATGGACTTGAACATGAGCCAGTCTCGACCACTAATGATGGACAGGATCATTGTGAGCAAGATTGTGAAGATTGTGTAGACTTACAATCGAGTATAAAACTAGTGACTGAATATGAGAATTCTAATAATGCTGAAGATGAGGTAACTGAACACTGTTTACATGTATGCTTCACTTTGAGTAGAAACAGCTCTATTTTAATTATTAATTGCCAAGCGTTGTTTTCATGCTGTTTATCAGCTGTCATTTTTTTGTATGCAACACACACTTTGTTTTATACCTAAATTCTTTCTTGATTACATTTACATTATGAAATAATCTTATTTATTTCAACAATTAAAAATCAATATTCTGATTGTCATGTTTTCAACCTCAAGATATTTGATCTGTATGGAATATTGTTTTAATTTATTTTTGTTAGAAAATGTCTGCATTGTGTTTGTAACTGTACATAGAGCCTCTACAGGCATTTGTTAAAGTATTTTTATCTGTACAGACAATTTGTAGACCACATGGGGTCATTTAAAGTTTTGCCTGATTTTACTAACTTGATTAGTAGTATTAAATTACAGGTTTCTGTCCCTAACTAAATAACAACATTACATCCATGTAGCATGATTTGAATTTGTTTTGCTTACCACTGTCAGATGTTGATCCAAATTAAAAACCATATAATTAACACACTTGCATGATATAACTTGTATTTGTGTGGCAGTTTATTTCTATAGTTTGTCCAATCTAGAAACACTTTGTGCTAGAGACACCAGTTATTGCCTTGGCCTCATTTTGAATGTTGTTTCTGTTTGCAGGAGAAGAGAGCTAAAGAAGCTCAGAAGAAGTTCAAAAAGAAGGAGAAAGCATCTGGCACATCAACCAGCGGAGTGTCACTGGAAGATTTCCCCACTGCTCTGGAGAACCCAAATATTCCACAGTTTGTCTACAAGTGTGTTTCTTATATAGAAGCAGAAGGTGAGTTTCTTACTTGAATAATTTACATGGGTGTTAATCGTGTAGGGAAGTTATTTAAAGAATGTGAAATATGACCATTTTCTTGAGCTCTTGCTACCTTTATTAATTAGCATCTTTTTGGCCATTATATTTTTTTTAATACATTCCTCATTCCTAGTGTAATATGACTTTCACTGGCAGATTTGCCAACTGGGGAAGTCTTTATGCCAGTGAAGCCAGAAGTTAACATTCATTGTTGTTATCTAAAGATAGATATATGGTTGTGTGCTCTGGGTAACACAAGCAGATTTATAATTGTCTAGCTGGAGTATAATTTATTGCTGCTATATTCAATATAAACCTTTTCTGCATAATTATTTCTACATTATTTAACTAGGCATGAAAACAGAAGGTTTGTACAGAATACCTGGCAATAAAGCACAAGGGGAACTCTTTGTCAATAAATTTGCTGTTGGTAAGTTTGGACAGCGATTTGTTAACAGTTGAAAAATAAGATATGATGCAGAACATTGAATTAATCAATGTATGAAATAGTTCTTTATGTTACTTAAATAGCTTATCTAAAACAAAGCAATATTTAAAAAAAAATTCAATACAATATTCAAAATCAATTATGGCACTGTTATATTTTGGTAGATAAATAGATCCTACATTTGAATAACTACTGAGAATTTAGTAGACTGATTTAAATCTAGGTCATAGTTGACTTAACTAGAGAAAATAATATCTGTTGGTAGGCCTACTGGTTAAATAATATCTGGATGGAAAGAAGGATTGAACAAATGATACATTTTAAATTATTAGATCATATTTATTTTTTTTTGTCATTGTGAGTCAATAATTTATTCCTCTAATTATTGGGAAGGATTTGTTGTGTTTATCATTAATAAAGTTTGTAAAGATTTCCATTTAATCTTGTGAATTCAAGTGTGTGGACTTTAAACTGTAAATGTGTTACCAATTCATTGTTTGAGAGTTGTGCACATTGAACTTGAAATACTGTTGAATATGTAAATATGTCTGAACAGATCTATTTGTATGCACTGGTCTTTTATTGATTGTTACAGTTCTTTCAAAGTCAACTTTAACATTCTTTCTTATCTCATACAATGAGAGACACTAACTCATTATATTGACTCCCCCACAGATCCCAATGTGGACATATCTACACTAGAAATCCCAGTCAATGCCATAGCCACCTTGTTAAAAAGTTTTTTCAGTGATCTCAGCGAGGCCTTGATACCAGAGAAGCTTTGTGATGAGCTGATGGAAGCAGCAGGTGAGACATTAATTTCATTTGTAAATAAGTTAAAGCTTGAACCTATTTCTTATTTAAGGTAGAGTTCTTATTGATGTACTGTCAACATCTATTCCAGAAATGACAGACAAGAGCAGCCGCCTTCTTATGCTGCGTGGAGTTATAAAGAAACTCCCACTACAAAACTTTGAAGTCTTAAAATATATCATTTCTCATTTGTTCAAGTAAGTTGTGCTTAATTTGAACAAAATAAAGAACATTTTAATTTTAGATGTTTATGGTGTTAAAATTAACTTAGGACAAAAAGAAAAGAAAAGACAATGTTAGTTTAAAATAAACATAAAATAAAACCCAACAAACTGTTTCACAATATGTCTAGGTCAGCCCATTCCTTCCTCGAAGCTCCACACTTTTTAGAATTAATTCATTCTTCTCCTTTACATATGTTTAAAAAAATGTTCTGGCAAATACTTTTTTCCATCTATTAAAATTATTTTGTTTTTTTTAAACCAATGCATAGTGATACATTTTTGTGTGCAGTCAATGAATCATTCATAAAAAGAAAATAAATGAAAAGCTTCAGTTTCATTTAGCCAGCATCCTATTTGTTGTTTCAACTTATGGTCTAGCTACTTGACAGAAAGCAGAGTAGACTGATGTTGATTCAGGGCAAAATGAACAAGATGAATGGCACATATAAAGTTAAATAATAAATAAGGCTATATCTCTGTGTCTGGAGACGAGAGTGGAGTATTTCATTTAACTACACACATCCAGTTGCACAAACTCAATAAAGTTAATTTTAAAAAATCTGTGTTTTTTTTAGTAATTAGTTTGGTAGATAATTTGTGAAGTCTAACGATGTACCAAGGTACTTCAATATTTAATCTGCATGCTTCTAGCTCTAGCTACTGATGATTATTATATTTTTATGTGTATAAATGTATAATATTTTTCTAAAATCTATGAAACATGCCCCACCTGGGTCTTTTACTACATAAGATGTTTTTTTCCCCAAATGAATAGGAAATAGGGGAGTTTTGTTTATCCTACGAGCGCTAGTCTCAGCATTACTTTAATTATTTTCAATTTTAAAAAGGAATGGCAATTAAAATCAATATTTAGATCTTACATTAGTGAATTTTTTTTTTTTAATTAATCAAAACATAAATCAACTTTTTTTGTTTGTGGTTTTCAGAGTTTCTCAAAACCATGAATTTAACAGTATGAACAGTAGAAATCTGGCCAAATGTTGGTGGCCCACACTGATCAGATTGCAGTTTAAAAGCTATGAGAAGCTTATACAAGGTTCTCAGGTTCCTGAGGATATAGTTCAAAACTTGATTGAACAGTGTGCATTCTTTTTCCACGGAGGCAATGAAGTATGACAGGGTATAGACTAGTCGCTAAGTAGTCCCACAACTGGACCATCCAGTTGTGCTCAGTGGAGGTATTCTTGAAGTATTCATGTGACTGGGCCATTCAGTCAAGTGCCCTTGATTTATCTTGTGACTGGGCCACTCCTTTTCTTGATTCATCAAAATGAGCTTAACATTAATTTATTTCATTGTGTGCTCGTGTTGAGATAAAAGATAATTACGGATAAAACCTGTGGATATACAACTCAAAGTTGCTCAGACTAGACGATCACTCAACACTGTAAATTTATGTTACTTGATAATGACATTTCCCCCCCCCGTTTAATAAAGTCTTAGTCTTTGGCGTTACTTTTATATTTATGTTGTTATTCTTCGCCTTAGGGTGATATTAATGTAGAGTGAATTCAAAAGTGGAGCTTATCAAAACATTTGTGCATTTATCTGATCTTAAGTAGTAGTAAAGAAACAGTGGAATTAAAGGTTTCAACTTTTTTACTTTGTTTTGAAATATATCGTTTCACTTTCTCCCAGACTATCAGTTTTGTGTTCTACTGTTGTGATTGTATTTTATTTTTCATCCGATATAAATAACAATTTACTGTTATATTATTTTTTTTGTGATTGTCATTTTTGTGATACTTCAAAAATGCAAATCTTTAGCTAGAATTTTCAAAAAGCGACAAGTGATTATGTAATTTAGTTCTTTGTATTCAATTATGTTTATTAGTGTACTTGTTTCTGTGTTTTGAGCATAACTCATTTTTACAAAGTGAAAAAAAAAACATGCGTTGTTTTTTTTTTTTATATTGATTTGACTATTTAAGGAAAAATTGTTTCATGAGTAATGGAGTTTGAAAGTTTCATTTTTTTTTTTGTCTTAAAATTTTATACACAAGTTTTTGTTTGAAGTACTGCTCAATGCTGCGCTCTGTTCTTAACTATTTACATCTAGAAAATAAATAAATGTTCATAAAAGCCAGGCAGCTATAGAGTGTGAAAGACATAGGCTAGTTAAATGAGAAATCAGAAGCCACACCTTGCAATACGACCACTCAAATCATAGATTCACTTATAAAAGTACCTTTATATTGGAGGTATTAATGTCTCTTGTTTCTATACAAATTAAATGATATTAGAATTCAAATTTGATTGTTCGCTGTATAGATTTACAGGTCAGTTTTTATATTTGACTATAACTAAACAAAATCAGCATACCTCAATATCATAAAGTTTTGTTTTTTAATTGTCCATGAATGTTGACTTTTTAGTTCAGTTATCAAAGAGCAAAACCTTTTTTTTTTTTTTGTGTTTTATTGTAAGAGCTGAATTGGTTGTCTATACTCTACATATCAAAACTGTGAGAACATGTTTTACCATCAGTTTTATAGTCTAATGACAATGTTGTTGTCAGTTGAAGAAGCTTACACCTTGAAGTCATTAGTCACTTCACTAGATAGGCCTGTGTCAACCAATAAGAAGTGAGAACCCTTCACCTCCAGTGTTGTGGCAATGTTTTTTAATCCCTTTCAAGTTTCTCATTACACTTTTAGATATGTGTCAGTGATTAGGAAATAAGAAGCAGTCTAACCATTGATAACTAGTTTTGTGACAATGTTGTCAATGGAAGCGCAGCTTAGATTAGTGGTATCTACACTATGTATGAATGTGAGTATCTAATCTAGTTAAATAGTGTAGTGACATTGTAAAAGGTGAGTTGCTGGTCATGTGATTACTTTGCTTATTAAATTCAGCAGACTTCTGAAGCAGTGTAGATTTATTTCTTTGTGTTGTATTAATGTGACTTTGCCAAACAAAACCAGACCATTGGTGAGAAAATGAAATCATAGATCTGTCATTTTCTGAAAGTGTACTGAATTATTAATTGCACTTTTTGAAATGTTGTGCTCACCTCATTGGCTCACTTGTTTCTTACAAATCATAGTTCATACTTTCTGAGCTGTTGGACATTAGTTGTATGGGTTAGAACTGTATTACCTCAGATGTATCTGGTCCATTCTTTTGTATTGAGCATAAATACATTGTTTCTAACACTAGTGGATTTTACAAAGGCTCATAGCTTCATGTGGTTATTTAGTCTTAAAGTACACATACTGCTGTCTAGTTCATAAGTGAAGAGAAAGAGCTGTTTCATTGAAATGGGAAGTAGGAATACATTGAGTGGCAGAATACATTTTAAAATAGATCATGGAAGCTAGGTTACAATTTGATCTTATCTTTATTCAAACTAACAGCCATTGAATCTTTTTGTAAGTACTAATATTGACATTTATAAATTGGCTGAGTTGATTAATATATAAGTTGTTTATCCATTGAGTGACCTTTAAAATAAGAATTTAAAAAAAAAGAAAAAAAAAAAAAAAGCAGTTTGGGGGGGTGGGGTCCTCCATTTCTTTCTTGACTCTTCAAAAAGTGCTGTCTTATAGACAATAGCTTTTGATTGCCAATTGATATCTGTCGTAGAATTTCATAGTTGCTTTTTGATACTGTTTTGTCCTGTATGTGTGTGCACCATATGTAGAGTCCGACAATTGAATAGACTACTTAGAATGTACAAATATGTGTGTAAATAGTTCTTTAACTAGGAGGATTTTTTTTTTTTTTCATCTGTGCAGTGTTTGTATCGGTACAAAACACAAGTTAGTCACTATATCTGTACAGAGAGACTTACAACATTATCCATTGTTATCTGTCTCATGAGTCTGCTTTGTGTTGAAACATAATAATTTATCAAATTCAAACAGGTATATATTGACTTCAATGCCATTGTGCTGAGTGATGGTGTATTAAATGAGTTATTGTAGAAAGAATAGAGTGTGCGAGTGTGCATAAAGTTGTTCCTCATCTACAGTACTTATTTTGAGCCAGCAAGATTTGTTGTTTTTAAAACCACTCCTTTGTTTCTATCACTTCTTTGATTCCAAGTATAATAAGTGCAGAGTTAGAAAATCAAAAACTGACAATGTCCAGGCTGATACTTAGATCATTATCTATATTTTTGTGTGAACATGTTTTTTAACAATTTTTTAAAACTTTATTACATCACTTCAATGATTTTCATTAAAATGCATTAGTTTTAAAATTAAAAATAGAATGAAGTGAGGAATTTATTTGTGAAATGTGGCCTAACATTCAGTTCACCGATTATTTAGGGCTACTGTGTGTTAAGTTGCATTACAGATACAAGTCTGAGTATTGTGAGCCTGTATCAGAATCCTTAAGACTTTCAATTTGCTTGAGTTATTGGCTTGGGAAGATTTTCATTACATTGAATCAAACCACAATCATTCTTTCTTGTTCATTATATTTCAAATAATTTCTTTATAACATTGCTCTGACACTTGATTTAACTTATTAAAAAAAAAAAAAAGGTGAATCTTTGACATCTGCTACACAAGTCACCAAACAATGGAGACTTTCTTCGGTCACACATATTTTCTTCACTTTCTTTAGTTATAGGGTCATGTTTATAGTTATTGTCAGTATAAATAATTGAATCTGGTGAACACCAGCTAAGTCTAACCCAGCAACAAGCACAAACTGTAAAGGGAAGGAATATCTTGTAGAATACATGTACATATGAGCTTGTATATAGTCTTGTTCACATCATGTATAGGTTGTTGTTCATATCTCAGCCAAGTCTATGGAGCAGTTTTGGTTTAGTTGATAGTTTTAGTATTTGTTGCACTTTTAAACTCTTGCAGAAGTATACCCTTTAGGAAGTTGTGTTTCTTGTGTCATTAAATGATCATTAAATCATTGACTTATTAAAGCCATTGCTGGTATTGTCAATATATTATTTTCTTTTCAAATATGAAAGCATGTTGACGTAACCATGTCAAATAGTTTATGCTAATATTTTGTGTATTATTTCTAAAAAGATTGTTTTTTAAATAAGTATTTAAAAAAAAAGATGAATTAAACAGAAGTACATTAAAGGTACGAATGATTATCAGAAACAACATTTCATTTTGTTAGTTTCAAACATGTAATTAATGACTTTCATGAAAGATATACACAATTGTATTACATTTTCTTTTGTTCCAATGTATATTCTTTTGACATTGAAACTAGAAATATTGTAGAATTATTTCTGTAGTTGTTATTAAGTTTAAGATCGAAGTCACACATATTGTTCATGAAAATAGATTCCATATAACTTATTTAACTGAACAGAGAAAGATTGTTATTTTTGTTAAGTGCTATATCAAATGTCATTTTGACCACTAACAGATTAAAACCTCAATCAGCCAATTAGATTAACTACTTATGTTATCATTGTCATTTCAAAATATGATTATAGATTTTTTAAAAATTGTATTTAATGCTAATTTTTTTTTTTAATTAGTGTTCATTATTTGTATTTAACCAGAAGCAATACTTGGTTGTGATAGAACGGTTTATTTGTTTTGCTATTTCGACTAGTAAACACATGATAGTTAATGGTTTAGCCCTATGTGCATCTAAATCTCCAGCTGGACACTAAATTTGCTGTGAGCTTTATTGGGGTAGGTCGTTCTGGTGAAAACACTTTCACAATTATTTTTTGGCAGACTTTTTTTTTTTTTTTTTTTTTTTTTTTTTTGAGTTCTAAAAAATGTTTATGAAAATGTCAACTGTTATTTTTTGTTTAACATAGTTGCTATGAAAAAAATTAGTTAAAGGTTTTTACATAAGATGTAAGCTGAAAGACCAATTTGGAGAAGGTAATAATAGAGAGGTGGGGAAATTTTCACTTTATTGACCATTTGCCTAAACCATCATCTGGCTTTTATCACCCCTCTCAATTAATACATAAATAGTTTGCTAAATGTGTTGACTTTTTGCAGTAAATTATTGCTATTTTTTGCCAGGATTAAATTTTATTACTCAGAAAAGTGTATTAAATATTTGATTTTTTAAATAGATATCTTACAAATTCTGTTTTTCCTATTTTGCATTGAAATGGCTATTGCCTAACCAAGCGCCAGCCACACGCTGTGACTAAAATATTGCTTTTAATGATATTTACATGTTGTTATTTTTCTGTTGTGTGGTGCGCCCTGCATTATAATGTTGTGTGCCATCAAGCCATTTTGTGTTGATTCACTATCACATCCCACCAGGAACCTTCTGGTAATTCATCACACTTTGTCAAACAATTAACTAATGAGATTGAACCAAAATGGTTTCTGTTGTTTCTAGATGCCATTAACAATGGGCTGTTGTTCAAGTTTATAAAATAGAAATAATTTTTTAAATATTTTCAATAGTCATTTTTTTCATAGGGTTTTTCTTTTACATGAGTATTGTTTCATGGGCTGAACATTATGATTTTTTAATGTGCAATTATAATAATACAAGAGGTACAACAAAGTGTCTGTTTTGATTGGTTGATATATGTATAGAAACTTGACTGATACTTTTGTCTAATTTTCATGGAACTTTCATAATATGTTTGCCATCAAATTTCTATGTTAGTGCTGTACTAAAACCAAAATGTTACTTATTTTCAAGTATTCTGCTCAGAATTTGTTGATTTGTTTGCTTTAACCTTTGATGTTAACATTTACCTCTTTCTTTGAAAGATGAGTAATAATGTCCCCTTGGTACTCCCTTACATATGAAGGTAAACAAAAGACCATTGTACTTATCTATATATAAATATATTTTTAGTTTTTGTTTTGGTTGTCACTTCTTCTAGTTGCTATTGTTATTGTTTTTGCAACCACAATTTTGTTTTGTTGTTTGAGTCTGTATGTCATCGTCATGAGTTTATTGGCCAGCCTTAACCTCCGCAGCCCTTGCCATTGATTCAAAACAAAAAATACAAAACAAAATTTGGTTTCCAATTACACTTTGTTTATTCGTTTTTCTTTCTTATATTTTTTTCTGCAGGTTCGTTTTGTCAAATATTTTTTTTTAGTGTGCAGTAAAGTGAATTTAGCTGATCTAGAGGCAGGCGACCCAAAGGCAGACCCTGAATAAGATGGATTGATGATGTTGAGGCAGATCTACAACAGCTTGGGGTTCAGGCATGGAGACGAAAGGCTCAGGAGAAATCTGAATGGAGGGATGTGTTTAGGCAGGCCAGAGCTCTCCATGGGACTGTAGCACCATTGGGTTGGATAATGGTAGAGCAAAATGTGCCTCACTTCATGTGTTGGAATGGTTAAGCCTTTAGCCATACAGATATAAAACCACAGTCTAATGAAACATTTAAGTTTTAAAAAAATACTTTTCTAATTTATCTAGGCCAGACGGAATCTAAAGTTAACTCTTCTTTCTGTCTGCTATGCATATACGGGATGGACTAGGTTACTTGAGCTAGCTTAAAATAACAATGCATTCTTCTTCCTTAACTGATTGGTTTCCTCTATATCAATAAAGACAACAAACAAACATGAAAGAGATCATTCATTGATTATTATTTGAGATCTTGACCCCCCACCTCTGTTACATGGATTTAATAAAACGGGACCTAAAAATAATGAACATTGATACCGACCATTGTGAAGACATAGCCCTAGATTACATTAGTTGGAGAGAGACGGTGACCAAGAAAGCTATGGAAAGTGAAGAAACTTGGGCCTCAGCGCTGGAAGAAAAGCCTGCCTTATGAAAAATGGCCGGCTCCTCTACCACAAAAGTGAAAGCCACCTTAACCTGCGATATATGTAGACTTCAAAATAGGGCTCCACAGTCACTTGAAAAACTTCTAGATGAACTTAGTTGTTCTACGACTGAAGGAGGCCAACAATTACTCGACCCAAACATACATTGTCATTTAAAAATTTGTCATAGTTCTTCTAAACTGTCATGAAACTTTCCATTTTTGTTGGTGTTATTGTCAGAAGCCATAATATTAAAGATAATTAAAAATAAAGACTATAAGTACCGTACTAGTAGTTTTGAAATCATATTTGTATTTTTATCATCCCTCTCTGTCACAGACAATTACAAAACAAACATGTTTTCTTCATTAACAAAATCTTTACCTATCCCTTATCTATTGGACCGTTGGGGGCACCATGCACGACTGTCTTTCTGCATTCCTCTCTGTCCTTTGCCCTAGTCCATTCTTTTATGTTGTCCTCTCATCGCTTTCTCTGTCTGCCTCTCCTTCTTTTTGATGGTACTGTTCCCTGAAGAAAGTCTTTGCGAGCCATGAAAATCTTGTAATATGCCCATTGATTTAAAGGTAGCCTTTTTTTTTTTTTTTAAGTTATCAGGTCATCATGGGGTCCAATTGCTACAGTAACTCCTATTTCTTGGTTTGTAATAAAAATAAACATGTAGCAATGAAACTATTCAACAAGAAAAACCTGATGAGTGGAAAAAAGGCTTACTGACAAAACTATCAAAGAGTATAGAAAATGTGACAATGTAAGAAATGGTGAGGAATCACCTTCTTTGTGGTAACAATACAGATTTTCAGCAGAATCATGTTGAAATGTGACCAACACCAAAGGTAGAATTGGCCAGAATTAGAAAAGAAAGATATTGTGCTATCTCATAACAAATAGAAATACAATGTGTCAAATGGCAATCTTCTTTTTATGCAACCTTTGTAGATTTTGAAAAGTGCCTTTGATGGTATCCACAGAGAAACAAAAAAAAAAAAAAAAAAATTGCATTCACCAAAACTTTTTGGATAGTTTCATAGAGGAATTCCTAGTTCCATCTAGTACTGGTTTGGGACACAAAAGAAGCTTACGCTATTTCAGGGGAAATGAATTTAGTTGACTTTTACACAAAAGCTGGAGGATATAGACATGTAATCTCATAGACTACATGATATGCAAGAAAATGTCACAGCTTTAAGTGAAACATGAAAAAAGAAAAGCAAGCCTCAAAATAAACCACAGAAAGAAAAAAAAATAGATTAACAGAACTGAATTACCAGACCATAGTCTCATAGATATACCTTTTTAAGTGTAGTCAATGTGTCAATTGCAAAAGATAAAGACATTAAAGTAACAGACAGCCTGTCTGCAAACATATGAAACGGAAGTATATAAGATAGCGATTTAATTTAAGCAACAACTTGCAAGATAATGATCGAGAATTCAACATAAGCATAAAACTTCAGCTAACTATGCTTATATTCAAATAAGCAACAAAGTAAACCCAGCTTAGCTTTGGAATCAAGTTAACTGTGTTGATGTGGAATGTACAGTAGTATTACTAGATCTGTATTTGTGGCATTTTGAACTTTTATTTTTTTTGTATCGACTGCCTTGAGTAAGGAGTGGATCTAAATTAGATAATCTTAATGATAATGCATCATTGTGATATATGTTATTTATGTAGAATATAGAGCTAGAATTTCTACTTAACTTAGATTAGTGATTAGCGCTATTAGTATTACTAATACTATTAGTAAGTATAAGTTTAGTATAAGCCTATGCCTATACTATAATAGTATAAGTATAACTAGAATCTAGTATAAGTATCTAGAATCTAGGCCTATAGCCAGTATCATTAGTATAGCGGCCTTATTACTATATTAGTCAATTAGGACAAAAAGACTGAATTTTTTTAAAATCTAGATCTACCGTGATCTATCATCTACCTACTACAGTACAGTGGTCTACAGTGAGTACTAGTACTCCTAGTACTAGTAGAGTCTCAGTACTAGCCTAGTCATAGTCTAGTACTCATACTAGTCATAGTAGAATACTCAGAATACATAGTACTAGACAATTTTAGTCTAGAATCTATCTAGACTAGTAGAGAGTTACACAGAGTAGTCTCAGTAGATCATTAACTACTGTAACTAGATAATCATAATTATTATATTATATAGATCTAATTATAATGTTTAGATTTAGAATTTTTAGATAGTAGATTAGTCTAGTCTACCACAGTGACAGTCTAGTAGTTATCTGTGTAGAATCTAGTTACTAGTAGTAGTAGTAGATATAGTCTACTAGTACTAGCTCTAAGCCGCGCTAAGCCCTAGCCTAGATCTTACTTTAATTTAAAAAAAAACAACTTAAAAGATAGTCTCTCAGGATGTAAAGTTCCCCATTTAGACCTTGCAATCTAAGTTAGTATAGAGTATTTTATAGTTATAGAGGGACTCCTTTTAAAATTTATAGTTCGACAGTTACGCTGGGTGTATCCCATATGGGGGGTATGAACATATATATATATACTAAAGCCAGTAAAGGCAGTCTTTTTTGGTGAGCTGAAAGGTGGTTGATGTATCAGAGCTACCCCATGGAAGCCCTTTAAAGACCAGCTTAGGCGCCAACTTGCTTTAATTGACATAGTAGAGACGACTTGACTGCAGGCAGCATTGAACCATAATCCTATTAATATAAATAATCCTATTAATATAAGTATATGATCATTATCGACTACTAGATTCTAGATCTAGATAATGAATGCCTACTACTGAGTCTACTCTAAATGCATATATATATATCTATATCTTACATGTCATCAACTGATTTGAAAAGTTACAGTCTAAATACATTAGATAGACCTAGATCTCTAGAGTTCTAGACCTATAGAATAATATTCTAGTGATATTCTAGAAATATACAATAAGTTTGTTAGATCTTCTATAGATTATTTTAGTCTAGACAACTGACTAGTATTTTTGCTTTAACTTTACCTATCCCTTCTAAGTCTGTTGGACCGTTAGGGCAGCATGCAAGATTTGTCAACCGTCTTTCTCCATTCCTCTCTGTCTTTTGCCTTAATTTGAACCTCTTTCAATGGCAATCCTGTCAATTCTTTTATGTTGTCTTCCCATCATTTTCTCTGCCTCTTCTTATTTTTCCTGGACTGTTCCTTGAAAGAAGGTCTTTGCAAGCCCAATATGGCCATAGATTTTTAGCTTGCGTTTTTTTTAAGATAGTTAGTAAGTCATCATGGGGTCCAATTGGTTTGTGATGCTGTGTTAAATGTGATACATAGGATCCTTCTGTAGCATCTCAATTCCATTGTTAGGATCCTCCTCACTAGCTCTGCAGTCAGCGTCCAAGACTCACAAGCATGTAAAAAATGTGGCCATGACCAGGGAGCACATTCAGTTTGATTTTGGTGCCTAGGGCTAAGCCTTTGTCTTTTCATATTATTTTAAGTTTTGAAAGGGCTGCTGTGGACTTTGCAATTCGGGCCAGTAGTTCATGTTTCGTTCCTTCATCTGAAACAATAGCTGCGAGGTATTTGAAGTTATTGACACTAGTCAGCTTTTCATCTCCAATACTGATGCCACTTTCAAAGTCCTGTTGGCTCTTGGTCTTCCTCGTTTTCGTTTTTATGTTGGAGCATTCAGATGACCAGACCAATAAATCAGGGGCGTAGCTAGGGATTTAGGGATCCTGGGGGATTGACCTCCTTGGTGGCCCCTTGCATTTTGACATTCGACATCATGACATGTGATAATGTACTTAATAAATATATAAGCCTAAATTCAAATTGTTACAGTACATCAGTAAAATTAACAAAAAATAATCATTAAGATTCTTTTAATGAATAATAATACCGTTGTTTATTAGCGAAATAATTCACAAGTGACAAAGCTCAATTCATACAGCTTCACGTCATGCTTTCTGATAAGCAAAAATTTCATAATTTTTCACTGCATGAAGAAGATTTTGAGCACTGCGTCTAGAGTTTATTCTTTCAGTTGTTGATTCAGAAAGTTTCTCCAAAAGCTTGATGATTTTGTCGAGATGCAAGGAAACTGCCGACATAGCTACTTCTCTTGCGGACCACCTTGTATTACTCTCTTTTTTTAAATTCCAGGCTCCAGCTTCTTTCAGGTTGGCCCATCTCTGTGTCTGAAATTGGGGGCCCGGGGGGATCTTCAAATTCTCCCCCCTCCTCCCCCCACCCTAGCTACGCCACTGCAATAAATGAGATGAACTACGTTGTGGTTTCCAAATCAGGGAGCTCTCGATATAGTTTTCTTTCTTTTGGGGTGTTTTGGGGCCAGTGTCTTGTAGGGGCCCTTGGTAAAGAGAACAGTTTTGAAGGACATGGTCAGCATTCTCTGGTGACACTCCACATGGGCAGATTGGCTATTGGTCATAATTTTTTATGTTTTTTTTTTCAACATTTATTTGCATACCATATATCTAGATTAGTGACCTATAGATCCTCCATAATAGTATAAATAGTCTAGTAGTATATCATAGATATATTCAGAGTAATATAGTTAGACTCTTTACTTCATACTACTTGATAGTACTTGTGCTTGGGGTGGCTGAGTGGTAAAGCATTTGGCTTCCAAACTGAGGGTCTCGGGTTTGAACTTCTGGATTCTTAGGATGCCCCTGAGTCTACCCAACTCTAATGGGTACCTGACATAAGTTGGGGACAGTAAAGGCTGTTAGTTGTTGTGCTGGCCACATGACACCCTTGATAACCATAGAAACAGATGACTTTTACACAAGGGGAATTTTTTTTTTTTACATGTGCTTGTGGAATAGGGATTGTAGTTCTATTAATAGATCTAGCTCTAGAGTGTTCTAAAAAATAGATTCTGTAAATGTGTTTAAAATGTATTGCTTCATGTTGTGCTTTACATCCAATTCTATTAGAAGCAAAACTTGAGCAACATGGAAACAGACTGAGGCACCAGAGATGATTGAAGATAACAAAGACTGCTCACCTGAGCCTCCTGAGGAGGCCTGATCATCAATCATCAATGCATCAAATGATTTAGTATGTATTATGTGTACACTTGACAAAGATCTGGAATTTAGGAGCCCTGCATTACAGTGATTCAAAAGTTTCACATACTGTTTTCCATTGAAAAGCTTTTAATCTTTAAATTTCGCAAATGCGCAAAAGGATGCTGTTTAAGATTGGTGTCACCCTGGTGTTAGGCATTGGAATTATTCTCTTCTACTTGGTCAATGTCCAAGACATTGAAAAGGGTGAGACTTTGAAACATGACTTGTTTGATGAAACTGAGAATTTACATCGACCTGGCGATGCACATATAGTTAATATGGGTGTGGCCGATCCTGACAAACGAATTAAACAAATTGAATTGACTCAAAGGCTAGTTGTTATTGATGATCAGTTAAAATCAAGGCTGAAAATAAAGCCAGGTCCTAAATCTGAGGACCTGAAACCTAAAGAAATTATAAACGACCAAACATCAAAACCTAATACTCACAGTCATGAAGAGGTAAAGCTCAAGAATAAATCATTGAAACTTGAAGAAATTAGAGTAACAAAGACATCCAAAACTAATGCATTTATTTTTAAAGCAAACCATCTACAGCCAGTGCTTCAAGGTCAAAGGTTAGCATTGTTTTAAAGTTTTTATTAAATACATATATATATAGTTTTTTATCATAAACATCTTAGGTATATCTGACCTGCTTGAGACTTACATGATTGATTCATAAACTACTTGTCACCATTGCTGTCACTTTAAAATTGTAAAGAACACAGATGAAGTACCATCTATATGGCTGTTTAAAAAGCTTATACTTTTGTCTATATAAATGGAAGGACAAGAAATGTGACAGATGGTTCTCCATTCTCATCTTGCTTTCTTCCACCTGTCACTGTAGGATTATTTATATTTGATATTTTGTCATGTCAAATCTAAGCTTTATGCATTTATATATCTATATATCTCTCATAGAATTCTGTTCAATAAAATGTTATGAAGAGCTTACAATACAGACATTTCCAAGGACTAAAAACATCTTTGGAAAGATGAAATAAAAATGGCCCAAACTTCACTTACAACTGGTCTGCTTACTGACTGAATTAGTTTGACATATGTTGGAAAAAATTTACCTTTAGTGAAATCACTAAATTAGAGACACTTTCAGGACAGAAGAATAAAAAGTAAAGTAGCAATAATACATAAAACACTGAACCACAATTTACAAATAGAAACACAAAACCTAATAAAATACTCAGAAAGACTTAAAGATACAGGCACATTTTTTATTCCATATGCTAGGACAAATTTGTACAAGTGCTAATTCCCTAGTGCCGTTAGAAAATGGAATGGGTCGCCTGAATCAGCAAAAAAAACATCGACTAAGCAGAGTTTAAGTCACTGATTAACATACATGACCTGACTATATTGACACATTAAACGTCTAGGGGAGAGGGGGGAACTGCTGTGTGGGCGACAACGTTCCGACCATAAACAATGCCCAGGCTTTCATCTCACTTAGTGCGAGATGAACCATAGTCGATCTACGACTGAAGGGGGCCAATGAATGAAACGTCTAAGGTGTAATCATCTTCTCTTTTGAAGTAACATCTGTAATCTATGAGATGAGATGATAGTAAAAATGATAAATCAACCCATATATATTTATATATATATATATATCTTAAGCTTTATCAAAATTACAGTTATTTGAAAACTTCTGGTTAGCACTTCTTGATTGGTTCTATTGGGTGGCCAAAAATAGCACCTAAATAATTGAGCTCGTTCTGTATGTTTACATCTCCTAAGTTGAAGATGTCAGGCATTACTTGTCACTACTACAATTTCAAACTATTCTTATTTTCTTTCAAGCAGCCACGGAGAGACCAACGGAGCTTTGGTTCACTTATGTGTTGTAGTGTGTGGGGAGAGAGAGGAAGAAACCATGGCAATGCTGAAGTCTGCGGCGCTTGTAACACCATCCACAGTGTCTCTAGCCTTCCACATTGTAGCAGAAAAAAGTGCTCAGAATTTTTTTCAAGATCAGGTGAGGTAACTCTTCCAGGCAAGAGACAATCTTAATGTTTAAAGACATCTTGCTCTTTATTAATAAAAAAAATAAAATCTTTATATTAATCTAGAATTATAAAACTTAAAAAAAAAAATATACTACGCCATCAATATCTTTGCAAACACAAATGAACAATTACTCGATCCCTTTCGAGTGATTCACTGCAACGCTAATACTTTCGTCTTTGATGTCAAATTCAACGTGACTTGCAATATGAAATACGATGTAGAGTAGCTTTTTGTTGAATTGTGTGGAGTAATTAAAAACAAAGATGGTTGGATATGTTAGTTGCATTTGAGATTAGTTAGTCATACATTTCACTAAACTTTTTTACTGACATACAGAATTAGGCCTATGCTTTATCTTTTGTTGAAAAAAAAGAATAAACTTTTATTTCAATTTTTTTTATTCTACAGCTAGAATTGTGGCCTCGGCTGCACAGGCAAAGGTTGTCCTACTTTATTTATAACATATCTTTTCCTGATGACGACACCTCAGATTCATGGAAAAAGCTGTTTAAACCTTGTGCATCCCAGCGGCTTTTCTTACCGGTTAGCTATACACTTTTCATTTTCAGCCTACATTTTGAAAACAACAACTCCGCTGTTACTGCATTGAGAATTTTCTTTATCAGTTTAAAACTGTATAAAATCTTGACTGTACACTGTACATTTTTTTTTATTTAGTTAGGCTACTTTGTACTGGCTAGGTCAGACAAGTTCACAACATGTTCTTTTGATCCTATTAATATAAAGTTAATAGTATTGGTGGATTTAAATTCATAGTGTTAATCTCCAGGAGATACTGCCGTCTGTGGACAGTCTGATCTATGTAGACACAGACACTTTGTTTTTGAGATCCCTGGCTGATCTCTGGTCTCATTTCTATCAAATGAATGAAAGTCAGTTGGCAGGTGTGGTGTCAGAAGCGGAGGATGGAACAGCTGGATGGTACAATAGATTCGCCAACCACCCATTCTATGGACAGTATGGTAGGAGAACACTGTCATTGTTTTATTTTGTATGTTGTTTTTTTTTTCTTTTAAATATTGTAATAAAAATCGTCTTGCTTAATTCAGTTTCTAGGGGGCGCGGTGGCTGATTGGTTAAGCGCTTGGCTTTCAAACCTAGGATCCAGGGTTCGAATCTCATGAGGACAGAGATTTTGAATTTCTGGATTTTAAGGACGCATCTGAGTACACTCAATTTTAATGGGTGCCTGACTTCAGTTGGGGAAAGTAAAGCCGGTTAATCATTAACTGTTGGCCAAAAAAAAAAAGATACACTTAACATCATCTGCCCTATAGATCGCAAGCTCTGAAAGGGGAACTTACCACTTTTACTTAATTATTTGTACAGTTTATGTTGCACTAAGATGGCAGGGGCAGGGTTCAAACTGGGATCATACAGAGCACATACCCATGACCAGACAGCCATTGACTTTGAAAATCTAATTTTGTAATAATTAGAAATTGATGATACAACTTTTTTTTTCCAAAGTTATGTGGATGATGTCCTCTTTTCAGGTGTTAACTCTGGAGTTATGTTAATGAATCTGACGAGAATGAGGAAGACATCTTGGCTGTCGGACATGCAAACATTTTACAACAAATATAAAATGATGATTCCATGGGGTGACCAGGACCTTATTAACATCTACTTTGCTGCACATCCAGGTCAGTGGTAATGAGAGATATGAATAGAATGATAACAATAACAACAATAATAATGTGAGTTTTCTGATAAACTTTGTAATAATTAAATACGTAAATTTCTTTGTTTAAAATGGTTATAAACATTCAGAAAATTACTGTGTAATTCATTAAAAAAAATTTTTTAAATAGTGAATAAATTTAATTTATGAAAATTAATTTTATCATATTATGAAAAAGATATTTTTTTGTTGTTGGCCTCCTTCAGTCGTAGAACCCTTATGGTTCATCTTGAACACTTTTTCATGTGGCTGTGGAGCCCTATTTTTGAGAGACACTCCTGTCTGCAAATATCGCTGGTTAAGGTGGCTTTCGCTTTGGTGGTAGAGGACCTCGCCATTTTTTGAATGCCAAGCTTTTCTTCCAGAGCTGAGGCCCATGTTTTTTCGCTGTCCATAGCTTTCTTGGTCACTGTCTTTCTCCATCTAGTGCAGTCTCTCCTTATGTCTTCCCAATGAACAGTATCAATGTTCACTGATTTGAGGTCCTGTTTTATACATCCATGAAAAGGTTTCAAATTAATTAAAATATTTATTTGGTTTAATAAAAATTGTGTGCCATTTACATAAAGTGAATAGCTTTCCTGCAAACTTGATTGCACTTTATAAATTTGGCTTGGAGTTCGCATAAGAGAAATTGTTTAAAGAATGTAAAAATTAATTATATATTTTCCCAATACTTTGGCTACTTCTGTGGCATTTTACGTCTCGAGAGACGATCTTTTCCCTTTGCAACTTCCTTGTGTGACTAAAGAGGCCAATCCTTGATTCCGTACAGCAAGGTGCTCAACACACAGGTCCGGTAGACTAGGGCTTAGTACTGTTAGTCAGCAATATGTTGTCCCAGACTCTTTTCTGCAGCCGTGACATGGTGGCCATTGCCTTGGCTATCCTGTTGTTTATGTCTTTATCCAGTAGAGTGTTGTTGGATATGATGGAGCCAAGGTAACAAAAGTGATCAACAATTTCTAGTGGTTGGCCATTAATGCTTACTTGAGGTGCAGTGTTTGTGTTTTGGACAAGTATCTTAGTCTTGCTTTGACTGATGTTTAAGCCGAACTTCTGGCAAGCAGCAGATAATTTGTCAACCAGGCACTGTAGCTGAATATCAGAATCAGCCACAATAGCTGCATCATCAGCATACAGGAGTTCCCTGACGAGTAGCTTCCTAACCTTGGTTTTTGCCCGCAGCCTTGATACATTAAATAGTTTTCCAGAGGATCTTGTATGGAGAAACACACCTTCGTTTATGTCATTGTATGCATAATGCAGTAGACAGGAGACAGGAGAAGAATAAGCAACTAGTGTGGTAGCTTGAAGAATAAGCAAAACAGAGTAGGTGGCATAGACTTCGAGGTAGTGTTCTGTCCAACGTTCTAGCTGCTTGGTTTGATCTGTAATTTTTTCTCCTGATTTGGATAGAAGGGGGGCAGGCTTAGACACTGTTGGACCCAGGGCCGCTTTAATGCCATCAAATAGAGCTTTGCTATTTCCTGAGTGGAGACTGTCTTGGATTCTGTTGCAGGTATCCCTCCAAAAGTTGTTAGCACATTTTCTAGCCATTTGTTTCGCCTCTTTATTAGCACTTTTGAAGGCCTCCAAAGATCTTGGACTTGGCTTTGTCTTGTTAGCGAGGTGTGCAGATCGCTTTTTCTTGATGCAAGGTTCCATATGTGCTAGATTTGCCTCAAACCAGTCTACATTTTTGTGTTTTTGAGGCCCAAAGGCGTTGATTGCCAAACTGTAGATTACATCTCTTAATTTCTCCCATCTGATAGAGATGTCTTCTTCATCACTTAACAAGGGGATTGAACTGTTCAGGAGCTCGCCAAAGAGTGCACACTTCTCTGGGTCACCTACATGGTTGACGTTAATTTGCCTAGTTCTGGGTTGAGTGGAAGTATAAGCCTTCTTGAGAAGTAGTTTGATTTTGCTTAGCACTAGTGAATGGTCTGAGTTGCAGTCCGCACTATGGTATGAACGGGTGTGGATGACACTTTTCAGATCCATCCTTTGGGTGATGCAGAGGTCAAGCTGGTGCCACCTTTTTGAGCGTGGGTGCTGCCAAGAGACTTTATGGCGTTCCTTGCCAGAGAAGAATGTATTTGTTACACACAGTTCATAAAAGAGCTACAGAACTCGAGTAGCCTTTGGCCATTGTCATTGATTTTGCCAACACCATGAGGTCCCAAGCATTGTGGCCATGCATCATTTCCATCACCAACACGGGCATTAAAGTCTCCATTTATATAGAGGTGCTCGGATTTTGGAATACTTTTAATTACGTCCTCTAGAGCTTGAAAGAATCTGTCTTTGTCCTCTTCCAGTGCAGCAAGGGTTGGTGAGTAAGCACAGATTATACTAACTTTGCCTTGCGGTGATGCAAATTTCATGTGTGCTACTCTTTCATTGCCAATGGGAAACATCACGATGCAGGGGACGAGACTGTTTCTTGTTGCGAAGCCGACGCCATGTATTCTAGGGCTTTGTTCTGGTTTTCCTTGCCAGTAGAATGTATAGTTGCTTTCTGTAAGAGATCCGCTGTCTGCCAGTCTGGTTTCTTGCAGGCAGGCCACATCAATGTTTAGTCTGCTGAGTTCTCTGTCGATGATAGCTGTTTGGCGCAGGTCGATGACGAGTTCAGGGTCAGTATTGAAGCCCTGAAGTATCTGTCAAATGGCTGTGTGAAGCGTCTAGTGTGGTAGCTTGACTTGTTGCCACCGCTGGCTAGCATCTGGGAAAGGGGAGCAGTTTTGTAAGTCTCTCTTGCCAGTACATAGCCTTCGGCTTTATACTTGTACAAAGTAAACACCAATCAAATGAGAGTTATCTATTTTAAAAACAACTGGATCACTTTCATGTTTTTTTTTGTGGTTGAAATATTTTTTTTGGGGGGGGGGGGGGGGATGTTATTTAGGTAATTAATACCATAATTTTAAGCATTTGTAAAACAGCAACTGTTAACAAACTTTTAGCCCAAATTTGGGCTAAAATTCTAGTCTTAGCAAAAGGCTTTGGTCAAAAGATAAACTCAGTTTAATTGTTGAAGTAGATAGAGGTCTTTTTGAGTTTTTTTTTTTTTTTTAAACTAAAGCACAGCATTTTCACCACATTGTTTTTCACCAGATGAAGTTTACCTGCTCTCCTGTCCATGGAACTACAGAAATGATCACTGCAAGTACATGAGCAACTGCAAGGCTGCGGAACAGGAAGGTGTGTTTGTTCTCCATGGTTCACGTCGAATGTTCTACCAAAACAAAGAGCCAGTGTTTGCTGCTGTTTTTGAAACTTTAAAAAATGTAAGTGAACTGAAAATAATCCATCAAACTGTAAAACAGAGGTGCCACTTTTCTTGGGTGTTTTTGAAAACTATTTTTTAAAAACTTATTATGGGTTTGCCTTCTTTAGTATAAAAAAAAATACTTCTGGGTGTTGGTGTAAAATTCAATAATTTTTTTCTAGATGTAGTTCAGTTTACTCAAGTTTGATTAATTAATTTTTGAACATAATTATTTAAGTCTGTGTGTCTTGTGTGATGAAATTTTCTTAAAGTGAGAAAAATCTACATGTCCCGCAGTGTTCCATATGTTCCACTGTATTTGCTATGCGACGCGTGATGACCCTAGTAGTCCAATTCGATGGCTTGAGCACCAACTATAATGGGTACCTGACTTAAGTTGGGAAAAGTAAAGGCGGTTGGTCCATGTGCTGGCCCCATGACACCCTGCTCGTTAACCATTGGCCATAGAAACAGATGATTTCAACATCATCTTTTCTCATACATCTTGCAAACCATGATTTTTCATCGAAAATCTCTCCCAGACCATGATTTTCTTTATGCAATGCATAACCTTGATTTTAAATTGGAACTTTCAATGTTGAACGATTAGACTCTGTTTATTATGTCATATATTTGTTATCTTCTGTTTGAAGATGTATTTTCCAAATAGTACAGATTTATTAGACTAGTCCTTATCGTTTAATGACAAGTGTAGTTATAAACTAACTTATAATAGTGCCTTCCAAAAGAAATCAATGCCTTTCTAGGCCTAGTTCAAGTTCTTTTCAAAATTTGTTTAGATTGTAAATACCTATTACCTGTAAATACCTGTTAAATCCTTATTTTTGGCTAAAAAATCGATGGATATCTTTGCAAATGCTTACAAAATTGCTATTCTTTTCTCATGATATCTGATTAAGATGAATGAATATCTCTTAGGGTATAGTTCTCTTGTTAAATTTTTGTCAAAATCAATGGCATACACTTTCAAGGCATACTGGTCCACTGGTGGAAAGTACTTAAATATTATATCTGACAATATAGAATGGTAGCCAAGTAGATAGCTTCCCAGGAATAATGAAGGCATTGACATCATGGAAACGTAAAGAAAAGGAAGAAACTTAAACAATAATGCAATTTCTTATTTATTGATAAGTTCTTAAAAGAATAAATCTGTCAGTGTCAAAGCTGTCTCACTCATTGATTCAACACTTTTCATCACATCACTTTTTTTTTTCCATTTCTTATCGAGACGGTGAATTTATTTGCACTAGCCTAGCAATACAATAAGAAAACCATTTAGTCAACAGTTCTGGTATTTTAATTGAAATTTTAAATTGGCTTTTAGATTAAATAAAAATTTACAATAAAATAAAGATAATATAAATCTAAATTTCATATTTCAGGGTTTTCTAATTTACTAAGGTGTACAAAATGACAAATACATATATATATATATATAATAGTAAAATATACAAAATACTTTTTTTTTTTTTTACATAATATTATATTTGGATCACTTGCGTTTGCATCTTTAAAAAGTTTCTGTTGTTTTTTTTAAAATCAGTATGAACATTTTTGTTTTTTTTAAATCAAATGGTTCAATGAAGGGAAGAAGTATTTTTAGACAACATATTTTTTTAGTGGCTGTTAAGTTCTTTTAAGTTTTATCTGTTTCTGTGTTTATTTTCTGTAATTTTATGTTTGTGTGTGTTTATATTTAGAATGAACTTGGCAATACTGTAGACAGAGAGTTGGTCACAAAGCTGGAGAGAAAGTTGTCAGAGGCCAAACCTTCGAACTGCGGGAAAGTTTCATACATTTTTTTAACACAGCTGAAAAAAATGTTGCACAAGTCCGAGGATCTTCCTAATGTAAGATGTTAAGACTTAACATAATTATGTGATATGATTTTAAGGAGGTAACATTTTATTTTAAAAGTTCTGTAAGCATTCACTGTTCTGGGCAGTTTCAATAGTTTTGCAGTGAAACCATTCTTTCTCAACAGTAAAACTCATTGGTGTTAAAGATAAAATCTTAATTGTTTAATTATCACGGCATAGCGTATGTAGTGACGGGTGAACACTTCGTATAGAATTATATATACAGAGAAGACTAATTGTTCTCCCCCCCCTTTTTTTTCTGAGCGACGCAAACTGTCACTGTAAAAGTTACATGGTGTGATTCTAGTCCGACTTGCAGAAATAAAAGAGTTATCTTTCCATGACTTTTTCATCCAGGGTTAGAGAGTCGGCATGTGTGCATGGTGTCTCTCATTGTTGGGTGTCCTAGAGAATAATATATATATATTTATTGCTGAATTATAATGTAGATTTAGCAGTTATAATTAACTTTGAACAATATAAAAGTTGTCTATTATTAGAAACAGTTTAATATGTGTGACAAGTGCTCTTGAAGTGTTCACATAGTTATTCAGTTGTATTAATAGTTTTCTTGAAGTGATAATGTCTTCACATAGTTATTCAGTTGTATTGAATGTTTTCTTGAAGTGATAATGCCTTCACATAGTTATTCAGTTGTATTGAATGTTTTCTTGAAGTCTTCACATAGTTATTATCACAGTTGTATTATTATATTATATTATTATATTATATTGTTAGGAATCTCCCTATCCAGGCTCTCTGCAAACTGCACCATACACCACCAACTTAAAGAACTTGACAACTCAGGGCTCCAAAGTAACATAACACTTTAATAGTTGAATAAATAACAGCCAATACTGTACAATTGGCAACACATTCAGTGTACAAATATCTCTCCGATAACACCGTACCGCCGTATCAACTCTTGCACTGGCCTCTCCGTCTCATTCCGGGCTTGCACTGGGTTCAACAGTTCAGGACTGACTTCACACACTAGGCTCGTTGTGTCGGACTCGATCAGAGACCAAGATCAAGACGCCGTTTGTCTCAACTGTACTTGATAGTACTCCGCACTGAACCGTCGTAATGCTCCGTATAGAACCACACCGCTGAACTGTGCTGTAGTCGACTGTGTTCTGAACTCTTGTCGTGAACCTCCTTTCTGAACCGTCTTGACTGCGTCACCTCTGCTCTTATATAGGGTCCCTACTGGCCTTCTCGAACTGGACAGAACGCCGCTCGACGTTTCTAGGTGGTCAGATGACAACAACTCTCGTGACACTCCTGAGCTCTGTTCATGACGGCGATCCTTCCCGAACCATCCTGTTGACACTCTGCGATTTGCGTCGGCTGACTACACTCACACCACTACCCCCATCTGTGCCACCACCAGGTTTATAACACTGCCCCCTTCTTACATCTGTCCGTCCCGGACAGAATGAATCTTATCACAATGGCTGTGAAGTTTCATCGCGGTAGGTGAGGGTCGATCGGTGGCGGTTGGCTTGCCTCTTGAGCTTGACGGAGCCATCCATGTTGCAGTCAGCAATGGTCGCTTCCTTCTTCTCCTCCAGTTTGCCTTGACCTGGTTACCTCGCCATTGTGCTTTCATCGCCATCCATGTTGAATTCAGAAAACGTTTTCTTCTCCTCCAGTTAGTCTTCATCTGGTTGTATTAACGTCGTGATCGCATCGTCATCCATGTTGCACTCAACAAAAGTAGCCTTCTTCTTCTCCGCCAGCTGGTCTTCATATGGCTGCAGTGATGTCGTGGTTGCATCGCTCTCTTGTCGTTCGGTATTGAGGGCAGCTGCTTGGCACATGGAGAGGTATAGGATGTAAGGGCCGGGAATGCCAATATCGTTGGACAAAGAGATTGCTTTATAGGGCTTTGTGAAGAAGGACTGGGATGGGCTTCAAATCCACAGGACAGGGAATTGTGGGACAGGTCATCATCTTCAGCCTTGTCTGGAGTGCATGCTCGTGGGGCAGGTTGGTAATACTCCACTGCATCTTCGGTCTCAGGCTCCATTTGGCTTTCATCATCATCATCAGGACCTCTCTCGTCTCAGTATCGGGCCAATTGCCTGTTGGTTTCAGACCTTGTCGATGACCTTCGTCTTGCAAATGTCCAACAACTTCCTTGGATTCTCTTGACCACCATCAGGACTTTCCTCTCCAGTCTGAATAGCCTGACCAACGTCTGTTGGGTGCCGACCTGACTGGGATCTCTCGACTTGCAAATGTCTCTTAAAGACTTCGTCAGGTTTCAATGGGTTCTCATCATCACCACCAGGGCTTCTCTCACTGAGCTTCGCACCTGGACGAACGTCTGTAGGGTCCAAGCCTCGCTGGTAGCTTTTATCATGTAAATGTCAGCAACAGGGTTGTAGGAAGATTCAGCGTTCTCTTGATCTGTCTTGCTGTTTGAGGTGCTCCGATCAGGTAAAGCTTCAGCACAAGATTCCATTGTCTCTTCATCTGTCTCTTTCGGCTCCACAGGTCTGTACTCCTTGTTTTCGGAGGCTGCACCACCTTCATCAGCATTGCTGTCGTCACTGCCTATTTCTTCAAAGCTTTGGGTGGGTAGTAGTTCATTGCTTAGCGATGGCGCAGCTCCTTTATCTTTCCAGTCTCCTTGGTCGTACGGGGTTTCTTCCACCATGTCCATCATTTTCACCACAGGGCTCGTCACTTCCTTCACAGAGATATATATCTTTTCAAACTTGTAGTATTAAAGTGTCGTTTTGTATGATTGACTTGATATCAAATAGTAGAAAAATGTCTACTTGATAGATTATAGTGCCAGGTATGGCTACTGGGCTTATTTGTAATACTAATGCTAGTTAAATGATACTGGGCTTATCTACTGTGTCAGTTAAATAATACTGGGCTTATGTTATGCCAGCTAAATATTACTGGTCTTATGTATAGTGCCAGTTAAATGATATTGGTCTTATTGCCAATGCCAATACAAAATAATAATATTAGATCTCAAGAGTTATAGTGAAAACTCGATCGTAGATCTATATCTATGATAAGATAAGATATTGATAACCAAACTGACCTTTGAACACAGTAGAACTATTCTCAAGTTGAAGAAAATCGAAGTTTTGAGGAAGTTTTGAAAATTTGTCCTTAGATCTTGAAAAAAAATTTTTTTTGTTTTTGATGATCTTTTTGATGATCTTTATCTAGAGTCGGAGGTTCCAGATGTTACAAATCAATCAATAGTGCTAGATGTTACAATCAAACTTGATGTTAAGATGTCAAGATCTATGAAGATGCTATGATAGATACCACGTTGTAGATTATCTTGATCTATATCACACCATCAATGATCGTGATTGCCGAGGATCTTGAAATCGTCTTTTAATAAGATGGTCGTATAGAAGTAGCTAGATCTAGTTGATAATACGATCATTCAGAATGTTGCCAGTTGATAAGAGGATCATCTAGAAGTTGTCAATCGCTAAATCGATCTAAGTATGTTACTATATGCAATGAAGAAACTTCTCTTCGTCTAAAACAATTACTTTAATTCAGAACTTGAAAAAGCTATTCACAAATAATTACAATGGTTAAATGTACTTGAATAAAATAACAGATCTACACAATAATATAATTGAGTTCTAATACAAAACTCTAGTACATGTTCTCACTAACACGTTCCATACAAGACTGGCTAAAAATCTAGAACCTTTCCCCGGGTATAGCGTTGTCACGTGTTAAAAGCAACTCGCTGCAATGCCAACCAATAAATGCAGCTCAATGTACAAAAATTAATATTTCAAAACCAATCACATCCACTCCGACACATAGCCCTCCGCGTGATGGAATTTCCAGAGGTCGCTGACGAGCTAAATATAGATACTGTGTACGTGACACTGGCTTTCTGCAAACTGCACCATACACCACCAACTTAAAGAACTTGACAACTCAGGGCTCCAAAGTAACGTAACACTTTAATAGTTGAATAAATAACAGCCAATACTGTACAATTGGCAACACGTACACTGTACAAATATCTCTCCGATAACATCGTACCACCGTATCAACTCTTGCACTGGCCTCTCTGTCTCGTTCCGGACTTGCACTGGGTTCAACAGTTCAGGACTGACTTCACACACTAGGCTCGTTGTGTCGGACTCGATCACAGACCAAGATCAAGACGCCGTTCGTCTCAACTGTACTTGATAGGTGGTCAGATGACTACAACTCTCGTGACACACCTGAGCTCTGTACACGACGGCGATCCTTCCCGAACTGTCCTGTTGACACTTGACTCGGCTGACCGTCGTAGCTCGTCATGGTTGACCGCTTGTCTAGTGCTGGCTGGGGCGATTTGCGTCTACTGACTACACTCACACCACTACCCCCATCTGTGCCACTATCAGGTTTATAACAATATTACATTATAGTTGTATTGAATGCTTTATTAAAGTCAGTCTTCACATAGTTATTCAGTTGTATTGAATTTTTTCTTGAAGCAACATAAATGACTTATAAATTGGTGAAAACAAATCTTAAAGTTGCAAGATTAGCTCAAAATTATGCAAAGTATTTTTGAAGGTTGATAATTAAAATTTATTATAAGAACCGGTACAGATTTTAAATAAATTTTAGCACTTCAATCTAGAAAGTTAATAGGTATTTTTCAATAAATTTCAGTTATGAACTTTATCTTTCGAGTACAACTTTATTAGAAACGCGTTGGCTTAGCGGTAAAACGCTTGACTTTCGATCCGGGAATCGAATCCTGGTGAAGACTGGGAGTTTTAATTTCGTGATCTTCGGGCACCTCTGAGTCCACCCAGCTCTAATGGGTACCTGATATTAGTTGGGAAAAAGTAAAGGCGGTTGGTCGTTGTGCTGGTCACATGACACCAACCGTAGGATCTTGAGTTTGTAACCCAGAGAATATTTCTTTGGATTTTGTGATTTTAAAGATACACCTGAAGCTTACAAGCTCTATGGAGTACCTAACAATTTGTTTGAAAAGTAAAGGTCACAATGTAATCATGAAAATAATAAGGATTATTTTGTTACCACTTTTTTACTGAATAATCATTAGAATGAACTTTTACTTCCATATATTTTTACAAAACATGAATATTATCCGTGGCAGTGGCTCTACAGCACAGTGGTGACCTGGCATGTTTCAAAACATCTTTCCATTTTCTTTCTTAACCCAAACTTTTGTTGATCTGCTTCTACTTCATCAAGTCATCTTATTCTTGATTTACCTTTGGGTTAATCAAGTCATCTTATTCTTGATTTACCTTTGGGTTAATCATGTCATCTTATTCTTGATTTACCTTTGGGTTAATCAAGTCATCTTATTCTTGATTTACCTTTGGGTTAATCAAGTCATCTTATTCTTGATTTACCTTTGGGTTAATCAAGTCATCTTATTCTTGATTTACCTTTGGGTTAATCAAGTCATCTTATTCTTGATTTACCTTTGGGTTAATCAAGTCATCTTATTCTTGATTTACCTTTGGGTTAATCAAGTCATCTTATTCTTGATTTACCTTTGGGTTAATCAAGTCATCTTATTCTTGATTTACCTTTGGGTTAATCAAGTCATCTTATTCTTGATTTACCTTTGGGTTAATCAAGTCATCTTATAATCAAGTCATCTTATTCTTGATTTACCTTTGGGTTAATCAAGTCATCTTATTCTTGATTTACCTTTGGGTTAATCAAGTCATCTTATTCTTGATTTACCTTTGGGTTAATCAAGTCATCTTATTCTTGATTTACCTTTGGGTTAATCAAGTCATCTTATTCTTGATTTACCTTTGGGTTAATCAAGTCATCTTATTCTTGATTTACCTTTGGGTTAATCAAGTCATCTTATTCTTGATTTACCTTTGGGTTAATCAAGTCATCTTATTCTTGATTTACCTTTGGGTTAATCAAGTCATCTTATTTGTGGTCTTCCTTTGGGTCACTCACTTTTTTTTACCAGTAGATTATTTATTATGTGACATTCTTTCAGTCACCTGACCAGTGTAATCTGTACTTATTTATTTGTGTCACTATAGATGAATCTTCATATGATTGGTATATCTCCTGATAAGTGCATGTCCTCTATCTAGTTTCATCTTGTTTAGTTCCATATATCTTCCTTTCCCAAGTGTTAAACATATTTTCTTTTGGTTTGTCAGTTTCTAGTCTCACATATATGACTACTGGTCTGTGATAGTTTTCTAGATAAGTTTTCTAAGCCCTCATTTAATCCAAGATTTCTGTGACTGATCTTCAAGGACTATGATTTAACATTCTGAGTTAGGGTTATATTTAGTCTTGTAAGTTAGTTGGGTATTCCAAAGACCTTTAGTGTTTCCTTTGTTTCAGATTTTTTCCTGTTGATGCTTTCATAAGTCCTCTTATAGTCAACATAGAGTTAGTGGCCTGAGACATTTTTCATGACATCTTTCTAGTAGGATCCAAATGTGATCCATGGTGCACCTATCAGGGCCAGCCCTAGTTAATTGGAGGCCCTAGGTGAAGTCAATTTGGTGGCCTGAAATGAAATAGAAAAAAAATAAATAAATAAGCATTGAAAAAATAAAAGTATTCAAATTATTTGAAACCTATTGTACTCCAATAATAACAATGGGCAGATGTCTGCTATTTCTTCTCTTTAAAAAGTTTTTAGAATCTTTTGTGACACCCTCACCAATCAGAGCCCCTAGGCAGCTGCCTAGTTTGCTTATGCCTAAGACTGGCCCTGGACCTATTATGTCTGAAGCCAGATTGATTGTCAAAAAAGATTTACTCTGAATATTTTTGTAATTATATGATCACCTCAGGATTTTATATCTGACATTTACAAGAGAAACATGATTGCTGAAATTATTAAATAATTAATTAGAGTCTTACAACTTTAACTACAAAAAAAATGGTTTGGTGTTTTAAACTCATCAACTAGCAAGTTCTTGATGCATTGACATTGGAAATTGAGTCTATTCAAGAACTAACCAAATTAAGTTCAAGAATTTGTGTGTTAAGTAACAAATTTAAAACATAGAAAAAATTAATTATTTCATGTCTGACATAAAAATGGAGAATTTGAATAATTGTTGTATACAACGGCTTTAAGTTATTCACTAAATATAATCTTGTGTTTGATAAAAACTGTTGAGACTTTTTGCCAATGTTTTTTTTTGCACCTCTAAATGTTTGAAACCATTATCTGAAATAAGATTTCATTTCCAGTTGGCAGATGAGGTAGACAATGAACACTTGGTTGAAGAGATTAAAGCTGATATGATAGACGATCAGAAGAACTCCAGAGAAGACAACAATGACCAACCCAGCCCACTAGAACATCAAGATGATCAGCCTAGGCCACAAGAACATCAAGACGACCAGCCCATACCACAAGAACATCAAGATGACCAGCCCAGACCACAAGAACATCAAGATGACCAGCCCAGACCACAAGAACATCAAGATGACCAGCGCAGACCACAAAAACATCAAGATGACCAGTCCAACCCACTCCAACATCAAGATGACCAGCCTGGCCCACTGGAGTATCAAGGTGGCAAGGCGAAAAACGGAGGCTTCAATAACCAAGTCAATGATGCAAAAGAAAGTAAACACTCTGCCAATTTACGACAAAACATTGACCAAGCCATTTCAAACTATCAAAATGACGCCTATGACTATTATGACAATGTATTGGCCAAGACAGATTTACCTAATAATATATAAGTAGACTAGTTATACACAAAGTTTTGGACCATAAACCATAACAACTTATTATTATTATACTTAAAGATTGACCCATTTTCATGTTTCCATATACAAACTCAATTTCAATATACTTAAATTTATTTATAATTCTCACTGAGACAAATGCAAGTGTTTCATGTTGTCTGTTGAATAATTCTGTATAGTTTTTTATTTTAACAGTTATTTAAAATAAGTGTGTATTCTATTTTTTATATGAATGTTCAAGTGTCACTGTTCATTTACATTGTTCATTTTATTATTTGATCATGTGGGCCTGAAACAAACCATTATTTGACATTAGTGTGTTATACTTGTAATTTAATTTTTTTTTTTCTTGAATAAATGTTCCAACGTTGTCAGCCATTGATTTGTGATATTCTCTATTCTGTTCATCCTTTTCCTCAAGATCTGATCAGCTAATATATAGATATATATTTTTTTACGTATCCCCTCCTGTTGTTGGTGTAGGTGGCGCTACTGAGAAAACTATAAAAACATGTTCTTGAATTTAATAGTAGTATGTGGTATTAACATTTTAATTTTATTTGATCAAGTTTTGAAGGGAGAAAACGAAGAGGTTTTTGGTTAGAAATGAATTGAAACCTAATTACCTTTCCTTTTTATTGTATCGCTAGTTACTAGTTTTCAACTCAAAGAATGGTGCAGTTTATTTCATTCTACATTCAAAGGATGAGATGCATTCTGTTTTCTTCCAAGCCTAATCTTCATTCCATAATACTAATAGGGTGTACACAATTTGTATATGAGGGATGTTTACATAATGCTGCTAAACCTGTACATATGTAAAAAAAAATAAAAAAATTGTCACTTAAATTTACTAGTTCAATGTCCAGATTTTTTTTCTCTGTAAACATTTTCCTTTTTTTAAAAAAACAAATGAAGTAATTGTTATTTACTTTTCAGTTGTATAAAATGCCTTTACTGATGTAGCTGTACATTTTTATTCAAACTGTTTTGGTGTGTGATCCTTTTGTTTTATACATTCTGAACGTCAAAGATATTTTTAGTTGAAATCTCTGGTGTAGATATTATATACAGTTTACTAACATGCTTCAGCATTTGAATAATTATTGACAAGTATTTACATACAGTGTTAACATTTTTAATTAACATTTTGTGACATACAAATAAAATGGAAGCATGAAGTTGCTGGAACTAGCAGAGGACATAAACTGAACTGTTATAGGACTTAAACTGATTGATTATAGGACATTAATCACTTACAACAATCAGTCATTAAGTTTAATTGTTTTTACAAAAAGTCATCCATTAAAAAAAAAATGAAAAGAAAAAATCGGCCGATGAGTAAAGTACTTCAACAAGGGTGATGAGTTTATAGGTTATTAGTTCATGATACGCGCTGAGCCTTGAATTTTTATTTTATACGTCGGGTAACCCTGAGTACATCCATCACAACAGAAATTTTTGTTGTGGAAATGGGCCATGCTGGGTAACTATTTCATCACCTATCACATGAATCTCTTGGTCTTGTTTATTACTTTATCATGGTATATGAAAAAGAAAAGCTGCAGAAAAAAAAACCAACACATTTAGGAACTTGGTACTTATTGAAATGTAGTGGAAAATCCCACACAAGAGCAATAAGTTGGGTCACATTCAAATATTGACTAGTTCCATTTCAAATTCTATTATTACCAACATTGGAGACATTTTTCTTCCTTATACATTGCATTGCTATTAGAAAAAGAGATACAGATGTTTTTAGTACCATATCTAGTGGATTGATAGAAAAAAAAACTAAAATTAAATTTAGGCTTTTTCTGTTGTTTTTTTGTTTGTTTGTAGGTTTTACATTCACATCATATTTCTTCAATTTGATACATTTCTATGATTGGTGTGTGCATGTTACTTCATTATGACATGATTTTACTCATGTGAAACAGTTATTTATATAACCAGAAAATGCTGACTGGGAGTCTAGTTATTTATATAACCAGAAAATGCTGATTGGGACTGTTGTAGCAGTAGAGCTTTGTTTTCATAGTCTATGATTGTCTTAGTCCATATATTTGTGGGTTGCCAAATGCTTGGGATTAAACTTTAATGATGCTGGGTTTTGATTTTGTACTTGAGGTTTTCTGTACAGTGTTATTTAGTATGAAATGTTTACATTTGAACAATGTCAGCTCATGTAGGAGACAGTGCTTTGTAGTGTTGATTGCAAACATTTTTTAAAGTTGTGAAATGCTACAAATTTACTTCACCATTAAATAAATACATCATGATACATAAAACTCGGCTGCATAAATCTACAATGAAAGAAATTATTTTAAATGAAACCAGAATTTTTATTTTTTTTGTGATGTTGAATATTCATAGCACAATTAAATGTGCATAACATAACTGGGGCTTTTCTTTAGGAGACATAATTACCTTAACTGGTACTTAAATATCAATTAGTTATAAATGTTAAAATATATAGGTAAATAATGATGTCAATGGATATAATGATATTTTGTCAAAGGATATAAAGATATTTTGTCAAGGGATATAATTATATTTTCTTTGTGGTCTTGTGTAATGACTTGTAGTTTCTTAAACTACTTCTAAGAATAGAATAGTTCTACCAAGACTTTTATCTGTGTATACACTCAATTCAGAAGTCACATAAAACAGAAGCATCTTGTTACATTCTAGGATTTTCATTATATGTGGTACAAAAGTTTCAACCAGTTGTAAGCAATAAAAAAAATATTTTATCTAGACAAAATTAAAAAAGACATTGATTTTGTTTCAGATGTTTTTTATTTAATCCAAACAAGATGACTTGGGGATTTAAAAGAAAATGAAATAGAAATAAACAGAAAAAGTTGATTGTCTGGTATTGATGAGCTGTTTCTGTACATATATTGGATGCACCCTCCTTTTCAACAAGATATTTGAGAATTTCATTATTACATTAATGTACTGTTAAATTTGATGTGAAAACCTTTTTCTGTAATGCATTTCTACTTTATCGTATTTACATTGTTTTTTTTAAAGTTTCTAATTTTTTTTAAAAGTCTTTTTATAACGAGAACATTTTTGTTTCTGTATTCCTGTTTGGCGTGTGCACATTTTTTTTATATTTCTTTTCAAACATTTTGGAAAGACTAAGCTGCCTTATTAATTTAAAGCTCTGCCAGTGAAATGGACTTTTTTTTTTTTTTCTTTTTTAAAAATAAATCTCTTCAGGTCATGCATAAGTCATACATGACTTAGACTTTGGTCCTCCAGTGCCGTATGACTTAGACTTTGGTCCTCCAGTGCTGTATGACTTAGACTTTGGTCCTCCAGTGCTGTTTGGGGGATAGAGATCAGTCCTAGGAGACTTCCACAGCCTCTTCTAAGAAGTGTGACACCTGTTATACAGAGAAGGCCTTGTTTTTCAATTCCTCTTTTTAGGTACCATCTGGCTCACATGTTTAGTCTAGTCTAAGAATATGTCCTGTGAATGCCAAAGGCATAAAATTGTAATGAAATAAATTTGAGTTTAAATATCATTTCTCTTTTTCCGTACAAAAAATCTAAATTTAAAGCTGACATTTTTCTTTTTTTAAAGCTGGCTTTAAAATGTTAGGTTGCTTGGAAGATTTAAAAAAAAAATCCTTTCAATGTCTTGAAAGCTTGCTTGGTTGATACTAATGGTGGTGGCAGACCATTGTAGCCATCAAAAGCCAAGTCTTTGATGCTCTTGTCAGCATTACTAACAGTTCCTATGGGTGCTACTTGTGTGTAAACTGCCTGCAAATTGATAAAGTGGCAAACTTTTTCTTCTCCCACTCTATGGGTGGCATAATAAAAGGGTATCCTACTCATAAATATGTATTGCATATGTTCTGGATGTTTGTTTTCCAGCTTTCTAAGATTGTACTTTTGAAACTTTTTGTTTTGAAGCTACTCCATGGAAATATTTTGTGTTCCTTGTTTTGTTGCTCTGCGATCACATTGCCACGGTCGAGCCATTCCTTCCCTTCCACCACAAATCATGAGGACAACTCGACTCTCAGATTTCAAGTTATGAAACTTTCCTTTTAATGATCAATGTTTTGCTTTTGTTTATTATGTCTTTTTAAGTTCATCAGAAGATAGTGAATGAAAAATTTCAATGTGTAAATAATAGCAATTAGGAAAAGAGCAATGTATTCTTACACCGATGAAGATGTTTTGAATGTGCATTGTGAATCTATTAATTTTGTTTAATAGAATTGCTAAATTTTACAGCTACAACTTAATGTGTTTCTTTGATGATGTTTTATTCTAGTGCAATGGAAGGAGTTCAGTTTGTACATGCCATAACTTTGTACTCAATTTATTATCATTTTTTTTTTACTACTGGAGATAATCTCCCTTTAATCTCAAATTAAATATTTGTTTTGAAGGTTATGAAAATGTGTTATTTTTATTTGCGAACTCTTCATAGGGGAACACTGGGTGGATGGGTATTTTGAAAATGGCTCTAACAATTTTCCTAGAAATTAGACATGTATATCTTTGGAGGGAAAAAAAACAAACTACCTAATTGGTCACACAGTGAAAATTTGGGTTAGATTTAATTTAGCAAAATATAATTGCTTTAAAAGTAACTTGGTTATGTCTTTTATTTTGAATGTGGCTTCAGTTGGAATTCTTCACTTAAAACAGTGATGCCCAAAATACGGCCTGCAACATGCTTCCATCCGGCCCACTGAAATGTCAGCACAAAATATAGAAATTCACCTCCATCCCCAATAAAAATGTTCAAAATGTATCTTTACCTACGTTAGGGACCTATTTAACATTTGTGCGTTCATGAAATAGTACTATAGAATTTATTATTACTTTTTTGTACAACATGATATCATTGCTAGCCAACATGTTTATTTTTATAAAGAAAGTGTGGCTGTTTTTAAAAAATCAAGAACAACATAACATAAACAGAACTTACGCCATTTTTGTGTAAAGAGAACATTGAAATATCCCAATACTTCAATGTAAGAACTACATCCTCGGGTTTGAAATAAAATAGTTTCAGGTCAATTTCATTAAGTTTTTGTATCTTTTCTATCATGTGGCCCGCGACACTAGTGTTGGGAATTTAAATGACTCGCAGATGGAATTAGGTTGAGCATCACTGACTTAAAAGTTTCTTTTCGTGAGTTGAATCAATAAATAGCCCTGCTTGGACATTTAAAAATGTTGGGTTGGGAAATTAAATACCTCCATCAGATTTAAAAGAGAGAAATTTATTTTTTAAAATTTATATATTTAATATATGTTACCTGGTAAAGATCTGCTCAACTGTTGATTGAAGAATATGTAATCATTTCAAGTAAAAATCTCGGATCAAAAGTTTTGAATATCACAAGAGTAGAGGACAAATACTAATTAATGTTAGCCTACAGACCTGAAGGTAATCACATATCATAGTAATACACACAAATAAAACTTTAATTTACAATAAAATATTTTATTTTCCATTTCAAAATAAGTGAATCACCAAAAAAAAAAAATGCTGTTTCCTAATGAGAGTTTTTATAAAACCTATTTCTGCTTCAAGTGGAGGCAACTCTTTCTTTGTGTTTTCTACTGCCCTTGATAAATAGTAAATAAGAATTTAAAAAAAGAAATTCTACACCTAATCAAGTAATTTACATCATTACATTTACATCTAATGTAATTTACATATGGTTTATACACAAAAGCTAATTTTTTTTAAACTGATGTTAACATAAGAGTCATTCAATTGATATCTGATACAAACTATTGTAGACTGTTAAATATGTGAGGGATAGTCGAGGTATTACCACATGTACTCAGATAGGCATCTATCATCCTCCACACCTTGCTCTATGCCTCAGAAACGTGGAGGGTATACAGAAGATGCACAAAAACTGAACCACATGATCTGTCTCAGAAAAATACTGCATGTGTAATGGCAAGAAAAAAATACCTGATACTCAAGTCCTTTGAAAAGTTGGCCACACAATTCTGGTGCAGTCTCGGCATTCCTAAAAGACTCCTTTATGGTCAATTAAAGAAAGTGATCACAAAGTAGACAAAAAAAAATACTTCAGGGAAACTCTTTAAGTGTCGCTTAAAACCTTTACAATGATACATATAGTTTGCTAACCAATCTGAGTGGATCTTAAGAGTTTACCATCACAAAGGAGATACAAGACACCCATCACAAAAACAAAAAGACATAAAAAAAAATTTTTGTTCCTTTGGCAATTAAATCGTTGAACAAAATGTAGCTAACTGTTTGTCAGGGGCAGGTACGGCAAGAGTGAATATGTTATTTCTTTGTTGATATTTTGGCATGAATAAGTTATATCCCTTTTATACATATATATTCCCAGGGTATGAATGTGAATAGTCTGCACCTGATGTGAACTGTGAACTCAATGTTTTGATTCCGGCTATGACTGAGAGAGCTTAGTTAGTCAGTTGTTATCTTGTGGGTTAGTTCGTTATGAGTGCAGGTGTGTCATTTTGAGATATTGGATATCTTGTTCTTGAGCTGATGTGTTTGAAGTGTTTTATTTTTTGAGTAACGTTTAGAGATTATTTATTTAATAGTTATGAAGCTTATCAAGTCTGTAGATTGTAGAGGTCGAAATAATAGAAGTTATATGTTATCAATCATACCCCAAGAGGAGCTGGAAGAAAAACATATGACACTGTTAAATTTCACATGTAATGTTAAAGAGAAACTGTGGTATGGACGTATATTTTGTGTACAAATTGTTTGCTCTATCAATGTATTGTTGTGTATAATGCACTATTGCACAAAAAGGAATCAGATAATTTAGGCAAGTCACCTCGACAGAATGTCAGAGAACAGAAGAGCAAATTAAAGATCGTTCACTCACAAAAAGCAAAGGCAGACGTCCCAAAGGCAGACCATGAGTATGGTGGCTTGATGATGTAGTGCAAATCTACAACAGTTCAGAGTTCGGGGATGGAGACGTAAAGCACAGGATAGATCAAAATGGAAAGATGTGCAGGCCAGGGTCCTCCATAGGCTGCTGTGCCACTTCTTGGAGGGATGGATGGATGGATGGAATGCACAATTGTAAAACGAATGTTCAAAGTGTGTATGCCAATATTAGACAAAATTAATTTAGAAGATAATTTATTTTTGCTCAGAAAGAATTAGTTTGCTAATGAACCGTGCCTAAGTTTTGGAATAAATAGGTTGATAGACATTGAGCACTTAATAACATGGCAGCATCATTTCTTAACTACCAGCCTAAAAAATACCTGAGGACATTTCCATATGACCATACTCACTTAATCCTGATTGTATTGGCCACATTGTAAATTGTAAGTACATTCAAAACATAAAGATACATTTCTGTATGTCTACATTTGTCAAACATTCAATGAAATCAAGAGTCCAGGATGGATGACTAACCTTTGACTTATGTGGGACAGAGGCAAGGGCAAATACAGGTCAAGGCCTTTACAGATAGGGACAAAAGAGAAACTCATTAACTGATGACATAAGTTAGTGATGACCACTTCTGGACAACGTACACATAAAATTGATTTATTTCAATGACATTGATCATACAATTGTGTTTAAATTAATATAAACTCGCTAAAAAAATCTGAAAGCAAATGCAAGTGAAAAATAAGTTCCGAGTCATTTGTGAATACAGCAATGGAATGAAATGAGGAATCAAGTGACACTGTCTGACAATGTGAACAAAGTCAAACTTCATGGCAATTTCTAGAAGCCTATTCAATTTTAGCCAAAAGGTTTTCATTTCAATGAAATGTCAGGGCTGGATTTAAGTATGTGGAGGACCCTACACTTTTTCAAAAACTTTAATAAACATCTAAAAAAAATTACTAATATCTAAACGCATGCCATACTGTAATAGAAAGATAGCAAATTAAATAAAATTAAAATTTCCTTTAACTGTAAGATTTAAAGTACTGTTGGTAAAAATGCAAACAAATTATTTTTTTTAAAGCTGCTGACTCATATGATTTTTTTTTTTCTCGATTGCAGAGGTCCCTTTCTTGTGAAGACCTCTGGGCAGTAGCCCCGGCTGCCCTTCATTAAATCCGGCCCAGTATGCATTCATATATGAAATATAAATAATCTTTAGACTAGTTTTGATTACTTAAATGTACACAATATTAAGTTACATATTTGTATTCTTAAACAATTGTTATGCACAAGCTCATATTAAATGCATCAAATGTATATATGTATAATCAAATATTACAGCATTTCAATATATAGACTGTTCCATCAACTATACACAAAAAGATATGTATATAAAGATATCTTTATTACATTAATCAAAATACACGAATCACTGACTCTAAATGTACAAAAAATTGTTATAATATTCTAGTAAATAAACTTTGTGATATTTTTTTTTTGACAATATATAAGCCACTTGATGTATAAACAAATAACATTAAAGCTTATAGTGACATCAACAAATGTACAAATATAGTGTACTGCTGGACACAACATACATTGAGCCTTGCTACTAACCATTGAAGGCCTGGACACCCATAGTATACTGACTATTCTAAGACTTATAGCCTGAAGTGATAATGGCTATAACCCTTCCCCTACCTATTATAAAATGCTTCCAACTGCCTCTCAAATAGCCTCTTACTACAGGCCTAACTCTTGACCTTGGCTCAGATATTGGGTACAGCAAAACTGTTATCACTGACATGAAATACTGAAAGCCAAGCAGTTGGATCACATACCAGTAAGCTTAGGGCAGCAGGGACCCCTAGCCTTCATTGGCTACCCACCTAGGAGAAGGAAAACTCAAAGCTCTGCTGCTTTGCAGCTATACCCAAACATGTGAAAGGCTTCAACCCTGAGGAAAAATCAGGAATAGCTGGTGACTCTCAGGCAGCTTGCAGCTTATTCCAAACTATATGGCACTTGCCATACCTTTGAACAAATCCGCTGTCAAATGGCGAGGAGGGGGGGAGAGCTGCTGTGTGAGCAATATCAATCTGACCATAGCTAATGCCCAGACATTCATCGCATTTCTATGAGAAGAACCATAGTCATTTTGTGACTATATTAAGCCATAGGTCATGCTTATTTCTTTTGTATTTAATCTCCATTGGAGAATTGGACCATATGATGGGCAAGTGTTTTTTTTTTTTTGTTTTAGTAAAGCACCAAGCATCATCTTTACTTTGTGTTCCTCATAAAACATATAGGGCCTCAAAGCACCAATGGGGATGGGGAATAGTCATTGGGCAGCTCAATAAATAACTGCCTTTACTTTCTTTAACAAATGTCAAAAAGCCAACGGGTGAACTCATGTAGAAATAGACACACAGAGCTTAGGGTGCAGGCCCATTGGTTACCTAGGTCCTTAGAATCAAGTGAACTAAATATTGTATTGAATCCAAGCTGAACTAATATAAAACAGAAGACAGCTGGGCTAACATTCAACTTGCCTTTCACACCATATAGAAGTATATTAAACTTTTCAGTAAAAGAAATTATTTTAAAAAAAAACTAAAAATCTGAACAATCATAAAATTTTGTTGTTAAGATCAGTACAAATTTAGGCATCACATTATATACTTTGTAAACTTTTATATAAACTTATAAAACTCTGTTAAATATCTTCAAGGTTAATAACACATTTTTGTAATCACCAGTACAAAATCATAAGATAAACACTAACAACATAACAATAGGCAGTCCATTTATAGTTTGATTGATTCCAGTATTATTTTCGTTTTTTTTAACAGCCTAGGTTTATTTAGGAAGCATTTTAAACATCTAGCTATACATGTACCCACTCATTGATAAAACTGTAAATTAAGGATTTCAAAAACCACTAGGGCAAAGAAACTAGTGGACCTGGCTTAATTAAAATCTAGCCAATGGTAAATAAAGCAGTGTACATGAATGGAGAGCTGCTAACAGAACACATTGGTGTAAAATATCTGTCAGTATATCTTTACACAAATGGACTAGAAAGTTTGTTTTTCAACTAATAGGAAATAAGCTAAATCTATGAATGAAAATAATTTATTGCACTAGAAGATTGTCTAAAATTAATTTAAGATTGAACATATTTACCACATAAATGAAAACCTAATGGAAAAGATACTCTCTTGAAATGTAAAATTTGAAATGTGTAATTACTATAACAATAGAATCAAATTTGTGACACTGAATTAAGCTACAAGAAATTTAGAAAAAAAATTAAAAATTAAAAACTAACAAAACATATGTATTATAATTCAAAACTGACCATAGAGGCTAAAACATAATTGTTACAATTTGAAACTGACCATAGAGGCTAAAACATAATTGTTACAATTTGAAACTGACCATAGAGGCTAAAACATAATTATTACAATTTGATTTAGATTTATATAGATGCTAACATGAAAAAAAAAAAGAATCTCAAGCAAACCAATTATTTTACATTTTGTTTAAACTTGAGACCTGAACTAGCTCTGGTACATCTCCCTGGGATTGATGATAATCAGACTCGTCTTTAACCATCTCAATAGTCACATTTTCTTTTACATCTTCATTGGCTGTGTTGAATCTTTTTTTCCGAAAGCGATTGGTCAGGGGCATTGCTCGGTAAAGAAAGGCTCTCAAGCTGGACCACTTCTTATTCCCGTTGAATTTATTTCTTCTCCTTTTCAGCAAGCGTCCAGCATACGGGTTTTCTTGAGTGGGCTTAGGCCGTCGTCCGTAGATGGCCACCATCAGACCAAAAATGAAGAAAATAGCCAAGCTGGGCACAAAGGCTAGCCCCTTGAGTCCTAGGGAATAACCATTGTATCTTGAATTCATTCTTGTGTCAGCTAGGGCGTAAACATTCCCAGTATCTGGGTTAATAGTGCTGTTTCTGTAAGAGAAGGTCAGTATAGATTTGTTAGCATTGTTCAAACTGAATGAGTCTAGCACAGTGTAGATTCTTCCATAGTCATCGATGTACTGTCCATAATCATAAGGTGCATAAAACATTTGATTTTTCCACATATTGAGATCCAGAAGTATGACGATGAAGAGGATTCCATAGTTGAACCACTTGCCTGAAAAACAAAAATTTAGAGAGATTAAGTTCAAAAATATAATCATTAAAATATTACAACTATTCCCACAAGTAAGTGAGACTAGCGCTTTCATTTATTTTATAGTTCATTTTGACTCCTTAGTTCAGTGTTTCCAAATTTCTTTTCTCAACGGAACACATCCCACATTCTAAGTATTTGACTTAACGGAACACTTTCCTTATTTTTTTAGATAGACTAGTTCATGTGGTGGCCTTCTATTTAATTATTCCAGTAGTTCGTGAAACACCTATTCAGGCCTCGTGGGACACTAGGTTTCAGCGAAACTCAGTTTGGGAAACACTGCCATAGTGTATCCATAAAGGTGTCCTTAACAATGATAATTCATAAGTTTTCTTTACTAGATAAGGCAGCCCATTACAGGGTCAAACACTTCTTTCAGTTTGTTAGTTAGTCTTAGTAATCATATAGAAATGTGTTTCTGCATGTGTTTGTCTCTATGGTTTAGGATTTTACATTTTTAACATAAAAACAAAGTATATGAATTATGAATGCTATTAACCTCAAGAAATATTTATATATATATATATACATATAAGTTGAGTGATATGTTGTCAGGATTTTTGTCTCCAGTGTTCCAGGTTTAATCTCAACCCCCCATCTCCTTCAGCCATACTGCGGAAGGTTTGATCTCAGCCCCTATCTCTCCCAGCCATACTGCGGAAGGTTTGAGTTAGGATGTAATAATCTTCAATTCTGAAGGAACACCCAAGACAAGTAAAACATATACAAATATATGTAGTTTACTGGAAGGGAGGACACGAACACAGGCTGATAAATGAAGAAGATGTTAGGATGACAATGTAAACAGATAATGAATTTCCTTCACTAAGAGTTCATTTACTATGATCAAACAAATTTCTTTTACTGCAACATCTTTTTACGTTGTGTATTATCAAGAAATTGTAAAAATTATTTTTGATTTATAATTCTTAAGTATTTCAATTTTATTCTAGCTAATTTGTAATTCAACATAAAACATTTATTTGACATGAATCATGGCTAACTAATATATTTTGAGCTAGATGCCCATCTTATAGTCACATCATGATACCAGACATTGCTTGCCAACCAATTCTATCTTCCTTGAAGAAACATCTAAATAAAAATAATTAAACTCCTTGTGCATAATTAGGAATATGGTCAAATACTACAAACCAAACAATAGTTTAATATGATTAAAGGAATAGTTTATTATATAGTATACCCCAGAAGGGGGTAAAACTATCTCAGTAACTCTGCACAGAATACAAATCTGGGCAACCACCCATCTCTTCTAGCCCCTAAAAAGACATCACCACTGTTGTTGGATAGTCCCTACCTGATATATGTATGTGCCAGTATTCCAGTTTTCTGAGCAGCTTTGGAATTTTGAATCGAACATGTGAAGCATTAACACCTGGCAACTTAATGTCTATGGCACCTACAAAATGAGGGAAATCCCAATCCTGTAGAAAAATGAAATTCTGCTTAAAGTCAATGCAAGAGTTAAATGTACAACAATAAAGGAACACAATCCATGTTTAGAGCAGCATAATCTAAATCAGTTGGTGGAGAGGGGAACTGCTTGGTGGGTGACATCATTCTGACAATAAACAATGCCCAGTCTTTCATCTCCCTTAGTTCAGGATGAACCATAGTTGTTCCACGACTGTCGAAGGAAGCATGATGACTCTAAATCAGCTTATACTACTTGGCATTGAAAGACCAAGATGTAAGGTCCATTGAGCATGTAGCCCTCTGTTAATAATGTTTAAAATCTGGGAAAAGGTTTAGATTGTACAAGTACTAATTGTATGGGCATATCTTAGCTGCAAGCTGTTTCCTTGAATAGGTATGATGAATTGAGCCAACTCTTATAAAGAACATGTAATGGTCTTACACTGATTATCAATTCCAATAATTATATTTAAACCTTTTTACAAGTTGTAATAAGGTGGATATGATTCTTACAGAAATTCAGGACATGATGGGATTAAATCAACAAAACAAGGTGGACATGATTCTTATCTTATCATATATAATACAGACGTTACTTCAAAAAAGAAGATGATTACGTCCTACGCGTCATGCATTTAGTCATGCATATTAACCAATGACTTAAATTCTGCCAAGTCACTGGTTTTCCTGGCTAGCTCAGGCAACCCATTCCATGCTCTAATAGCACTAGGGAAGAAGGAGTATTTGTACCAATTTGTCCTAGCATATGGGACGAGGCATGTGCCTTTATCTTTTGTCTTTCAGAGTATTTTATTACATTTTGTTTTTGTATTTGAAGATTATGGTTCAGTGTTTTATGTATAATTGCTACTTTACTTTTGAGAAATTCAGGACATGATGGGATTAAATCAACAAAACAAGAGTCGGAAGTTTTGGCTGCTTGTTTATAAATACAATGGTAGATAATAAGAATATTAAGGCTACAATGCCCTGAAGCTTTTGTCTACCATATTATTACCATTGAAGTGACTTAGTAAATGAATCCATTTATAGTAAATATCCCCATTTATATAGCTTTTAAGGAACTTATGTTCAAATGAAACAAGCTTCTGTTAAAATATTTCTGTGGTTACAGATTGCAATCCATAAAGGAAAGCACAACAATAAAGCTATCTTGAAAGACAAAGGCATAGTCCTCGTCTTCATAATCAGAGATATCAATAAAGAATTACTACAGTTGTCCACTCATATATAATATGTTATAGCTCCCGGAAGAGCCGTAAAAAATTGCACTAGCCGACCGGTTAAGGTCGTCTGTGCGGGGTATTGGGAATAGTTTTCAACTAGCAATAACCACGCCTCGGTAAAACCTCATTGGCTATGGTACCGCCACTGCGCAAAGCTAATGAGAAATGGGGGTATTGGGGAGGTCATTCAGCCAATGCTGAAATAAATATGGTTTTCGGGTCTGCGCCTATCGTTCATTTTAATTATTTATCAGTACAAAGAAGTATAGCTTAAATTTATTATAATTGTGTTTGCTTTTAAATTAAAATTTTTTTTAAACTATATTTTGACAAATAAAAGTATTTTTAAATATTATAGAAACGTCAGGCAAAACACACAGAGATATGCATTGATAGTCTCCCCTTGTTTTTTCTTACTCGAGCAAAAATTCCGCAGTTAACCCCCTTATGTATATTTACAATTAGACAAGGTGCTGAGACATAGGTACACGTGTTAGCCTCATAAATGGGACGCTAATCGCTCATTAATTATCATTATTATCTTTTTAAAATTCGATTATAAATTAGGCTGCTTCAAAAATAATGGCATACAGAACATTTAATCGTGAGTTAAAAGAAATTCATTTCCACTGGCTTACTAGTAATTATCATTACGTGTTTCAAGTTTATCATTTATTCTTTTCACTGGCTTACTAGTAATTAACATTTTGTGTTTCAAGTTTATTATTTATTCTATACAATATTTATATATAATAACTCTAAGAAATTATATATAATTACTTTTAAATGCAAAAAAAGTATATATATAATGGTATCGGTACATATATAAAAATAATAAAAACGTTCACGTATGCGCGGACCTTAAACCATATTTATTTCAGCATTGGCTGAATGACCTCCCCAATACCCCCATTTCTCATTAGCTTTGCGCAGTGGCGGTACCATAGCCAATGAGGTTTTACCGAGGCGTGGTTATTGCTAGTTGAAAACTATTCCCAATACCCCGCACAGACGACCTTAACCGGTCGGCTAGTGCAATTTTTTACGGCTCTTCCGGGAGCTAAATAAATATAAAGACACTAAAAGTAAAAATATACCCACAATACTTTAAACATATAGCTAACCCTACCGGACCATGAACAAAGGAAGGCCTCGTGGCCCAAACATTATCCACCCTCTCAGCCGGTAACAGAAACACACAACTACATGGGGGAAATAGTAAACTATTTCCACCTGGTGGATGCGTATAGGAAATTAGAACCGAATGGCAAGGAAACCACATTAACACACAGATCCTACCAGGTTAGAACCAGAATTGACCGTTTTTATATACCCACGGACACCAACATACTTAGTGTGACACACTTAGGAGAAACCCTACATTACTCCGACCATAAAGGTGTACTTTTGGAACTTGGAAAAAAATAATAAAAAGAAAAAAAACAAAAGAATTCCATTGGAAGTTAAACAACAACCTTTTGGAAGACCCACTAATCCAAAGAGTAATAAACCAACTCCTGCTAGCAACAGCACAAGACATAGAAAACGAATACAAATTAACCAAGATGTGGACAATAATAAAAAATTCAATCAAACAACAATTCAAAATCTTAGCAAGAATCAAACAAACAAAGAGGGTAAATGAAGAAAACAGAATAAAAAATCTGCTTACTCAAACGCAGGATGAAATTGAAAAAACAGACCTAACCACACAACTTGAAGAGTTATACAAACACCAATATAGAGGAGCCGAAATCAGATGCAAAAACACCCAAATATCAGAAGGGCCAAACAAATTATACTTGGCGCTAGAACAAAATACACAAAAAATAGAATAATAACCAACATAATAGACAAAGAAGGAAACAAAATACAGGAGAGTGACAAAATAATAGAAATTTTTACAAAACTTTTCGTCAACATGTATAATGAAGAACAAACAGATACAGACGCAAAAAACATACTTCTAAAACACTGTAAAACATTACCTCCATCAGAAAAACAAAAGACAAATAGACCCTTTACATTAGAGGAGCTGAGGGCTGCTTTAGACACAACACAAAATAATAAATCCCCTGGCCCAGACGGTTTGACATATGAATTCTATAAAACTTTTTTCTCCCAAATAGGACCCCTACTACTAAGACTATACAATGACATGTTAGAAACAGGACAGACGCCTACAGACTTTAATCTTGCATACATCACACTTTTACCAAAAAAACCTGAGAACAACACAACACCTAGTGACTTTAGACCCATTTCCCTTTTAAATGCTGACTATAAACTGCTGACCAAAATGATTTTTTAAAGAGTTAGGCCCCTTATACCCCACCTACTAGGACAAGACCAGTACTGTAGCAACCCGGAAAAAAATATAGACGAACTGAACCACTTTCTACGAGATATCATATATTACTGTAAAGACAAAGACTTGAAAGCAGCCCTCATGTCCATTGATCAAGAAAAAGCTTTCGACAGAATTGACCATGACTACTTATTCAAAATACTAGACAAGACAGACATAGACAAGACTTTGATAACATACATAAAGCTAGTCTACACCTATGCCACAAGTCAACTTATAATAAATCAAACACTAAGCAACAAGATTTCTATTAGAAGATCCGTTAGGCAAGGTTGTCCCCTATCCCCCCTTTTATACACCCTTTGCCTTGAACCCCTGTTAGAGAATATCAGGTTAGACAAAGAAATTTTAGGAATAAAAATCCCCGGTCCAACCCCAGTAGTCAAAATTAAAGCTTATGCCGACGATACCACACTTTTCCCCACCTCAGAAAAAGACATAGCTAAAATTATAGAGAAATTTACATTATTTGGGAGGGCGAGCGGGTCCAAAATAAACATTAATAAATCCTCAATTATGGGACTGGGTAGGTGGGAAATCCCCCCCCCCCCCCCCAACATTCCCTTTAACCTTAAAATACAGAAAGAAATAAAAGTATGTGGCATCGTGTGGACTAGCAACCCAGCACACTTTTGCCATGAACAGTGGGCGGAGATTCTGGCCCACACAAAGAACGTGATTAGAATGTTTCAATATATGGCGACAACCATATTTGGAAGAGCCATATTAATAAACAACTTGGTCATCCCGAAGATAATCTACTTAGCAAATATAGTAGAACCTCCTCCTCATTTCATAAATAACATCAATACCACCATCAGAAATTTTATTTTCAAAAACACAATAAGGAACATAAAACATACGACACTCATACAAGACAAAAGAGAAGGAGGGATAGGCTTACAAGACATTCACACAAAAATCAAAACGCTTAGAATAAAATTTGTAGGGAAAGTAGTAAGGTCTCCCAATAACTTCCCCTTAGTAGTATATTATTTTGGACTTAGACTAAACAAACTCCTCCCCATTCAAAACAACACACCCCATCATTTTGGTAACCATACACATCCATTCTACAGTTCACTCACAAGACACCTACCCAGCAATGAAAACATAACACACCACGACTCAAAAACAATATACACTATACTCAGAGACAAGTTGAAAGAAAACCTAGAAGTTAGAATAAAGTGGGTCAGAGAGTTAGGGGTTAAACCAACCAACTGGACAGACACATTCACGCATTTACACAACAAACACATAACACCCAAAGCACGAGAAGTAGCCTACAGATTACTCTTCGGGATGACCCCAATAAAAGGAAGACTCTCAACTACAACAGGGTCCAAATATATCTGTGTAATTTGTAAAAAAGAAAACCAAAACCCAGAGAAACACTTATTTAGTGAATGTGAGCTGGTTGAGGCAGCAAAAAAAACTTAACAAGATATTATTGACGCAAACAGTCAAACCTGTGCAAATGTAAATACTGCTATTTTCTTTAATAAAGTACCTAAAGCCATAAATAAAAAACTAAGAGACATCAATGTAATTATTTTATCAGAATATAGAAACCTTATTTGGAATACCTACCTACAGATTGTCTACCATAATAAACAGTATAGCAAATTATTGTTAGATCACATTTTAAAGAAAATCATTGAACGCAAAGTGAAACAATAAAGCGCTAAATAAAAAGACCAAGATTGTCCATTAACTTAAAGAAAAGAGAAGATATGTATATATATATATATATGAATGTGTGTATGCGAGTGTGTATGCGTGTGTATAGATATATATCCCAAATGACCCTTTTATATATTTAAAGACCCTGTAACCATATAATTAAAAAAGCTAGTACTCCAAATTAAAAAAAAAAAAAAAAAACAGTGATCGTCCCTTGAACTTGACAAGGGTTAAGACAATTCAAGACATTACATAATCACGAAGGCCACGCCTTGACCTTGTGACTGTAAAGACTTACACCAAAGTTTTGATCTACAAAGACGAGAGAGTTAGGCAGGAGAAAACGAGAGATCTCATTCGATTAAAACAGAGAATCATATCGAAATGGAACATTAGGCCGGAAAGTCAAGGAACGGACACACAATAAGGAACCAGGAGCGAACACGTGAAAACCCAAGAAAAGGGAAAGAAGAGTAACTCCAAGAAATCAAGAACAAGGGCAGACCTTTACGTTTTATGTAAACACTGTTTTTCTTCTGTTGTTCCTGTATTGAATCAGGCATGACCACATGATATCTAAGCAAACAATTCTTTGTATAAATTTGTACTTTTTAACAATTATGTCCATAGTGACTTCTTTACGAATATTGAAAAAATACCACCACTATACGTATTGTGCATATCTGTGCAGTCTACATACAAATATATCATTTCTTACTACCTTGCAGACTTTTACAGTCTGCACTGTTCTTCTTCTTCTGTTCTAATATTGAGCATCAACATCACCTCATATCTCAACACGCTTCTACATCAAACTGTGACTAAATTAGTTTACTATTGTTGAGAGAAGGGGAAAAATAAAAATAAAATTCTCCACCACCATTGTCAATATCGGGCATGCTTGTGCAGTCTATAGAGAAATAATATATTAAAGAGGGGAAGAGGAAAAATTAAAAAAAGGGGGAAAATATACAGGAAAAAAAAAAATATATATATAATAACTTTCAGTACGACTCCAATTGGTCTCTGTGACAAAAAGCCACAGAGAAATTGTCTCTGGACAGAAACTCCCGATATAGCAGACAGGATTTCCACCTTGATGATGAGGAAGTAGTTTTCCAAATCTCAAGGAAGGAAATCAAAAATTGTCAAAAAAAAGGGAGACAACAAAAGAAACAATATAAATGTTTAAATGCCTATGTTCGCATAAGTGTGTACACACATAAATGTGTATGCACGTTTGATAAAAGTTAATATAAAGAATTGGGGTAATGTAGCAAAGCACAAAGGAAACAACCATAAGCAATGTAGACAAAGTGGAAAAAAAAATGTGACTACAATGTTTAAAATGTTTTAATATCATTTAAGTTTCTACTCTCACTCTTTGATTGTTTCTATTTCATCACCTGTTGTTGACATTCTCACCACATATATTTTACGAACTTTAAATTTCAAAAATATTCATTATACGTTATTGAAAAACAAAAATAACGCTATATACAAAGCAATTTAAAACGTTAAAATATTATGACAACCTAATTGTATGAATTGCTATGTTTTGCAATCATCGTACTTTAAAATGTAACTACTTAATTTTTACGCTTACTAATAAAATATGCATCTTTTTGTTAATAAAAAAAAAAAAAAAAAAAAAAGCCCAATAAAGAGGCCAATAGCCCAAAAAAGAGGCAAAGAAAAGAGGCAAAAGCCCAAGGATTCCTAGGATGTAAACAGCTCGACAACTGAAGTCAAAAGCTAAAAAGCTGAGGTATCCTTTAAAAAATAAAAAAAAGACACCAAAAGTAACAATATACCCACAATACTTTAAACATATAGCTAACCCTTCCGGACCATGAACAAAGGAAGGCCTCGTGGCCCAAACATTTTTTTGTAAACTTATTACAGCAGGGTTACCTATTGTGTTTGAGAGTCTTGTTATGTTATAATGTATAAATAAAGAAATCTCAAGTTTTGACATCTTTAAAAGGGTGTGTGTCATTTGCTTGTTCTTTCGCCAGTGGCAGGTGAGGGTGGTAGTTTTGTTGAAAATTTTTAATAGTTTGACCAACGAGATGTCACACTCTGATACTTCTATATTTTAGCTGCTCTAAAAGTTTTAAAACAAAGAAATGAAAATAGAGAACTTAATCATTTAATTAGCCCAAAACTGTGAGTTATATGCCTTTGGACCCAATATCAATAACTTATCTTATCTTATATAATACAGACGTTACTTCAAAAAAGACCTCAATAATGTTTGCTAGGGTGAGTGGGTTATGTAATAATGTATAAATAAAGAAATCAAGTTTTGACTTCTTCAAAAGAGTGTGTGTAAAACGCTGGTAACTGTGAGCTTTCTCAAGGTAATGATTCTAGATTTTGATCTAGTGGCACTAATTTGAAAACAAAGTTCAGAGAACACAGATGGTATTTATATTGAACAGTGTCATAACACAACAAAGTTTTAGAATAAAATAAGCATACAATGATTTATTTCAATGCAAAGACACAATATAAATAAACTGAATACAAACAATTAACAGTAAGAGCACTGAAAGAAAGAATTACTGCACAACTGACTGACCAACTTTATTATGGTTAGAATCAGAAAGTGTGAATTAAAATTCTCTTTTTAAGCTTTCATTGCCAAAGGATTCATGTGTTATTTATTTATGGGAAGCGTGGTCGAGAGGCTAAGTGCGCTTGAGGTTCGACACCCGACTTGGGCAGAGTTGTGTTAACTGAGCCCTTAAGGCAGCACGGATACCCCCTTCCCCCACTGGTCCACAAATGAGATTGGACCAAAGCGCTCTGAGCATGCTATAAGCATGAAAGTAGCGCTATATAAAAGCCATTATTTATTTATTACCCTGCCACAAGATTGTGTTCTGGAATAACAGTGCTACAAAACAGTTTAAGCGACATTTGACATGTATTATATTAATACATGGGTCATGCAGGAGGCAGCATATATCTTTGATATTGCTTAAGGTTTTCCTCAATAACAGAGAAGATTGCCAAGTAACTAATAGTATTTCCCACAGGTGTCATGGAGCTGGCAGTGAAAACTCTCTAATACCCTACCTATAATCAAAAAAAGGGGGGGGGGCATGGTGGCTTAAGAGTCTCAAGTTCAAATCTGGGTTTTTTAAGATGCCCCGAGTCCACGCAACTGTCATGTGTACCTGACATAAGTTGGGGAAAAGGACGTTTATCATCGTGCCGGCCACATGAAACCTTTGTTAACTGTCAGCCTTAGAAACATATGACTTTTACATCGTTAGGCCTATAGATTGCAAGGTCTCAAAGGGGTTCTTTATTTTATTGTACCCAACTTGAAATGTACCTGCATGACTATGGTGATATCCAGGACCAGGATGAAGGATGCCAGAAAAGAGCGGGAAAGTTCATTGCTGTGCAGAAAGTCATGGTTCAGCCTGTCCCAGTTGATGTAGTCAGTGGCGATGACAAAGATGACAATGAATGAACACATGCTGACTGCGATCCAAAACACAATAATGCGGTTCATGTTTGTGTTCCACCATTTCCTGGCCAGAGTGGCCCAACCAGGGTAGAGCTTCTCTTGGAGCATTATATCAGTCACCTAAGAAAAAAATTGTCTAACAATTGGCACCGTATGAAAGGGACATCTAGAAAATAAAAAAAACATTGGGATAAAGAATTTTAAACATTAAAAACTCCCCACAACATTTGGGACAAAATCATAACATCTCACCATCATAGAGAAAATGCAAGACGCAGGTCATAATAACAACGAGAAACATTTCATTTGCTATTCTTATAATGTTATGTTATGTATCAAGCCTTATTGTACATGTCCTCAAGGAAAATAAAGATATATTATTATTATTGTGATTTGGAACTAAAGGATTTTTAGGACATCCGTAAGTTCACCAAACTTGAATGAGTATCTGATATGCAAAGGCACTTGGTCGTTGTACTGGCCACATAGCACCCTTATTTACTGCTGGCCATATATAAAGATGAGCTTTACATATATTGTGTTATGGCATGATTTGGAATTAGTTATTTGTTTCGGAAATAGGGGAAGTTTTGACTTAGAGTCAATGACATGACTTGTAAAAACAATAATAGGTTTTAGGCAGAACAAAATATCAGCCGATGTAATCAGGCTACTTCCAGGACGCCATAGAGATAGGAAGCTTGTTATGAACGTAGAGAGTTAGCTGACATTCGACAGTTCCCTTCATGGTTATTAAACTTCTTGTTCGGTATCAGCGTTGACTAACTCGTATCGATTGTTCGGCCTTTCGCAGGTGTTATTGGATTTCGTTGAGTGTTACCTTCGTTTAGTTTATCTGCATTAGACAGCGCGGAAGCGCCAAACAATTGCAAGGTCTAAAAGGGGTTATCGCTATTATTCTTATTAAAGTGAACAGATTTTAACATATTAAAAATACAAGAACGAAATATGTTGTTTTTTTCCATTTGGGCCATTCCTAGCTTTGAAAAGCAGACCATGAATTTAAATATGCACCGAGTACAAATGATACAGTAAATGAAAAAAAAATAAATAGCATACCTTACAAGTATTATTTACTTTTTCTTTTTAACCCCAATATTGATTTCAAGTTAAGTTATTTCATGCTATTCATATATGAAAGCAACTCCTCCATAGGACGGTCCCAAGCCTGAGAAAGGAGGGGGGTTGGGATTAGGGCTAGCTACCCTACCCTGTAGGAAAACCACTAGCTACAGAAACACCAAACAGAAAATCAACAGAAGTCACGGACCTGGGAGAAGACGGACCTTCAACTGGAAGGTTTAAGACGCATGTCGGTGAAAGCCAGAGTCATCTGGAAGCCGATAGGCCGAAGACCGTTATCACTATACCAGGAAAAACACCCCCATCGGTACATGGAACGACACTGGAGATGGATAGGTCACACCATTCGCAAGCCTGCATCCAACATAACAAGGCAAGCCCTAACCTGGAACCCCCAAGGAAATAGGAAGAGGGGACGTCCCAGGACTACATGGTGCCGCGATCTGGAAGAAGATGTCATGCAGGCGGGCAAGACGTGGGGGACAGTTGGAGAGACTCGCCCAGAACCGAGACGCCCGAAGGAAGCTGGTTGGTGGCCTATGTCCCAGAAGGGACCACAGCCAGAGATGAGATTATGAGATATATGAAAGATGTATGTCAGGTAGTGTATGTTGGGTATTGTAAATAAATACCATTCGTTTCTTTCATAATTATGTCAGCAGTAACATTATTGCCATTGGCAGGGTAGCAGAAGTTGAACACAGAAAACAAGGATGAAAAAAAACACAGCTTTTACCACCATTCAAACCAAACACTGCCCAATCTCTTTTCGACTCACCATCCAGGCAGTGAAGAAATCTCCGCACCAGGTCCCCGTGGCCGCCGCTTTCATGAAGGCGCTGTTGGTGATGCCCATGTAGGTGGATATGGCGTAGGGCGCCGTGTAGTCGCCCCCGATCATGAGAAGGGCGTTGTACAGGTAGGAGAAGATAAAGACGGAGAGGACCGTGCTGAGGAACATGGTCATCCATGTTCCCTTATCATCGTGGAACATCTTCAGACGTAAAAGATGATCTAGTCAGGAGTATAAACAAAATGATAGGAAAAATACAGTTAAGTGTAGTTGTATCAATTAGTTTGTATCAGTCATGTAATTAAATGTGTAATAGATCTAGACCTACAATAATAAATCTATGCGATTAGAAATATTTTAGTCAATTGTTTTTGATTAGCGCTATTTCATGCTTTTAGCTTTCTGAATACGCCATGATCCTATCACCTGTCTGAGCCAGTTGTAAAGGGCTAGGGGAGAAAGAAGGAGGTATCTGGGTGATCGCTTTTAAATGTATTTATAAAAAACAAAAAACAAAGTGAGCGATCTGAAATCGTACTTGAAGGCTAAGGCCTCCTCAGCGTCCCCAGGCCAATACGTTAATCACTGTGCCAGGGAACTGCTTATGAAAATAGTTTTATAGTTAGTTACAAACTTTTCTTTCTACAGACAATAAAGGGGAATAATTCATCAACTTAAACCACTAAATCAGTCAAGTAATATTTCTTTCCACTAAATCAGTCAAGTAATATTTCTTTCCACTGTTCGAGATACCAAACAAAATAATTAATTACCAATAGTTAATTAGCTAATTGGTATTTTTTTCCCTATTGATTCTTGTTTTGGCAGGAAAAAAAAAATTGTGCAACATTTCAGCTTGATCCGAGATTGGGTGTCTGAGAAATAACGTGTACACACTTTTTACCAGACAGACTGAGAGAGTTGATATAAGCTTTGTAAAAAACACTATGTTGTACTACTACCCAGCTCTCTTATAAGGTCTATAGTCTTAAATTACGAGTCCCTATATACAATTATTGACTTAAGCCTAGTATAATGTACAGGTAGTCAGCATCCAGAGTCTAAGTCTAAGACTAAGACTGCTTCATTGATCCGTATGGAAATTTGTTGTGATTACAAGGACTCTTTTCTCATATAAAGACAACACAACAGAAGCATACACATAATAGAGAAAACAGTCCGTCAACTAACCCCGTCTGTCTGTCTGTCTGGTAGGCCAACTAATTTTGTTCACTTTACTTCTTCCACTTTCCATTCTAGGATCAAGTAGAAACTTTGTATTTATTTAAAAAGTATTTGTTATAGTTTGCTTGTTTTCCTACTCTATAAAACTCATACAAACTGGAAAGTGACGCAAAATACATGACAATATGTTTACTGAATGGCAGCGGTTTGGTGGCTCAGTGGCAAAGCGTTTGGCTTCCGAATTGGGGTCCTGTGGTCGAATCCTGGTGAAGACTGAGTTTTTTTTTAATTTCATGATCTTTAGGCACCTGTAAGTGCACCCAGTTCTAATGTATACCTAGCATTAGTTAGGGGAAAGTAGGCCTAAAGGTGGCTGACGTTGTGCTGGCCACATGACATCCTCGTTAACCGAGGGCCAGTGAAACAGATGACCTTTACATCATCTGCCCTATACATGATAAGGTCTGAGATGGGAACTTTACTTTACATTTATGGCAGCATTTCTCAAACTTTTTTTTAGCTCGACCCCTTTTTATAACTCCTAATATGCGGCGACCCCAAAAGTAACATTATTATTTGTTATTTATTACTATGAGTATATGTGCGTTCGTTAATGGTACAGAATTGTAATAGTAGGCCTAATGTAAATATCTGATCAGCATTCCCAAAGCTTTATGTTTAATTACGAAACAATATTTAATTATATTCTTGAAATTTATATTTCTCCCTCTTAATAAATGAAAATAAATACAGTAATGTCTTTACGACGAGCATTTATTTACTTTCCTATTTCTTATTCACATTAATTATGTCGTATACTTATGTGACAATTTGAAAAACAAGGTTAATAGCTACGGCAGTACTAAATTGCATTGCTACAATATCGTTGTGACAGTCAGAGTTTATTTCTGTTTCATCAAATCAGGAATTCTTGTACGAGTTAAGTTTTACATGCTGGAAGTGACCCAAAAAATCCATATTTCGATGGTATTAAGGCCACCACTGACAAATCGTCAACCGACACCCAAGGAGGTCGCGATCTACTGGTTGAGAACCTCTATGTAAGGGCATAGTACAAGTCGAGTTCAAACTGACCGAATGTAATCTATACATCAAAATACAACAAAAAACAAAAACGAATGGAGGTGGTCAATAAAATGACGGCCACAACAGTAGGTCAATGCAATGAAGGTCACGACAATAGGTCAAGACAACGACGCCACGACAATAGGTTAATACAATGACAGCCACGACAATAGGTCAAGAAAACTAAAGGCACGATAAATGGTCAATACAATGATGACCACGATAAAGGGTCAATGCAAAGATGACCACGATAAAGGGCCATTACAATGATGACCACGATAAAGGGCCAATACAATGATGACCACGATAAAGGGCCAATACAATGATGACCACGATAAAGGGCCAATACAATGATGACCACGATAAAGGGCCAATACAAAGATGACCACGATAAAGGGCCAATACAAAGATGACCACGATAAAGGGCCAATACAATGATGACCACGATAAAGGGCCAATACAATGATGACCACGATAAAGGGCCAATACAATGATGACCACGATAAATGGTCAATACAATGATGACCACGATAAAGGGCCAATACACTTATGGCCTCGAGGAAGGATCCAGACAAAGAGATGGGGGAGGGGTGGCCGTTATAGCACTGAATAATTCGAGAATTAAATAGGCCTATATGAAAAGAACAAACTGCAATATAGGTATGCAAAAATTCACAAAGAGATGCGAAATTCTTTATTGATTTAATTTGTAAAAAATGAAAAATTATGAAGAGAGGAAATCAACAGTCACTTTGATTTGTAATGCAACATAACATTTTGTATGCATGAAAGACTAAAGCATTCATGAAATCCAGATGTGTCTGTGTTTATAAAAAAAACCTGTAACAAACTAAAGACCGATAATACATACACTTTCAAACTCGAGAAGTGTTGCTACATTTTATCTTTTTCAAGCTGAATGAATTATATAAGCAATTTGTTAAAGATAAAGATAAAAGTAAAGTCACTGGTAGGACTAAGGACAATTAGTTGAGGACAAGCGTGCTGACCATAAAATTTCCCTTCCCTTATTGATGGAGTCAACATCATCAAAAGATATTGTCCATTTATTGCTATCAACATGAGCACTATGTTGCTATTATGCATGTCATCAACACGAGCACAGTTTTACCATAAGACGTGATCTCCGGCGAGACCTGACATTATTGAAGGCCTGAACACTGACCTGCAACGTCACAACTTGTGGGCAGTTTAGACCAATAGCTCGTTGCCACTTCAAAGGTGTGTACGAGAGGGGGAGAGGGGAAGAAGAAAGAAAGGCGTATCTGTGTAAATGTTACCATGATAGCTTTTTAAATGTATTTTATAATTATTTTTTTTATTTGTACGACTTGAATTCGAACTCGCCAATACACTAACCACTGTGCCAGCGAATTGCTTATGAAAATAGAAGGTTACATAGCTATCTATATTGTTAGTTTCAAACTTTTAAGCGACGACCTAATTTTCTACACAAAGTATACAGGGGACAAAGTCAACTTATATCGCCACATGTCAAGTACTATTTCTTTCCCTTGTTTGAGACACTCACATTTGTTTTTTACCAAATTAATTAACTAATTGGTAACATTTTTTAAATGGATTCCTGTTTTTTTTTTCTTGTGCAAAGTTTAAACTTGATCCGAGATTGGAGTGTGGAATAAATAGAGTGTACACAAAATTGTACCGGACAGACCGAACGAGTTGATTTAAGTCTCTCCAAAAACGACAATAATAACGATAATAATAATATGTATTCTGACCTCGTTTCAACATATTTAAAAACAAACTACTTATCACAAATAGATTGAAAGAGACAGAAATAAAATACCATTAGCTTCTTTTGAAATAGTAAGGGACTCTTTGGGCGACAATCCACCAGAAATCAGGCTGATGTATTTTCGTTTCAAAGTAAAGACAGAATTTAGGTCAGTTCAAAGTTTAGGGTCATTTTGTTAGTCTTGTTAGGGTTTTATTTGGTTATCAAGAAAAACTTAAACCGTATAATGAAATTTTCTTCCCTGTAAACTTATAAATAATCCATGTCTAGGCCCTTGACCTATAAGTTAAATTAATTGTTCCAAGTGTTTATGGAACAGCTATTCAAGCCTCGCAGAACCCTAATGTTCCGCGGAACACAGTTAGGGAAACACTGTATTAAAGCATTGCTACATACAAGGGGCTACATACCAGGCCCTAAAACAAAAGTCATGATGGCACCATGACCAGATGCTTTCCAATAGAGCCACAATGAACAAATACCAGAGTTTATATGTATATCCAGTGCTTTTTTTTTTGTAAAAAAAAAAATAAAAAAATAGAAGCCGGCACTCAGTGATGAATTGCCTAACTTTTAACTACTAATAAATTAATAATAAACGTTAAAATGCAAGAAACGTAATATTTTTTCCCCACATTGCAAAAGGTGCCGGTACGCCTTACCGATGCGGACTGTCACAAAAAAAAAGCTCTGTGTATATCGAAGTCACAAGAAGTTTTATTTGATTTATTGATCAAGGAATGGGTTAGGGGTCAACTAGATTATACCAAGAAAGTGAAGAACAAACAAAAAAAAACCCAGGGTAAAAAGCGTGTCTGTGCAGCGAGCTACACCAAACGTAGATTTTTAAAAAAACACACACACACTCGATCTATAATATTCTATTCCAGACATTACCTCATCAATCAACAGATATTAGCTGGCTGACTTCGTCTATGGCACAGAGGCGTAATGAGCAAAACGAGCGTCCAGGGCAAAGTACCCCCCCCCCCCTATTTTACATAAATATCACATAGAAATATAGATCTCTAAGGGTGATGCCTGGTGCATCGCGCCCCCTCTAACAACGCCTCTGCCATGGCATAACAAGAAAAACATTTTAAAAAAAACAACAACTATTTTTAAAAATACAAAGCTTATACGAAGTGTAATGTATATAAATAAACTGGGCTGCAGCTGGTGTGACTAGATCATTCTTCAACAGATTCCTGTTACAATGCGCATGAGTGTGTGGCTAACAACACCGTTGAATAGTGGACTCTTATGTTTTTTGAAAAAGAGAAAACATAGGACAAAATACAGGAATTCCTCCGTCCAAATCGTACTTCTTTTTAAAAAGCCCAAACTGAACATGTATTCTTCAAAACTGACAAAAATCAATGGAAAACGACATCAATTTATAAAAACGGGGAGGGGGGGCGAGAGGGGCGGGGCAATTAAAATGATTAAGAAAAAGTAAGGGAAACAAAAAGAACAGTGCCTAATTTTGTAATATTTTTTTTTTGTACTGCTAGTTTCAAAACGTTTAATATTTGTATGAAACAAAATCAGTTTGTATGTGCGTCTTTTTGTTGGAAGGTATAAGCCAGGGACACGTAAATAAAAACAAAAGTAGAACGTATTTTGGAATCGGCGTAAAAAAAAAACGCGGACCTTGTTGTTGCTAAATCTGGCAATCTAGTTCGTGACGCAGGGATTGCTAGTTTCGCAATAGAAAAGAGGACGATTATACAAGCGATTGCACCTGAACTGGCAGTTGAAGGACGTCCTGAGGGGACCAGCTAAAAACTTAAGATTCTCTAAGATAGTGAGATATTGTTCCGTGCAAAGACTTTCAACACGGAGTCCTTTAGCTAAATGGACGTAGCAGAATGTTAATACAAAGGGTGTGAAATTTAGTTAGTTGTATCCAGAAAAGGCAGACTTCATTGATAGTGTAACTGTGACGGTAGGTCATGATGTAAATGTGATGGTCAGGGCCTGCCTTTTGAATTGCGGGGCCCAATTTAATGGATGTTTGCAAGACCCCTCTTCTAAATTTCTTTAGGTAAAATAACAACAACAACTATATATTAGATCATTATACCAACACTTTACAATATGCATATAAACAATTGAAGCGCAATAGGCGCCAGTGGGTTAATGAAAGTTACACCAATCGTACGAAAGGCTTACACTATGTTAAGCCATTAAGTCCTGCATGACTGATAGTGATATGCTTAATGTAATTTGCAAGGCCCCTGTCTGGCGCGGGGCCAAATCGGAGCAATCGGCCTAAGGCCGGCCTTGGCGATGGCTATTTGTAAATATACAAACAGTTCTAGCTTATCTATTATTACGCGACTATGGATCATCTCATGGAAATTAAATGAATGCCTGGACATTAGCCACACACATCAGTTTTCCCCCTCTCCACGCTGATAATGTATCCAAAGGAGCGGCAAGTGCCGATACAGTTTGGGATCAGCGGCGTCGTAGGCTCTGCCAGGGTGTAGCACTGTGCGCTGCAAGCTCATTGAGGGCCGTCGGCTCCTGATTTTTCCTCAGGATCAGGGGCGGACTGGGTGTCAAAATCGGCCAGGGCATTACCATATAACCCGGCCCATAAATGACATGTCATAATATATGTGTATAATATATGTAGATAAAGTTTGATAATGCATCAGATACTGGATGTATGCTTGCGTAGGATTACATACTGTTATTTATTTATATATGTAGTCTGAAAACTATTAACAGTACAATAGCAGTCTTAATAAGTTTGAAATGAATATATTGTTATATTGTTGATATAATTCAGTTGTTGATTACAATTTATCTACAGTTCACAGGGTTCGCGTAGTCATGTCCAACTCTGCACGCATCCTTAATCTTTGGAGTTGAAGACATTACTCAGGATTGACTCCTGAAATCTTTCCGATGTTTAGGTATAAGCGCAGGGCAGCAAAGGTTCACTAGACACAAATATAATACATACAATACTAACAGTTCTAGGTTGGCTAAACACAAATATAAAATTACAATACAAACAGTTCTAGGTTGACTATTACATATAAACAGTTCTAGGTTGGCTATTACAAATAAACAGTTCTAGGTTGGCTGTTACATATAAACAGTTCTAGGTTGGCTGTTACATATAAACAGTTCTAGGTTGGCTATTAGGTTGGCTGTTACATATAAACAGTTCTAGGTTGGCTATTAGGTTGGCTGTTACATATAAACAGTTCTAGGTTGGCTATTAGGTTGGCTGTTACATATAAACAGCTCTAGGTTGGCTATTAGGTTGGCTGTTACATATAAACAGTTGTAGGTTGGCTATTAGGTTGGCTGTTACATATAAACAGTTCTAGGTTGGCTGTTACATATAAACAGTTCTAGGTTGGCTGTTACATATAAACAGTTCTAGGTTGGCTATTAGGTTGGCTGTTACATATAAACAGTTCTAGGTTGGCTATTAGGTTGGCTGTTACATATAAACAGTTCTAGGTTGGCTATTAGGTTGGCTGTTACATATAAACAGCTCTAGGTTGGCTATTAGGTTGGCTGTTACATATAAACAGTTGTAGGTTGGCTATTAGGTTGGCTGTTACATATAAACAGTTCTAGGTTGGCTGTTACATATAAACAGTTCTAGGTTGGCTGTTACATATAAACAGTTCTAGGTTGGCTATTAGGTTGGCTGTTACATATAAACAGTTCTAGGTTGGCTATTAGGTTGGCTGTTACATATAAACAGCTCTAGGTTGGCTATTAGGTTGGCTGTTACATATAAACAGTTGTAGGTTGGCTATTAGGTTGGCTGTTACATATAAACAGTTCTAGGTTGGCTGTTACATATAAACAGTTCTAGGTTGGCTGTTACATATAAACAGTTCTAGGTTGGCTATTAGGTTGGCTGTTACATTTAAACAGTTCTAGTAGCTCATGTAGTCGTTGCGCCATAAATCAAGACAATTACGTACAGACTACCATTAGGTCCCCGTCAAAGGAAGTGTATCGATCCAGTCCAACCTACAAACGATAGAAAAGAAATAGGGTTGGGAGGGGGCTATTTTCCTGTGCTTAGCCGAGACCTGTCGTTATAGAAGGCCTGAATACTGACCTGCGACATTGTAACCTGTGGGCTGTTTGGGCAAATAGCTTGTTGACATGTTACAGGTTTACCATCATGTATGTTATCAACATGAGTACTGTGTTACCATCATGTATACTATCAACATCAGCACTGTGTTACAATCATGTATGTTATCAACATCAGCACTGTGTTACCATCATGTATGTTATCAACATGAGTACTGTGTTACCATCAAGTATTTTATTATGAGCACTGTGTTATGATGTATTTTATCAACATGAGCACTGTGTTACCATCATGTATTTTAACATGAACAGTGTGTGGCTTAAAAGCTGCCTATAAGTTGAAATGTTTGACAGATAGTTCCCCTTTCAGACCTTGTGATATATAAGGCAGATGATGTAAAGGTCATGTTTCTGTGGCCCATGGTTAACGAGGGTGTCATGTGGCTAGCACAAGGACCAACCGCCTTTACTTTTCCCCAACTAATGTCAGCTTCCTGTTACAGGTGGGTGGACTCAGAGGCACCCAAAGACCCTGAAATTAAAAAAAAAATACCATTCTTCACCAGGATTTGAACCCCAGTTTGGAAGCCAAGTGCTTTACTGCTCAGCCACCGTGCCTCATTTGACAGATAAAGACTCATGAAACCTCTCTCCTCCCTTTTTTTAAAAATCTTATTTTAAAAAACCCAGATATTTGCAAAAAATAAATGAGTACAAACTGGTGAATGGTAATAAGAGAAATCTAAGTTTAAAATTGAGCTAAGACTTACTGAACAAGAAAGTATGAAAAATAACTTTCCCAGCAATCAGTCCAACTATAATCCCAGAAAACCACATGAATGCTTTCAGAACACTCCAACTGTTGGGGAACCACTTCATAAAGACAAAGGAAAAATCATTTCCAATAACAGGTATGTTGCACTCACTCCTGCTGTGGGCCACTGGATCCTCTGCATAGATCAGGAAGTTGCAGAAGGTGACAAAGTAGGCAGTGAACATTCTAAAGTAGGGATGCTGAAAGTGGTAGCGGAAGTCGTGTTTCATAATCAGGGAATAAATGCTCCCTGCATCAACATCGTCTTTGGTAGCGATCTCTAAGCTAGGTAGCCTTTCAAAACTGTGTTTAAATGGTGGATGAGGCTTGTCAACAATCTCAACCCCATCAGAGTGTACGTCTTGATGAGGAGGATGAATGTCTTCCTTGGACTTGGTGCTGTTGATAGGCTGCTCAATCTTCTTTCCAGAAAATTGTTCAGTCATTTCAGCTGAGCTAACCTTGTTTTGACATGAAGGTTGATGGTCGCTTTCTTTATTTGGTTCTTCTTGTGCTTCTTTTATCTCTGAATGAGATTTATCTTTCATTTTAACATTGTCACCTTCACCTTTAAGGTTGTCTTGTTCGGAGACCTTGAGAGGTTTCTTCTCTCCCAGGCTGCATTCATCAGTAACTTTCTTTCTGTTCAGCTTCCACATTTGTGTTATGAAATGGGCTGGTCTTGAAGATTGCTAGTGGACACTATAAGGCAGCTTTGTTTATGACAGTGCTTAAGGCAAAGATACCCCAGAGACTCTAGAAGACATACATGCCCAGACCTATCATTTCACCGTAGTTCATAATCTCTCTGGTGATGAAACCTGAAATTATAAAATATTTCAAATTGCTGGCACAAAGCAGAATTAACTTCTTAGCAAACATACATCATGATTATCATTTTTTTTTAAAAATTACATTGAGAATCACAACTACAAATAGAGAAGTATTTACCAAGTTTTCCAAAATGTATCACAATATTTCACAATATCCATTTTTTGTTTGTTTGCTCATTCTCAACAAACTATTCTGCAAAGAGGTATTTTCTTTTGTTTCATTGCCTCACCAGATGATAGAAATCAACTTATATTATGATATCTTATCCTATAATCCTATAAATTACAGCTGTTCCTTCAAAAAAATAATATTTTATTTGTTTTATAATTAGATCTAGAATCTAGATCTATATGCTTTCAAACAATGAATTAAATTACACAAAAAATTGCTTTATTTTTTTAGAATTTTGTTAATTGTTCAAATGCAAAAAAAAAAAAAAAAAAAAAAAGGTAACCCATATTCCATGCTCTAATACTCTAAACTCTAATGGCACTAGATCTAGTCACTAGTAATATAATAGCATTCTAACCGTAGGTGTAGGGAACATATCAGCTTTTCATTTCTGTGTTTCTCATTTAAGTCAGTATTTCATAAGGTTTTCAACCCAGGTTCAGAGTATGTTTTATCAAATTCATTATATAAATCATCATTCTAGATTTAGATTATTATTCTAGATATAATCTTTATCTTAGTTTTTATAAGTTTTATATAGATCTAGAATCTAGTAGATTAGATTTAATTAAGATGCCAATATAACCAGCTAATAAATTATATGTAACTATCCTATATTCTATATACTATATATTACTATATATATATATATATAGTTCGTCCATCGTGGTTCGATGATGACCACTTTGTCATCCAGGGGGCTGAGGCAGTGAGGGCTTATTGCCTCCTCATGTGGCTGGTGAGACCTATGTGAGCCCGGAATGTTTGGCAGCACACTGGGCAGGTATTTCCAGCTGGAGCTAGTGTCGTTTGCCTTGCTTTTCTTCTCTGGCGTTTTTCTTCTGCAAGCGTTGTTCGCTTATGTATATTTATATTGTATATTAATCATAAACATATATATACCGCTATACCTATATTACTATATTAATGGTATATTACATAGATGTAGTATAAGTATAAGTATGTAGATCTAGAATCTATAATAATTTTAAGTTCATAGATCTAGAATCTAGTAAAATCTAGTTCAGTTGCATTTTTTTCTGCATATTCTTAAAATATAAATAAGAGAAACCTGATTAACCATATCTATGCGTCACGTAAACTAGAATCTAATCAAGAGTAATCTAGAATCCCTTAACTTCAAGAGTTAACTTACACTACAGATGTTAACTGTTAATAGTGAATAGTGTTAAGCCAGTTAAGGCAGGGATCCGGGGCCAGAGTTTCTAAATTTGACTAATAAATTTAGTGATTTTTAATCTAAGCAAATTAACTAGATTACTAGATATCTATATAGATCTAGGCATATAGGCGATATAATAGAAGTCATAATATGTTTTTTTCTAGATCAATTTAGCTCCTAGATTATTATTGTGACACTTACGCCACTTATTACGCGTTACGGGGTGAGTGTTTGTTTACATTATATCCATCCTCCATCTTTCTTGTTCTGTTTTGTTTACTTTAGTAGAAATTTCGCTCTTTTTCGATTTCATTGAGCCTTACCAAATTATAAGACTTCGCGAGATGTATAGAGAGAGAGAGAGAGAGAGAGAGAGAGAGAGAGCGGTGAACTGCTACAAATAATAAAAAGGTTGCTACGCTAATGGAATTCGTTAACTGTAGTATATAAAGGCTGCAGGTCGTGCGTTTGCGCGCTGGACTGACGTTAAGATTTATCGATGGCCTCGGGTTCAATCCCCTGCCCTCTCCTTGAGTCCTGGGCGTAGCCAGGATGTCTCCCCACCACCACACACAGACATAGGTTGAGTGTGTTGGTGTGTGTCATGGGCGTAGCCAGGATTTTTTTTCGCGGGGGGGGGGGTGTTGGAGTCATGTGACCTTGATCCCATTCCAATTTCCTTGCTCCTTGAATGTTTGGATGAGCTTGTACCCACAATTACTAACGTTGTGAACTCTTCACTTACTTCAGGCATTGTACCACAGCAATTTAAGTATGCACTTGTCAGGCCCTTATTAAAGAAATCCAGTCTTGACCCGGAATGTCAAAAAAAAAAACTATCGCCCGGTAGCAAATCTTCCCTTCCTGTCAAAGCATCTGGAGCGCATCGTGTTAGCGCAAATTCTTTCTCATCTTAACAGTACTGTCTCTTGGAAGAATTTTAATCTGCATATAGGAAGTGCCGTAGCACAGAGACAGCAGTGGTCAGGGTACTAAACGACTTACTTCACTATTCCGACAAAGGCCACATATCAATTCTTTCCATGCTGGACTTGTCCGCAGCCTTTGATACGCTAGACCATGAAATTATGATGGCCAGATTCGCTGCAACTTTTGGTTTAGCAGGAGTCGTCCTAAAGTGGCTTGGATCCTACCTGACGGAACGCACCCAAAGTGTCGTTGTTAGCGGTACGGAATCAACAAGCTTACTTTTGAAGTACGGAGTACCCCAAGGATCAGTTCTAGGCCCAGTACTGTTCACTATGTATACATATCCACTCAGCGGTGTCATACGGCCAACCGGCATCTTATATCATTTCTTTGCCGATGACTCACAGTTATACGATTTATCAGTACCCTCAGAGGTGTCGCATCTGACAGAGAAAATCAGTGGTACCGTTGCAAGGGTGAGCGATTGGATGGTTGAAAATAAACTCAAGATGAACGAAGACAAGACAGAAATAATTAAGATTGGCACTAGGAACAATGTCTCAAAAGTTGAAAGCACAGATTCTCTCTTTATCACAAACTGCCATGTTCCTTTTGTCCATGTAGTGCGGAATCATGGAGTTTTCTTCGACTCAACACATAAGTCAGCTTTGCAAAGGTCTTTATCTGCAGCTGCGCAGATTAGGCCAGATCCGACCATATTTAACATTGGAGTCAACAAATACGCTAGCTGTGGCATTCATACTCTCCCGCCTTGACTACTGCAACGCCGTGCTAGCAGGTATACCTGATGACAAAATAGCCAAGCTGCAACGTATACAGAACAACGCCGCTCGAATAGTCCTTTAAAAAAACTAGACAAGATTCTGCTACTACGCTCTTGCGCACGCTCCATTGGCTTCCCGTGAAAGCGAGAATCGATTACAAGGTCGCCACACTTTGTCATCAGTGTATATATAACAACGAGATGCCCTTGTACCTTAGAGAACTGATTACTCCATATGTCCCCCAGAGAGCCATGCTCTCAATGGACTCAACGCTTTTAGTAGTGCCACGTTTCTCCCTCAAAAGCTACGGTCTGCGGGCTTTTTCAGTTCACGGACCAAAGGTTTGGAACCCACTCCCCATTGATCTCAGACAGAAAACATGCTACAGCACTTTTAAGAAGAACATTAAGACCTATCTGTTTAAAACTTTTTAAGATTAGTTTGTCATTTTAGCTGTCGTGTTTGTGTTTGTAATGTTATTACAGCGCCTTGAGCGGCTACATTTTGTTTGTTAACAGCGCTTTATAAATAAAATATATATGTATGTATGTATGCATGTATGTATGTGTGTGTGTGTGTGTGTGAGAGAGAGAGAGAGAGAGACCCTTCAGTCTTTCGGAAGACGTTTATTGAACCCTGTAATATATTCTTCCTGGAGTTATTGTAAAAATTGTACACACCCTGACCTTGACAACAAGGGGGTCTGGGGAAGCGCTGTGAGATTTTCCAGCGGGGTTCGGGGCTCCGCCTCGCCGCCAATTCCGGTAGTTAAAGCCAAAAAATGTATATTCTGAGGTATCTGCAGTACAATATTCTGCCATTAAAAAGTTTTAGTTCAAAAATCTAATCTGCGGACTGCGACAATTGGGCGGCAAGCTGCCTCCACAATAATCTGTCACTGGTAATGTCTGAAGTCTCCTTCCACCTGGTGTCCACTGCTCTGGGGACCTCTATGAAAGTGTGGCTCCAAGTTGTACTAGGATGTTCCTGTTTGCTCTTTCCTCGTAATGGCCTCTATGTCATCGCAACTCTTAGTGTGCGTAATTCATTTTGTCGGAGAGCATGTCCCTCAAACCTCATACGACGCTCTGTCACAAACTTACTATAGGAGTCGACTCCCAGTTCGGCATAGTATTTCCTTGAGACTCGATCTCTATAACTGACTCCTAAACTACGTCTTAGCCATCTTTGTTATAGTCATTTTTTCAATTCGGCAGATGCCTATTCACTGCACTTTATTAGTGGCAGCCAGCGACTGGTAAAAATTGGTAACCTCTCTTGGCTACGCTCTTGGAATTCGGTGAATGTATAGTTTGCTTTAGATTTATATCAAAAAGGGAAGTTTAATCGTCAAAATCATCTGTTGGGGGGTTTTTAACTAAAAAAATCTCTGGAGTTTTTTTTAACAAATCTAAAATTCCCCTAAGCCACGCTCATAGAATTTGGTGACTGTCCAATGTATACCGGACAGCTTCTAGCCTGTTGCTGTCTTCATGACCAAATATATGATAGCATAAACAAGAAGTAAAAGTAAAGTTCCCCTTTCAGATCTTGTGATCTATGGGGGCAGATGATGTATAAAGGTCATCTGTTTCTGTGGCCCACGGGTAACGAGGGTGTCATGTAGCCATCATAACGACCAACCGCCTTTACTTTTTTACCAACTGTCAGGTACCCATTGGAGCTGGGTGGACTCAGAGGCGCCCAAATATTCCGAAGTTAAAAAATGCCAGTCTTCAACATGGTTCGAAACCGGGACCTCGGTTAGGAAGTCACCGTGGCTCCAGAAAAAAGAAGGTAGAGCGTTAAACCATTGCCTCACACCTGTTTGTAGTTCACTTATTAACGGATAGTGGATAAGTGAAATTAATCAATATCATGCATGAAGTTCCACACACAGGCTTATATAATAATACTTCGAGTAACACTTCATAAGTTCATCATTGAAATATGAAAAATTAATTAAGTACATTGTAAGCCTTTGATTTTCAGTTCTTAAAGGTTTTTTTTCCTTCCCCTGGGCGTGTAGTTGTTTGGTAACATTTATTCTCAAGGTGTCTACAATTCAATTTATAAGAACGGATGGAATATGGGTCAATGCTGAAAAATAAGAGGCATTAGGGTTTCGTTAGTTCGTAGAGTCATTCATCTCGTGTTCAGCAAGATGTCTTATAGAGAGCCTGTTTTGTTCACGTTAAAGACAGCAAGTTATTCCTGGAGATTTCGACCATTCCGACGATAGAAAGACATAGATCTAGAAAAAAAAAAGTTTTTGAGCTGTACATAGAATATGATAAATATCTACATTCTGAACATTTAAAAAAATCATACGGTTTAGTATCGATAGCTCATTTCCGGTGTTCAAATACGGAAGTACTAATTGTGAATGAGTAAACACAAACATTATAAGTAAGAGTGTCATAATCTAGATCTAGATCTAGTCCATAAACGCCCTAGAATATCTAGATCTAGATTTAGATTTTAATTTATTGCTGTCTTTAACAATTAGGGTTAGAAAGAAAGGTTATTGCATAGATCTAATTTTATTTACCCTTCTTACATTATGATTAATTTTTCATTTTTGTTGTTGTTTTCAAGTTGACTGTCTTAATAAAGACTTAAATTTAAAATAAATTATAAATAATAATAAAATAGGTTTAATGGCCAATGAGCTGCTCTAGAACCACTTACTAGAAGTAGTGCTAGATCTATTCTAGATGTATAATAATGAATCTATAACTATAATAATAATTACTAGATCTTTTATAAAACTTTATTTATCAAAAGACTTAGTTTAACTTAAGTTTAAGTCAAGTAAAGTTGTAAAATGACTGGAAGTTGAAAGTAAAGAGACTAGAATTATTAGAATAGTTGAATAGACTATTTTATAATATTATATTTTATATTATAATTATTACTTATTGTTACTACCCTACTAGGCAACTACATGACTTCTCGGTCACAATGGTTAAGTCCGGCGCTGCTAATTAGTGTTTGTAAAATGTTTTACATATTTCAGATGTTCCTTCAGAGTTGACAATAGTTTACTTCCTAGTCCAAACCTCCCGCAAGACGAAGGGGGATGGGAGTGGGCAGGGTTTGAACCTGGAACTATCGATAAATCCAAACGACAGTCCTGCGCGCAAACCACACGACGGCAGCCGTCTGTAGTGACCAGTGAATACTTGTTCTCCTCCCCACTCGTTGGGCGACTATCCGCAGATAAAAGAGAGTGATCTTTCCTTTACTTCTTCTTACTTCTTCTCGTCCAAACTCTTGAGTCATGAATAGAATTATATATATATATAGATATAATAATGAGTATATATATATCAATATGATTAAATGGTACCTAGACATTCTAGTATTTCTAGTCCTCACTCAGTCTCTAAAGATCAATGATAATGAATGATCATATAGAATCCAGATCTAATTAGATTTTAGATGCAGACATTAGATATATAGAAATCTAGGAGATTAGATTTTAGATCTAATCTAGATCTAGACCTGGCCTAAGTCCTGGCTAATCTAGATTCTAATGACAGTAATATACATATACACTTCATGTAGTAATGACTAGATCTAGTAATCTAATCAATTCTCATCATAGATTTATATTTTATTGATCTATAATAATTTAGTCAATATAGACTCTAGATCTATTGTATATAAATATATATCATATATATGAGAATAGTACAGGAGATGAGATATATCTTAACCTAATCTAGATCTGAATAAATTTTTATTATATCAAATAGACTATATATCCAATATTCTTTAGAGCAATGCTAAAAAAATGAGGCTACACCTGCATAAGGGCATCTACATTATGTTTGCACCAACGACAGCTTATTTAACATACACAGGGTTTGCTCTACCATACAAAAAGTACAGAGATGATTGCTACTGAGTTGCTCTTTGTGGATTATTGCACCCTCCTTGCACAAACCGAACAGGGACTTTTACTTGCTGTCCATGAATTTGCTGAGGCTGCTGCCTCATTTGGTCTACGGTCTAAAGAAAAGGTGTTCATGCTTCAGAAGTCCCCAATGTTAACTAATCCAGAACCACAAATCAATGTGAATGGCCATTTCCTTAGTGTTGTTGACCACCTTACCTACTTAGGAAGCACAGTGTCCAATGATCTGTCACTGTCCAGAGAAATAGACAACAGTCTTGCAAAGGCCAACAGCAATTTTGGTCACCTTAGACTGATAGTATGGTGGAATAGTTCTCTTAACCAGGCAACAAAAAAGAATGTTTTAAAAGTAGTGGTTCTCACCACACTTTTGTATGGCTCTGAGACCTGGATGCTCTACCAAAGGCATTTAAGACTCTTTGAACGCTTCCATCAAAGCTACCTTTGATCATGATGGGCATACGTGGCAAGACTAGATTATTAGTAACTATGCTCTGCTGGAGGCCCATGTGGGCAATATAGAAGCACTAATTACCATTCAACAGATGTGCTGGGTCAGACACTTATCTTGCATGGGAGATGACTGCATGCCAAGGATGATCTTAAAGGAGGACAGTGTAACAAAGGAACCCCCATAAGCGCTATAAAGATTAACTCAGGTGCCATTTTGCCCTCACTGGTATAGAGGAAAGTAGCTAGTAGCAGATGGTCTCTGAAAGAGGCAGTTGGATAGCTCTCACAATGGCTGCCGGACAAACATTTGAGACTAAAAGAAAGCCATTATTGAAAACAGGGGCAGAAGACGGAAAGAAAACTTAAATTAGCTGCCAGTGGACAACGGATTTGTCTGTACAAGATGCTGGAAATATGCTGACATAGAATAGAGCACCTGGTTGCATGTGGCTTCAGAACGAGACTGCTGGAGGTCACGCACAAAGGATACACATTTGAGTCCTAAAGAAAATCTACTGCAGAGGACAGACATAGGCGACGAAAAGAAAATCTAAATGAAACACCAGCGGACAATGGTTATGCCTGCACTGGATGTGGCAAAATATGCAAGTCACAGCTGGGCTGCGTAACCACAGGAAATACTGCATTTCTCACTAATCTTCAGACTCGAAAACAGGACTTATTATTATTATCATATATTTCAAACAGTATTATTATTAAGCAGGCAGAAATTTTCCTTTTGTATTTCCCTTTGAATTTTATATCTTAACTAGCGATAAGAGATTTTATAATCATATTTTTTAGATACAAAAGGTGTAAGATTTAAACTTTATATAAAAAATAAATCGAAGCACCGACACTTATATTTGACAAGATCGTCTTTCTTCTTAAGTTTTTTTTTCAGTTTGCGACAGGAAAATAGGAAAATGACTTTAATGGAGTTTTTTGGCTGTACTTTTATTGCCTTCGGACCTCCAATAGCATTATTTATCTTTACTATTGCTAAAGACCCAATGAGAGTTATTGTTCTCATTGCTAGGTAAGTAAACGTCCTGTTTCTGCTACAAATGTGAAAAGATGAAGAAAAAAAAAGATGCATGTAAAGCTTTATTTCTTTTCTACTTGATATTGATTGATATGAACTTATGAAAGTATTTTTATAATTCTTCATATTAGATTGCAAATTCTTCATGTGCTTAAAATTCAAATGAGTTGCAAAAAAAAATAACTACATAGATCTAATTGATGACACAATGATTGACACATACATACATTATAGATATAGAAACCTTTATTTAATGATTCATATATTAATATATTTCTTTTTTTTTTTTTTTTTTTTTTTTTTTTTTTTTTTTTTGACATTTCAGTTCATTTTTTTGGTTGATAGCCCTCTTGATCTCATCCATACTATGGTTTGCAGTGGTTCCTCTAAGAGAAACATTAGCCTTTGGCTTGGTTTTTTCTGTGCTCTTCCAAGAACTTTTCAGGTTTCTCTTCTACAAGATTATGAGGTAATTATTAACATAGCTTTACAGGCTCAGTAGCTGAGTGATAAAGTACCTGGCTTTTAAACCGTATGTCCCAGGTGAAGTTTGGGATTTTAATTCAGGATCTTTAAGGCACCCTTGAGTCTACCCAACTCTAATGGCTACCTGATATTAGTTGGGGAAAAGTACAAGCATTTAGTTGTTGTGTTGGCCATATGACACCCTCTTTAACCATTTCCCATAGAAACAAATGACCTTTACATCATCTGCTCTATAGATCTTAATTCTAAAAGGGTAGCTTTTCTATTCTTTTTTTTAAAAATTCAAAGTAAAAAAAAACACTTTCTGGACTGATATTTAATATTTGAAAATGGAGAAACTAAATGTTGTCACAATTTAGGTTTGTCATATCAATAATACTTCTATAGTAACTTTCAAAATTGGTTTTTGTTCTTTCAGATTAGCGAATGAAGGTTTAATAAAAGTCAGCCAACAGTCAGACAACTCAAATATAACTCCCAGAGACTTTGCCAACACACATATTATGGCTTATGGTATATTGTCTGTTTCCTTTATTTATGGCAAACACATGGGTGTTTTTTACTTTTTAAAAAGACATTGTGTTTGGTTTATGCTCATTCCTTTCAAGTCACACTGGCATCACTTTGGATTCTAAATAATAAATACCTGGCTTTATTTCCTGATGGTGCCATAAACTCGGTCTTCTTGAAACACTAAGAAATGTCATGGGATAATTAAGTATAAAACTCTGTCCATTTAGTCTATCTGTCAGATTTAATTTGCAGAGTTTACTGCAATTATTTGCAAAACTATCTTTCTGAACAGCTGCTCTGAAATCTCTAGAAGCTTAAAATTGCATTCTTTTCAGCTCAATTTTTTATCAAGCTTTTTTTTTGTTCAAATCAGAGGTGCTGTGCAGTTGGTCCTTGTGCTGACCACACAACACCCTCATTAAATGTGGGCCATAGAAACAGATGACCTTTACATTATCTGTCCTGTAGATCACAAGGTCTGAAAGGGAAATTTTTATTTATTTACATCATTGTAAATTGCTCGTTTAACTTTTAAGAACAAAAAAATACTGTTAGCAAGAAAATGTCTAAAAAAAACAAAAAAAAACAAGATTTGTTTGTCACCATTCCCCACCGCTGGGTAGAAGGTGGTAGCTCCCCCATTTCAAATATGGGTCTAGTCATCTGAACAAAAAAATGAGAATAAAGAAGAAGAAAAGACAGCCAACATTGCCCTAAAATGAAATAAATAGCATTTATCAAATTCTAAATCATTTTTTTTTTTTTTTTTTCAGTATCTGGACTTGGCTTTGGACTTATGTCTGGAGCCTTTTCTTTGATTAATGTTCTGGCTGATTTATGGGGCCCTGGCTCAATAGGGATTCATGGAGATTCAAAATATTTCTTTTGGTCCTCGTGTAAGTATACTATGTCAAAAGAATCAAAATTTATTGAAACCAAAAAATTTGTTTCAGTCGCATCCAATCAACTGAGCACTTGCTCTAAAAAATCTTGCCAGCAAGTCTAGTAGCAACAGACAAATTTAGATATTTCATCCTATCAATTACAGACTTTTCTTTAAAACATCTAGATTAATACATTGAGTCTTTTTGTTGGTCCTGTCCTTTGTGTTAATTAGAGACTTAAACGCTACAAAGTCATTGCTCTTCTTGACTGATTGTTGATTAAACTCTATTTTCCAGCGTATCTAACTTTATGTTTTATCCTGCTACATACTATGTGGGGTGTCATCTTCTTTGCTGGAATGGACCGGAAGTGCTATTTCTATGTGGCTTATGTTGTAGCAACTCATATGCTGGTTTCATGTCTGGTTTGTATATTTTTTTTTTGTTTTTGCTTTATTACAATACCTCTATTCAAGTATGAACTCCTGCTGGAAGGATTGATAAGTACATATATTCTAATAATAATAATAATTGTGTGTCTTTGAGTCCTAAGATTAATGAGGAATGCAGTATTGCCCATGGCTACACAGCCCCAGCTTTGACCTACAGATTTTGCCACATCCAGGGCAAGCATAACCTTTGTCCGCCGGTGGTCAATTAAGAATTTCATTTCGCCATCTGTGTCTGTCCTCGGCAGCGGATTTTCTTTGGGTCTCATATATGTATCCAGCGGTCTTTGTGAGTGACCTCCAGCTGTCTCAATCTGAAGCTGCATGCAACCAGGTGTTCTCTTCTATGTCAGCTATGACAAGTTGGCGCCTAAGCTGGTCTTTAAAGCGTTTCCGTGGGGCACCTCTGTTATGTCGACCACCTTTTAGCTCACCACAAAACACTGCGTTCGGCATATGTTTGTCACCCATATGTGCCCTGCCCAGCATAACTATTGGACAATAAGAAGTCCCTCTATACTGTCCATACCAGCGTTCACAAATACATCGCTGTTTGTAGTGCAGTCTTGCCACTGTATGTCCATGTTGGAGTGCAAGCATCTTTGGTGAAAGGGCTCAAGTAGTTATAGTTGCTTTCTGTATAATACTCATGTCTCAGATCCATATAGAAGGGTTGAGAAAACCACCGCTTGGTAGACATTGATTTTTGTAGGCAAGCGGAGCGATTTCTTCCGCCAAACTCTCTCTTGAAGGCATCCAAAAACACTACTGACCCTGGCCAGACAGTTATCAACTTCCCTTTGCAAGTGAGGCATCATTTGATACTATACTTCCTAGATATGTGAAGTGGTCTACCATGTTAAGGGGCTGTCCATTCACGCATGTGTCAAAATCACAGGTTCGATACCCGGTTTTAACCAAATATTTTTTTTATTATTTCTTTTTATATTTTATTATACTTTAAGTTGTACAATGATGGTATTGTCTTGTAAAAAAATATTTTTCTTGTTTTTAGTTTAAAATTTTTAAATCCTTTATCATTCTTAATCAAATTACTTAGTATTGGATTTAGTTATCAAATAAGATGAAATTTGATCATCACACATTAATAGTTTGTTTATCTACAGACACTGTTGAATCAGCTGAGCAGCAGCACTGACAGCGCCATCTACTTGGGACCACTGATTCCAGCATACATCATTTTAGTTGTCTCAGGAATATTTGCCTTCTACACAGCTGGGGGCTCACTGGCAAACATAAAAAACTGTGTAACTTGTAGAAAGAGGCGATATCAAATCGAATAGACAAATTAAATAAACATAGTTCTTTAACTGAGCACTATGGGTTAATACTTAGTGAATTGCAATAAGCGTTTTAATATTTTGTCATTGAAGACTTTTTGGGCCCTTAACCCAAACCTGCCTAAAAATTTATAACAAGTTTAAACACAAAAAAAGAAATTAATACTATTGGCAGCAGTGGGTTAAATATCTTGCAGCAGCTTTTTTTTTTTTTAAACCTTATGCTTGACATTTCCTTTTCATGTTAGCTAATAAATGTCTTTAAACAGGTAGATAACACTGGTTATTACTAATGGTATTTGCCAGGTTTAGTTGAGGTCACAACATTCTTATAACATAAGATTACTTGTCACAGAACTGAAATGAGGCCTCATAACTTTCTTTGCTTATTATTATTTGGCAATAGCCCCAAAGAAATAATGGACATAAAGAATAAAAAATATAAGATGCAGTATGAGATACAAATATCACCCTATACTTTTTAATTTTGCTTTCAAGTCCTATCTATTTTTGTATAAATATATTTTGTTTGTGTGCTAAATATTTTTATTTAGTTTTGAATACAAACAAAAAATTGTTTGTCTTTGAAATTTTAGCTTCTGCATCGATACATGTGAATTCAGTTTGTTAGTCTTGAAAGACCAAGCAGATCGTATTGATAATCATTCTGGGCTATGAGGCCAAAACTATGGTCTGTGGAACATATTCAGCCCATGGCACGGTGGTGTCTGGCATATCAAAAGGCATGTCCGCATCCATAAGAAGCAGTAAAGGCTCAAATCCATTGGACTCTTACTATTTATTGTGATGATGTCATTTAAATGACACTCTGGTTGAAAAAAGGTTGCATCCACTGGTGTAGAGTAATAGAAATGAGAAGTCCACAAAATCTAGATTGAGAACAAAATTCAACTAACAGAGATACAATCTGATTATTTCAGACATTTTTATCTAAATAATGTTTTGTTGCTTTTTTTTACAAAGCTTCTATCAACTCACTCTGTCTGTCTGTCTGTCTGGTCAAAAGTTGGAACATGTTTTTTTCTCCCATTTCCCATTCTCGGATCAATATAAAACTTTGCACAATTATTCATTAAACCTGACAAGACATAATTCAATAAAATGAAAATTAACCAAGTAGTTAATTAATTGTTTGTGATTTATTGTTTTGTTTGATATGGAAATAAATGCTACTTAATGAGTGATGTGGATGTATGTATGGATTTAATACCTTTATTACATTTTAAAAAGCTTTTTCTCCCACCTCAAATTCTAAGATCAAGTTAAAATTTAGCATAATTATTCATAGTTGATGATAATACACATATCAATAAAAAAAAATTAACCAATTAATTAAGCATTTAGTACTACTTTATTTGGTTTCATATAGTCGATAGGGAGCTAAAACCTGTAATTTTCAGATAAATGGTAGTAATTAGCTGTTCTTTCCCTTCAGCTTTGTTTTTAAAAAAAGTAATCTTTTTTCTATTGCTTGTTTTTTTTTTTGCTGACCTATTGTTTGAATGTTTGATCTATTCACTTTAGACATTGATATTGCTTTTACATGAACTGGTCGAATTGTACAAATTATGTTAAATTATTGTAGCTGTTCAAAATGGTGACTGAAGTAGATGAAATCTTTGCCATGTATTATCTCTTCATTATACAACCCCACCATTGCTTCAGACTTGTTCAAGAAACAACCTACCTTCATTTTTTTGTTTTGTTTTTAAATCCTAAGACCAAATGCTGACAAAGTTAATACATTTTTATTGTAAATAAAAACAAAATATTTTTTAATTCACTTTTCAAATTTGTTTTCAATTATGTTCTGGTAATTCTTATTATTGTCAGACCTTTCTTTCAGAAACTTTAGATTAATTATAATATGCCCTTGTCCTATTCTGTAGGACAGCAGAGGAAGAGCTGCCATAATTAGAATCATTGTGAGGAGAATATTAACCTCTTAAGATGAAAGAACTTGATAAAAATTCGAAGACATGCAAATTCTGCCTTTTTATGGAGGAATCGATCTTGGTTAAACAGATTAACTTATAGCCATCTGAACATTCATGACCAGCACGACAACTTCTCCCTCCTGCCACCCACTCCATACTTCTTCAAATCTAATTTCCAAATTAATCATTTGTGTAACTTTGGCGTAATATCCAGGTTCGAAATTGAATGATATATATACATTTGAAGATAGATAAATTACTCAGAAAGACACAAAGATAAAGGCACATTCCTAATTCTAGGACAAATGTGTACAAATCCTTCTTGCCTAGTGCTATTAGAGCATGGAATGGTTTGCTTGAGCTAGCCAGGAAAACCAGTGACTTGGCAGAAATAAGGACTGTCATCCTCTAATGTGGAACATAGTTGCTTACTATAAAAACTCAGGTGTACCTCAAGGAACAGTCTTGGGTCCACTACTATTTTTAATTTACATAAATGATTTACCAAATTGCATTAGTTCAGGAACAAAAGTCAGATTATTTGCAGATGATTGCATAATATATAGAACAATAAAAACAACACAAGACACAGATATTTTACAAAGAGAATTAGATGAATTACAGAAATGGGAATCAAATTGGAGCACATCTTTCCACCCAGAAAAATGTCAGTTGTTAAGAGTAACAAAAAAACTAAAACAAATTAATTCCACTTATCTTATTCATGGCAAACCAGTAACACAGACTAAAAACGCAAAATACCTAGGTGTTATAATAAATGAAAAACTGTCATGGAATCCACATATTGATGAAACTACAAAAAAATCCAACAAAGCATTAGGGTTTATTAAAAGAAATTTCTATAAATCAAATAAGAACATAAAACTAAAATGTTATTTAACCTTGGTTAGGCCAATAATAGAATATGCATCCACCGTTTGGGACCCCTCAACTCAAGAAAACATTATGAAACTGGAACAAACACAAAATAGAGCAGTGAGATTCATAACAAACGAATATTCACATTTGACTAGAGTAATACTTTAGTAAAATCACTAAAGTTAGAAAGCCTTCAGGATAGAAGACTCAAAAGTAAAGTAGCAATTATACATAAAACACTGAACCATAATCTTCAAATACAAAATTTAATAAAATACTCTGAAAGACACAAAAATAAAGGCACATTTCTCGTCCCCTATGCTAGGACAAATTTGTACAAATACTCCTTCTTCCCTAGTGCTATTAGAGCATGGAATGGGTTGCCTGAGCTAGCCAGAAAAACCAGTGACTTGGCAGAATTTAAGTCATTGGTTAATATGCATGACGCGTAGGACGTAATCATCTTCTTTTTTGAAGTAACGTCTGTATTATATAAGATAAAAGTAGAGCCCTAATTATCAACATGAGTTCATACACCCTTTTCTTTTTTTTTTTGAAGTTTGACACTTGCTGTCATTACTTTTGTCAAATTCTGCACTTCGATTTAGGAGGAGGTTGTTCGTTGTTTTACATGCTTCGGATGTTCCTTCAGATTAGAAGATGATTACATCTTAGCCCAAGCCTGGCTCAGGGCAGGGTTCGAACCATGATCTTCGAACGACAGTTCAGAGGGCCAAGCAAACGACCAGACACGCATCCAGTGGATCAATCGAAAGTCTTTGCACTCAAAAAGTTATTGAACTTAGAACAGGACATTGACTTAATTATAATAAGTCTGGCCTATCTGCTCCTGGAGATTTTTCGCTAAAAATGTTAATCGAAGAAATGTAGCCTACTCTTTGATTACATTTAAGATCCTGTTAACGTTCTTTATGTAATTAAGTTAGAGAGAAAAAAAAAAGAAGAGAAAAAGAAATGAAGCAATGTGGTGGCGATAGAATGGAACCTTAAGAAAACCTTTTGAGAATGAAAAGAGGAAGATGGGGGAGGGGAGAGATTCTAAAATAAAATAGTCCAAATACACTGATGTCAAGTACACCATACTCAAAGTTCACTGTTGGATAAAATAGTCCAAATACACTGATTTCAAGTACACCATACTCAAAGTTCACTGTTGGATAAAATAGTCCAAATACCCTGACGTCAAGTACACCATACTCAAAGTTCACTGTTGAAAACTAAATACAAATAACCATGTTTCACTAAAATACTTCGCATATCAATACTTCCGTATCTGTACATCGGATACACTAATAATTAGCTATTTATGGATTCTTACCTTATCTTATATAATACAGACGTTACTTCAAAAAAGAAGATGATTACGTCCTACGCGTCATGCATATTAACCAATGACTTAAATTCTGCCAAGTCACTGGTTTTTCTGGCTAGCTCAGGCAACCCATTCCATGCTCTAATAGCACTAGGGAAGAAGGAGTATTTGTACAAATTTGTCCTAGCATATGGAACGGGAAATGTGCTTTATCTTTGTGACTTTCAGAGTATTTTATTAAATTTTGTATTTGAAGATTATGGTTCAGTGTTTTATGTAAAATTGCTACTTTACTTTTGAGTCTTCTATCCTGAAGGCTTTCTAACTTTAGTGATTTTACTAAAGTATTACTCTAGTCAAATGTGAATATTCGTTTGTTATGAATCTCACTGCTCTATTTTGTGTCTGTTCCAGTTTCTTAATGTTTTCTCGAGTTGAGGGATCCCAAAACGGAGGATGCATATTCTATTATTGGCCTAATCAAGGTTAAATAACATTTTAGTTCTATCAGCTGACATATCTTGTTTGTCTGTCTGGTACAGATTGTGTACACGTTATTTCTTCCACACCCAATCTGGGATCAAGTTGAAAATTTGCACAATTGTTTGCTTGTACCTGACAAAACAAGAATCTTGACTATTTTGTTTTGGTATCGAACAAGGGGAGACAAAGATTTGGCGGTAGAAGCTGAATTAGTCCACTTCAAACTTGGTGTAGAGAATTTGGTTGTCGCTTAAAAGTTTGAAACTAACAGAGGGATAGCTCTAGTTGGCTTGAGGAGGCTTTAGCCCTGAGCTCGAATTGAAGTCGTACAATTATTTTGTATAGAATACATTTAAAAAGCGATCACGATTACCTTTACACTGATAAGCCTACTCCCTTCTTTCTACCCCGTATTGAGAAAGCTAAAAGCATGACATTGCTCTAAAAACAATTGGTACGGTAATAACTATTTCTAATCGCACACATTTATTATTGTTAGTCTTGATCTATTACAGATTTCATTACACAATTGATCCAAACTAATTGATACAAGTACGTTCAATACAAGCTTTGTTTTTTAAAAGTAGTTGGTAGGCTATATCTTACATGTTGCTGTGATCAAAACGTTGAAGCTCTAATATTTAATTTTCCGTCTTTTATCTAGTGAAACTTTGTCTGAAGTATTGTACAGCAAACTCCAGATACCAGCTGTTTAGTAAACAGACGCCAGCGACAAACGTTATACTCTCTCTCACACAATGGCTAAGCATCCATGTCGCGAAGGGGCTCAATGAACCAGGGCCCACGACCATTAGGGGCCCACAGCAGAAGGAGTAGCAACAATGGCGCAAAAGGGTTCATTGTACTTGGGCCCATGACTCTTGACTATTTGGGGCCCACGTGACAACTTACGGATGACACTTAAGTCCTGATGTTCACGAATTAAAATTTCGATACAGCTGCTTAATTATTCAATTTTCTGATAGCTCAATCAGTTTCTTTATTTCTCAGCATTTCAAATGTGTTGTATCAAATCTTTATTTCGTAAAATTTGAAATGGAATTTAAATGTAAAGGAAGTTTGATATATGGATATATATATATCCTAAAAAAAAAAAAGTCTGATATAATAAGTAGCAAACTGTCGCAACAGTTGTGGTTCTAAATAGTTTGTATCCGAGCCAAAGAGGTAGATCCTTTGAAATATGTAAAACACTCATTTGGGACAAACTCGTAGATCTTCATCACATTTTCTTTTGTCTTTGTATTGCGTAAGAAATGTGATGTAATCATTAGAAAAGAATAAAAAGGAGACGAAATAACAAATAAATATAAATAAATAATAATAAATATTTAGCCAGCAAACTAAACACCATTATGGCTTATGTTTCATAGGTCTTGTTAAAGTTGAATATGTTTGTTCTGTTACAATGAATGGCGAAACCAAATTAGGTAGCAGCCTTATAGCAAAGATCTAGAAGATAGAGAGATGTTCAAATTAATCATGGAATAGCGTCTTTCTTTGACCAATGCTTAGTATTGGTTCATAGTTCTTAAAGAAAGTTAACACCATTATATTTATCCAAAAATTTCTGACCAGGTTTTATTTGAAATTGTTATGAATATTGAAATGCGACAGGGAAACAAAGCGCACAAATTCAAAACGAGATAATAGTCCTGTTGGGCGATGCAGTTCTGGCAAAAATCCCAAGGTCCAATCAGCACCATTTTTCTCTTTCATAGTTGATTAAATTAGCATGATTTAAAAAAAAAAAACTTGTGTGATCTCCGATGATGGAATACCCCCCAAAAAATAGCAATCAGAGAGTTATTTCTAGATTTTCGTTTTTGTGAGAACCAGCCACCTGCAGAACTGGCTGAACAAATGCTCCAAATAATGAATAATCCCTATTTATCCTTAAATAAACTGATAGGCTAAACCTATGATGGTGCTTCCAATATAAGTGGATATTAAGGCCTACAATGGTCTTTAAGTATTGCTTCATCAAAAGAAGCCGCTTGAGCATTTTCACTATTCTAACCACGACTTAAACTTGGTCCTAAATTATTTCGTCTGCTGTGTTCAAGACATCGCAGATTTCTATGACTTGGTATGTGTTTTTTTTGCTCACAGCAAAATGTACTAAAACTGATCACTCAAATTACTTTGTGTTCTTCAAAAGAAAAAGAGCGCCTGGAAGCTGCACTGCATCCAGTGGCGTAGCTAGGTAGGAGAGGGGGGAATTTGAAAATCCTCCTGACCCCACTTGAGGGGGAAAAATGCATGGGCCTTCAAAGAGGTCAAGACCCCCCCCCCCCCCCAGGGGCACCAAACGACGGAAAATTCCTAACTACTCCCCTGCTCACATATCCTATATCTCCAGACCATATTATTAACACCATAGGGAGCGTAAAATAGGAATGGCAGTAGGAGAGCGAAGATCCCCACGGCGATCTACGCCCCTGCTCTAGTTACAGTTATGTTAAATAATAACTACGTAACCAATCGCTCGGTGTCCTTAAAACACCCCTATTGAATATTTCTTTAAGCAATAAACATTTAAGCAATAAACGTGTGTAGTGTATGTAGCAAGCAGTGCGTTAAGCGCTCAATGGCACTGTCAAGGTCACTCATGTACAAGAGCTGTTCACTTCTGCTCATAGCGTATGACACGAACATGCTGAATGGCGATTGGTTGGGTGGTTATATATCGTTAAACGCACGCTCTCTGTCTCTTCTTTCTCACTTACTTTCGGTCAAAGACTCTTAACAAAATTAAATCTAAATCAATGAGACTTTGAAAGCCAATACTTGGATTTACGACATTGTCTGCGAAGCCTTCACTGACTTGAATGTCTAGTTTAAAAAACAAACAAATTGTTAGATGTGTTCTTTGATATTGACGATGGATATGATTACTTGGATTTTTTTGGATTATTTAGCCTCACATTAGACAATGTCATTGGAATAACTAGAGCAACGCTGGTTTCAAATTCTTTTGGATTATTATTATTAATTTGTAGATAATAGATCCGAGTTTTTATCAAACTGCTTATTAGACGTCTGCTATAAGTTGCCCGTGGTGTGGAAACGGTTATAAGTTAGCTGTAACCACATGAGCCTGAGATGACTGTAACATTCTTGCTTAAATCTAATGTAGAGTATAAACCCCCAATGATGAAGTGTGTGTGTGTGTCCGTGCGTGCGTGTGTGATGTGTGTAAAATACAAACGAACTTGATTTTACGAGCTAATATTTTATTTTTGTTTCGCGATTGCGATGCATGATAGGAATGAATGTTGCATAACGCTAATCCAATGTGGGTGAGTGTTCAGACCTAGTAACACAAGAGACATAGTGACATGCAGTAGTATTTTGTTTATATACAAATGGTAAAATCTTATATAAATCTCTCATTCCGATGAGCTATTAATTTTACTTAAATTTTATTTTTTTGTAAACTATTTATATTTGTTTTAATCATACTTAGGTTCTTACTGTCTATAGACAGTTAAGTAGACTCCCTAAAGACCAGACACATTAAAACTTAAAATTGTATTAAATTTGATCAAAATGTGTAAGGGACGTAATCATGTTAGAAACCATCTTTATTCACGGTTATCTCCTTTGCTATGTCATGGAAAAACAAAATTAGTCAATGTTTCTCGACTTTTTACACAGCTAATATCAACTCACAACTCACGCTGTTTGCCTGGTAAAAAGTTTGTACACGTTATTTCTCCCACACCCACTTTCTCGGATTAAGTTGAAACTGTGCGTTGATATATAATGTAATGTTGTGTGAGAGTTATTTCCCTTAGCGGATTAGGAAGTGTGTGTTGCTGTTTGTTATCTAATATGGTGGAATGAAGCCTGTGTGTGTGTTTTGTAAACCGACCTTGTAGTTTATCTATTTCTACTTGTCTTTATGAGTATATTAAAACTGTGCTCAATTATTTGCTTGTGACGTTTTCCCCTCTCTCCCACCCCAACTTAAAAAAAAAAATCAGGGCCGATTTTAACTGTATTTAACAAAAAAACCCAAAAAACTGTAGATTAGGGCCCCCTAAGAAATATTTAGTTAATGGGATGGCTGCCTGGTCGTGCGGTATGTGCGCTGGACTGTAGTTCGATCGTCTTGATTTTCCCAGATTCATCCCTGCTGTCTTCCTCCCTATCATCCTGCCCCCCCCCCCCCCCATTATCCTGTGGGAGGTTGGGGCTAGGAAGTAGTTTATCTTCAACTCTGAAGGAACATCCAAAACAATGTCAAACCATTTTATTAACAAATATCAGTGGGACTATTCCTGTACGCATTCAATTCTATGTTCTTGTATACAACGGTTGTTTTTTTAGTTTGACATGTATATTCGTCTATGCATTTTATTCATTCCACAATTACGGCTAATGCATAATGCCGTTTTTATTTATCGCGCGTAGGATTGGCGTTTTCCATATTCAATGACATTTTTTTTCTATGTTTAAGCGCGCTTCCCACACTTGAAAAAAAAATTAATCCACAGGCTTTGATTTAATCCACCACCTTAAAAAGTCAATCTTATCTTCTTATCTTATATACTACAGACGTTACTTAAAAAAAAAAAGATGATTAGGTCCTACGCGTAATCCACCCAAGTAGACGTAGACCTAATCTTTTACTACAGAGAATTGATTTTAAAAAAAGTAATTATAGATCTACTAGTGGAATTAAAGTATTTGCATTTTATTGACTCGTGAATCCATATTTTCTTCTTATTCAAATAGGCCTACTACTTTAACTAACTAGCCAATCAAAACTGTGCAAATATGACGTAGGTACCGGTATTCAATAAATATAACAAATACGTTTGTTGTGTATAATCTAGATAACCATAAACACCAATCCTGACAGTCGATTATCAACCCTGTAGACATTCTCTCTCCTGCGTCATCGACTCACACATCACATCTGCTAACTACGTCACATTATCCGCGTGACAAGCTTCTTACTCATTGCGAAGCGTAAAACTAACCATTTGGTTCCTAGAGTAGGTCACACATTGTTCATATTAATCTGATTACGCCATTCAATGAAATGTCATAGTCATAGCTGCGAGATTCAAGAATGACATTATTGTGCGTGTTTCTTCCTTTTGGTGTGTCAGCTTGCCAGAAAAGAGGGATTAGAAAACTTTTCCAGCCAAAAGTATTAACCGTCTTCTCCACCCCACCTCCTTTTTTGGTGAACTCTTGGGGCTTGGAGTATCTTGTATTCATCAGAACAATGAGGGGGGGGGGACGCTTTCAGCCGCCCCTTTTCTTTCCGGCCCTGTCATGTAATTGTTTATCTTCGCTTGTCAGTCTTGAAATCGTCTAAATCTGCTCAGCACAGCCAAAAACTACGCAAAAGACTGAGTCTACCTTATAAGCTTGCTAATCCTTTCATTGCTACACTGCGTAAGGCCTTCGTATGCCTCCCCCACCCCTCATTTCCCTCGCTCCTCCTTGTTTGGACACTCACACACCTGGAAGTTTGTTGAAAGCGGTGTGATTGTGTGATCAACAAGACATTATCAGACCACTGATGTCTATCACCATAAACAGAATGTCCTCTACCGCAAGTAGGACATCGCAAAGTCAAACAGAGCTGTGAAAACTCAAATGAACAAAACACACACACACGCACAACTTTTTGCAAAATATTAGGAAATCAAAGAAGAAAGTTTAATGGGTTGCGTGTGTGTGTGTTACAATGTATTTATGAGTGTGTGTGTGTGTCCGTGTTTGTCTGCGTACTTTTTAAGCTAGTATTTGAATAGCTATTGGAAAACGATTTTTTTTATTGAGCCTTCAAGTTTAAAGAGCGAATGATATGTTAGTGCCACTGCTAGTTGTTTTTTTTTTCTTTCTTGGTGCCATCATGAACGCACTTGATTACATTCTTGCATCTTCCACGCTTGCATCATATTCATTGATTACATTCTTGCATCTTCCATGCTTGCATCATTCATTTCTGCACAAAGAGCTTCTATTTTTTAGTTTACATTGCCCCTAGCCCAGTTGGACTAATGAGTTAGTTCCGAATCTCTGACATACTTTATAAAAAGTCACGTGACTGTGGTCTAATACATGGCAATAATGGCAATATCTTCCTATGATAAGATATAGATCTAGATTTAGTGCTAGCCTAGATCTAGTAGTCCTACTAAATAATAAAAATTAGTGAATTATTGTAACATACTTTTGATTACTTTAAGATGTCTAGATCTAGACTATTTTCATGTTTAAATTACAATGAAATCAATGAGGTCATTAATGTAAACAACACACCCAGAAGAGATCCGGAACTACCTCATTATTGCTGTTGAAAATTATAAGCAGGCAACATTTTTTTTTATAGTCCACAAAAGTTTCACTTTTTTATAGAAATTTTATATAAAGTTTGCCTCTTTTAAACTTAGCCTATGGTCAGAGACATTTTTTTGTTTTGCCAGGGACGAATGGACTGATCAAAAACTATGCCCCTTACTATCATTCTTAGACATAGATCGGAGGAAGTTAAAGAGGGTATTTGTAGCTCATTATGAATCCTGAAAGCTTAATCTAACCCTAAAAGAGAAGTCTGTCAGATAAGTTGAGAACCTCTGTTTCTTGATTCTAATGGTATAGCTGACCTTATGGTTTAATTAATTTTACAGACATTTTAACACAATGTTAAGACCGATCGCTTTGACAGCAAGAACCTACACCAAGATTTTACCAACTTAATGTGAATTTAAAAATGTTCAAAATTTTAAGTCCATATGGCCAAAGCCCCAATGTTCGACTCAGTGGCGGGGCTAGGGTATACTATGACTTGTGCGGCACCTCCTCATGATGCCCTAAAAAAAATGAAATAAAACAGCACAAAGATGTTTTGTTTATCGAAATAATGTGCAAAAGTATTGATAATTTGCTTAAAAAAACAAGAATAATACAAAAATATCGTACGTTCTCTATAAGTGGTTAAACTATCCATAATTTCATCCTAAGCATTATTTTTCACCAGTTATTGTTTAAAGGACGAAATTGTCAAATTAGTATCATTTACAGCAAATAAGTATTGATCAACTTTAGTTTAGAAAAACTTCGCTCAAAATTGTCAGAAATATGTGAATGAAGATAATATTCGGGACTTAATAATCTAACTGTTAATTTTTTCTCAAGAGCTAACCAGGTTTTTGTTTCGGAATTTTAGCAGACTATTGTAGAAACTGCAATAATCCGTTGAAGCCACATTCGCACGAGACGAATTTAGTTTTTGTCAATGTCGCTATCGAGATTGAATTCGACCTGAAGATTCAATAGCTAGAAAGGTGACACAAATTCACATTTGTCTGCCACATCATATCGAGTGTTTATTTCTTGAACGATCTGGTCAAAGGAAAAATTAATTTCCCTCCGTAAGGGCCCAAAAAACACAAGGTTGTTAAGAAAAAGAAGACTGCATAACAACTAACAATCCGCCTGCTTCAGACCTAATAGTAGAATTTTCATCTTACTAGCCAATGTCTCCAGAGTTTATGTATTTGTTTGAAAAATTCTTAAAGCGATTATATAATTAGAATCTAGATCTAGTTGAAACTAGTGTATTGAATAATGAAGCAAAAACAAAAATCTACCATCATAACTTTGTCATTGCAATGAGGTAACAACATGTACCATATACTTTGAAAAAAAAAAATGGCAATGTAAAAGTGTATTGCCTTCATAGATTTCAACAAATCTTTTGAACTATATTCAATGCTTAACGTGCATTGCATAATGCAGTTGTTTTTTTTCATCGCTCGTAGGATTGGCGTTTTCCATTTTGAATGACACACCAAAATGACAATGTTTGTCTGTATATTTCAGGAAATTTTTTTTTAAAGTTTTCAAATGATTTTAATAATTTCCGGAGATTTCCATGACTTTTCCGTATATTTTGCAATTTCAGGAGATTTCCGGGAGCGTCTGGTAAATGAGGAGGCCGCGGAAAATCTGTTATAAGTTATAAAATGGTTTAATTTAATAATTTACATCTAGAATTAGCGCGGGTCCTATGAAAGTGCGGAGCCCACTGCGGTCTCATAGGTTGCAGTGGCCTGAGGCCGGCACTGCAAAATAGCGGCGTATGCTACGTCATGGGTCGACTAGTATAACATAAAACAACAATTTGGTAACTAGTGCTTCATGTGATAGAAGTGGATTGTAGTATGCTCTATGTATATAATATAATTCTTGAGACCTTGAACGAGTGATTGGACCTTTACAAAACCGTCAATTATATTATTAGATAATCCTTCAATAACATTAGTTAAACCAGGTTCACACTGAACCATATCTTCATACTTGATAGCAGTCAGTTCATTGAATGCATATGAACATTAACAATTTAATAATAACATTAATAAATCTCCGTATCCTGTTGTCTCTTGTGGTCAGTCGGCCTAACAATACATTATCGGCAACATTTTCAATATTACGCGCCTCTTCCGTTGTATAGGCGAAAATAAGGTCGTAGCTTCTTAGATTCATGCTGAAAATATTGAAACCTACCTTTTTTTTACCTACTTGGGATGAAAACCTGGGAAGCGATGATTAAGTTTGAGTTTCCACAGAAAGCTATCTTTGTAACCTTCTTAATTCATGTGTTGTCATCTACAATGAATAATTGTGCAAAGTTTCAACTTTATCCGAGAATTTGAAATAAGAGAAATAACGTGTAAAGGACTCCACTCAGACAGACGAATTGAGTTGATATAAGAGAGGTAAAAAGAGCATATCGTAAAAAAATAAATTTTACCAAGCTTCTCTTTTATCTTTTTCGTCTTTTTAAAACCTGGGATTGTTTCTGTAGGATATTTGTTTAATATCTTTTAAAAATATATCTTTTAATCCTCAGCTGACTGAGTCCAGATAGGTTACAGCAGCCATATCTCGAAATAACGCAAGGATAGGGTCGATTGACGAGTGGTCGAACCGGAGGTCAGGTGTTCGAGTCTTCTAAGAGTATCAGTATTAAGGTTTCATCTAAAAATCCAGAGCTCATTTAGCTGATAATGGAAGCCTGGAAAGTAGAGAAACAGTAGAACTGTTCGTCGTTGTGCTGGCCCTATAACACCCTCGTTATTGATTGGCCTGGAGAAATAAACATTACATTTCATGTTTACGAAGTCGGCTAATAATAAAGATGATAACGAGAGAAATGCATATCAACAATCCAATTTTTCTCCGTGTTAAGTATGATAATAAACCTTTCCCATGTTTTAGATTTTAGAAATATCTCCTTCAGGAATTCGTGTAAATCTAAGATAGGATATTATGAAAATTAACTAAAACTGCAAAATGCCATTATCTTTGTAATTGTACAAATAGTTGAGTCAAAGACTCCCGGAGCTCTAAATCCACGGAAGCTCGCCTTGATTTGCCTGTCTGAATAACTGTTCTGTCTGGGACAGACTCAAGCAGATGTAAATTTTTACATCCAAATCACCAATGAGTTCTGAAGCGCTTGGCTTACAATCTGGGGATCCCGGGTTCGAATACTGGTGAAGACTGGGATTATTTGATTTTGGGATCTTTGGGGCGCTTCTAAGTCCATCCAGCTTTTATAGGTACCTGACATTAGTTGGGGAAAAGTAAAGGTGGTTGGTCGTTGAGTTGGCCACATGACACCCTCATTAACCACGGGCCACTGAAACAAATGATCTTTACATCATCTGCCCTAAAAAGGGAACTTTACTACTTTAATATCCCTGATGGTTCGTATCCCAAGATGCCAAAGGCCGAGGACACCGGAGAAACTCTCGCAAATTCCTTCTTGTGACACATTTGCTGTGTGAGGTCATAAGACTGTCCCTTGCGAAACGGTGTCTGGAGAGAGTCATGATTGACAGGGCTCTATTCCATCCCCGCCAATGCAATGGACTCGATCCTTAGGTATCCCAAACGGTGGTTCTGTTTTGCTTCACTACTGGCCTAATCGTCTCCTCTAAGGACCATGTCCATCCGGGAGCCACGTTGAAGCTGAGAAACATAGCCCGAGATATACCAATATCAACCGAAGGGTTGGTGACAACTGAACTCGCAGATATCTTTGAGGCTCTGAACACACAATCTTCCAATACAAATAAAGCCATAATAAAATACTAGAAAGAGCAAAAAGATAAAGGCACATTCCTCATTCCATATGCTAGAACAAATTGTACTAATTCTCCTTCTTCCCTAATGCTATTAGAGCATGGAATGGGTTGCCTGAGTCAGTCAGGAAAATCAATGACTTGTCCGAATTTAAGTCATTGGTTAACATGCGTGACTAGATGCAAAACGCTTGGGACGTAATCATCTTCTTTTTTGTAGTAGCGTCTGTATTTTATAGGATAAAAAAAGATTGCTAAGAAGATTCTTGTTATGTCAGAGAGCGGTGCTGCTGCATCCTCAGACAATTCAACAGTGCACAATTAAGACGGTCACTACCAATTTTGTTTCCATGTAACGAATCTTGACTCTGGTAGTACCTGAGACTGACTACACGTTATTTTATATCATAACTAGCCGGATATGACACGCGGCCTGCGGGCCTTAGTTTGGGTATCATTGTTCTAGTGGACTGGATTTAGATCTATTTCAAACATAGCGAATGTTACCTTATCAATTTTGCCATGCAAATGAAATTTGAGTATGAAAATGGGCTGACCAGTTTAGCCGAAATATTGAAATCAAATATAAAATACTGTGAAATTTGATTTACCCTGTTTCTAAAAAAGTTTCGTCCTTTAGAAGAGATATAGTTCGTTTTTTGTTTTTTTAATTTTTTTGGGCTATCCGGTTGTGGGTTTGAGCATTGAACATACACAACGGTCTCTGCCATGATCCAGAGAACATTTATGCCAAATTTTATCAAGATTGGTCAAACGCCTATCTATTCTGGACATACAGACATACTTTACATAGTCCTACATACATACACCCATCCATTCATCCATCCATCCATACATACATACATACATACGCCTTACTTTCTACTTTATATATTAGATAATAATGTATGATGATACATACATCGTATGAACACTATGTTGCGCCCTGCTTCTAAAGGCTCGCAAATTTTCATTCAGTCTTAAGGCTCCCATAGATGTGGGGTACAGACTACAGACTGAGGATCATTTGTCGGACAGTCACATTGACCTTGTGACTTCGAGGTGACCTTTTTTTTACCTAGTGTACCTTCATGTCCCAAGGCATTATCCATCCAGCACTCAAACCAAGTCTCACCTAATAAAAGAAAATGGTGGGGGCTTGGAGGGAGTCTAAAGCACAGAAGTACTGCTAGAGGGGAAATCACTGACACGAAAAGTGATGACGCAAATGCATTTTATTTGGAAAGCTTGTGGAGATCACGTGACGGAAGGCGAGATAAAAGACATCTCAGTACCCGTACGACAAGAAACCGAAACTAAAGCGTCTGTTTACAGGGGAATACAGGCAAAGTGTCGCTGGCTGTTTACGTGGAGATTGGTACTATGGTCTCTTGCAAGCACGGAACACAATCCAAAGCAAAAAAAAAAATAAAAAAAATGTAAAAGGTGTTAATTATGAAAGCTGTTCAATGTTTATTGAATGTATGGATACCTGATGTTAAACTACATATAGCAAATATCCGATTTCTCTCCAGCCACACATGTACCTACCTACGTGCATATCTATCTATCTATTTATCTATCTATCTATCTATCTATCTATCTATCTATCTATCTATCTCTATATATATATATATATATCTATATATCTATCTATATATATCTATCTATCTTTAAAAATGTCTACAAAATTTTGTTGTTTAAAAATATTATAAACAAAGATTGTGTAATTAGTTGTTGTTTTTTTTTGATGGACATGGTTTCTTTTATAAGATCTTCTGATGGTAGTGTTGGAATTAGGATCCTCTAGGCTGCCTGGTCGTGCGGTTTGCACCCTGGACTGTCGTTCGGATTTATCGACGTCGAAGGTTCAAACCCTGCCCGCTCCCATCCCCCGTCGTCCTGCGGGAGGTTTGGACTAGGAAGTAAACTATCTTCAACTCTGAAGGAACATCCGAAAAAATGTAAAACAAAAAACTTTGTCCTCTTTTCACATTTGCCCTGGTATTGTATCAAAATACAACTCAGATGTAACTTCAGTGGCGTAGCATCCATGGTGTGAAAGGGTTCAATGACCCCGGGCCTACGACGAAAGCGTGTGACGTGCCAACCATGGCAAGTGTGGGTTTCATTGGGTTTGGGCTAGTGACTAATCTGGGCCCCCACGAGCCGAATGAAACTACTCCATTTGAATGCATTTCTGGTCAATATCGTTTTATCTACTCGTTTTATTCGCTATACATTTGTCTTTTTTTTTTGGGGGGGGGGGGGGGGGGGGGGGGAGTCCACCAACATATTCTTGAACCCGGGCCCACGAATACCTTGCTACGCCACTGTGTAACTTAAGTCTATTGGAATTAAACAAACTCAATCAAAGCTTCAATTCTAGTCGTGAGTATCCCAGGTTTTGAGAAATATCCTTTGCATTAGCGTTTGAATCGAAAAAACCTTTATTCACACATCACTTGCATACAAGTGTCAAAGAGTTGATCAAGTTTGACTAAACTAATACTAGTTCTTTAAAAATGATTTATCTTGTGTGACTCCAAAGTGCGATTTTTTTTTTCAAAAAACGGTTTTAAAAAACTTTTTTTTTTTTGTTTGTAAGTTTGTTTTTCGCACGATTATGGCATCTCAATTATATTTTTTTCTTAAAACTATTTTAATTTCGAAAAAATATTTACTGGCCCTTGTAATCATGGCCAGTATCGGAGTAGGGCAGCGGAGCTACTCCCAGGGGGCGTCCACAAGAGAGCAGGCCCCCCAATATAGACACACAATATATAGTGTATCTAGTGTATATTTCCTATTTCATAGATTTACCTACTAAACTTATACGGATGGAAAGACTGTCGTGGTTAAACGTCCGCTTGTAGCGTGCTTATAATACATTAATGCAGCCATGATTTACGGCAGTGCTTCAGCCAAGGGCTTTACCCTCCACCAATTCTAAAACAGTGATGCCCAACCTAATTCAGTCTCCGGGCCATTTTAATTTCCAACGACGACAACATGAGCCATATCACCAAAAAAGTGCTAAAACGAAATTAAATTGGCCTCCTACTATTTTATTAGAACCACGTTGATCCAGCAATTACACTAATTAATGGGATATTTGAGGTTTATATTTTTTTACGCGTCGAAAAAATGGCTTAATTTCTCTGCTTAAAACGCGAGCAACATAGTAGCTGACATTGCCACCGACTCATTTTCATTTTTTGGGGGGGGGGGGGGGGGGGGGGGGGGGGGGGTCTGCGGATTTTCTACACTTTGTGTTGACGTTTCGGCGGGCCGGATGGAACTACGTCGCGGGCCGGATCTGGCCCGGAGGCCGTATTTTGGGCGTCATTGCTCTTAAATATACATGTTTTGACTAAATATTAGTATTAAATACCATCTGTTAAAATAGAAGAAAAAATGAGGTAAAATGTAGAAGTAGGCCTGCCCTATTTCTTTGTTCTAAAATATGGCACGCATTTAGATATAGGAACATATACTAAATGAACTATCATTAAAGCTTACAAAAAAAGTGTAGGGGTATCCACAAAATCCTGCTCCGGGGCCTCCACTTACTTAAATCCGACCCTGTTTATAACTAAGATTATCAGAATTTTTTAAAAATCACATATAAAACACTTCCCTCTTTAATTTAATAATAAGAGTTGCTACCTGAATCTAGTTATAGTTCTATTGTCTGTCTGTCTGTCTGTCTGTGGCGTGAATGTGTACGTTTTTTTTTTAATGCTTTTAAAAACCAATTAACGTAATATCCACCCGGATACCCTTTACTATCTCCCCCTCCCCTTTTCAACTGGTCCAGACACGTGATAGGAATATTAGCGTAATGCGAAAAGCTCAGTGCATAGCAAAAAAAAAAAAGGCTAACAAAAACATGTGGTAAAATATTTCAACGCACAGATCTATTGGTTGTTGGTCTAGATCTATTGGTTGTTGGTCTAGATCTATTGGTTGTTGGTCTAGATCTATTGGTTGTTGGTCTAGATCTATTGGTTGTTGGTCTAGATCTGTTGGTCTAGATCTATTGGTTGTTGGTCTAGATCTGTTGGTCTAGATCTATTGGTTGTTGGTCTAGATCTGTTGGTCTAGATCTATTGGTTGTTGGTCTAGATCTATTGGTTGTTGGTCTAGATCTATTGGTTGTTGGTCTAGATCTATTGGTTGTTGGTCTAGATCTATTGGTTGTTGGTCTAGATCTGTTGGTCTAGATCTATTGGTTGTTGGTCTAGATCTATTGGTTGTTGGTCTAGATCTGTTGGTCTAGATCTATTGGTTGTTGGTCTAGATCTATTGGTTGTTGGTCTAGATCTAGTACACATTTAATGACATGGCTGATCCAAACTCATTGATACAATTACAAGACGTATAAGCTTTTTTTTTTAAAGTATTTTTTAGGTTTTTCTTATTTTTCTGACGTTTTTCGTCTGTCAGTGCTATTCTCTTGTCATCTGCCATTTGTGCGCCAGTTTTCACAGCGCGACGCCATGAAGCTCTATTATGTGCTTCTGTCTCCCAGGTGGCTGGGTCAAGGCTGAAGGCTTTCAGAGAAACTTTGAGGTGGTCCCAGAAGCGTTTTCTTTTGGCCACCTTTTTGGCGCTTCCCTTTCTTCAATTCATATAGAAGTCATAATTCTGTAGCTGTGGACTTCCCATCGTAGCTGGGACTGCATCAGGATTGTGTGGATGCTTTGTAGCTGGGACTGTATCGGGATTGTGTGGATGCTTTGTAGCTGGGACTGCATCAGGATTGTGTGGATGCTTTGTAGCTGGGACTGCATCAGGATTGTGTGAATGCTTTGTAGCTGGGACTGCATCAGGATTGTGTGGATGCTTTGCAGGCCACCTCTATGAAGGACCTCTCCATCTCCTGCAATAAAGGTGAAGGCCAAATAAATGAAAAACTATTGATTGTTATCCGGTCGTCTGCCCCGGAGGTGTTGAATGAAACAAAGGTAAACAAACGAAACAAACTCACAAATGCCAGTTACTCGTGTAGGCCTGATGGAGTGGCCATGTTGACAAAGTGCTGGGAAGTGGCCATTGTTTTTATAATTAGCACCACACAACACCGTTATGGTTCAGTCACACCTTTAAAAAAAAAAAAACACTTAGTGATTTGGTTCATTTAAGTTTTCTACTGCCAAATCGATTATTTTGGGAGTGAGGTCATTTGTTTTCAAAGTAAAAGTTTGCCAGCAATGAAATAGGCGGAAAGCTCATAAAACTTCAAAACAACGTTTTGTGAAGGTTTTTTTTTTCTTTTGAAACCAGTTTTCTCCTGCCTACTTTAACTATGATGTTAGTTGTTTTTTTTCAGATCATAATATAAGAAGATTCGATAAACAAATGTAGAATATACTAAAAATCTATTTACAAGATAAAGCTTATCTAATGGGAATAATCATAAAATTGGTTAACTAGTTGGTTAATTCTTTGTATTGTCATGGAATATGAATAATTATGCGAAATTTCAATTTTATCCAAGAATGGTAAGTGGTAGAAAAAGAATGACTAGCTCGTTGGCCACATGGGGGATAACTCTAGTTTGACCGTAATAGACGTAAAATATGTTTCGTTGTTGTTGACCCAACAATTTGTTACATATTAAAAGAACATCAATCTCACTATTATCTCTATGAAGAAGGTATTGTCTTTTAAAAATATATTGTTAATGTTTTTCCTGTTTTATAATTATTTTTTTTCAACAATAATTTCGTGTATTAAATAAACGTATCATCCTCAAACTGACTCAAGGACCAGACTACACAATATCTAGAATTCTTGGAGGCCTTGAACGTTTCATACGCTCGAGAGAGTTGCTTTTTTTTTTTAATTCGTGCGTTTGTTTGTTACCTCCCCTGCCCCCTTCATTTTGGTTCCACCTCCCAAGGCTACCGGGTGACGTCGTGTGACGGACAGGGGTCACGGAGATCGTCACAGTCCATTTACTGACCCGTCGGCGTAAAAGGTGTCAAACGAACGGGGGCATAATGAGGGGGAGAAAAGGGCCACAGTTGCTAGACTTCTTACAGATCCACAGGCGGCCGTTTATTCGTGGGCATGTATGAGCGTAGATAGAGGTAGGTCTTCACCGGGAGCTAACTCTTTCCAGTTGACTTCTTAGGAACCTTCTTCCAATTTTTTTCTGCCACGCAAATCTTAAAGTTAAGATCCAGGACGCTTTCATATCATCTACATTTACAGTGTGTGTGTGTGTACAGGTATCTATGTTAGCCCTGTGTGTGGATAAAGATCGTGTGTGTGTGTGCGTTGGAGGTATGGCATAGTCACGGTCCAATCTGAATGTAATATCAAACTGTAATTCCCGGTGTCGACTCTAAGCATATAGTCTGAGGAAACTATATCCACATTGCAGAAGTAATTTAACACATGAGCCCCTCTTTGATCTGGTAGTGCAGGACCCCGATGTTTAAATGAAACATTTTGCTCGGTACCTCTATAGTGGATACCTGTGAACTCAATGCTGGGCTCAAACTAATAGATTATTTTTAATGTTGTAAAAATGGTATAAGAAAGTAGAAATAAGAATATGAAGTATTATGTTAGAAGATTAAAACATGCTCATTGATTCGATAATGGTTTTGATAAGATAAGTTAAGAGATAAGATGCAATTTTACTGTAGCCAGAAAAAGGAAATTCGTATAATTACGATATGATCACCTTTTTTATAGCTTCGACCTCAAAATCTAGTGGTATGTTCTGTATCCCCAAATACAGAGGTATGTTCTGATCCGCAAATAAAGAGGTATGTTCTGATCGTCAAATACAGAGGTATGTTCTGATCCCCAAATACAAAGGTATGTTCTGATCCCAAAATACATAGGTATGTTCTGATTGTCAAATACTAAGGTATGTTCTGAATCGTCAAATATAGAGGTATGTTTTGATCGCAAAATACAGAGGTATGTTCTGATCGCCAAATACAGAGGTATGTTCTGATCCCCAAATACAGAGGTATGTTCTGGATCGTCAAATTGAGAGGTATGTTCTGATCCCCAAAAACAGAGGTATGTTCTGTATTGTCAAATACAGAGGTATGTTTTGGATCATCAAATACAGAGGTATGTTCTGATCCCCAAAAACAGAGGTATGTTCTGTATTGTCAAATACAGAGGTATGTTTTGGATCATCAAATACAGAGGTATGTTCTGATCCCCAAATACAGAGGTATGTTCTGATCCCCAAATACTAAGGTATGTTCTGAATCGTCAAATATAGAGGTATGTTCTGATCGTCAAATACAGAGGTATGTTCTGATCCCCAAATACAGAGGTATGTTCTGGATCGTCAAATACAAAGGTATGTTCTGGATCGTCAAATACAGAGGTATGTTTTGATCCCAAAATACAGAGGTATGTTCTGATCCCCAAATACACAGGTATGTTCTGTATCGTCAAATACAGAGGTATGTTCTGTATCGTCAAATACAGAGATATGTTCTGATTGTCAAATACAAAGGTATGTTCTGATTGTCAAATACAAAGGTATGTTCTGATCCCCAAATACAGAGGTATGTTCTGATCCCCAAATACAGAGGTATGTTCTGATCCCCAAATACAGAGGTGTGTTGTGAATCCTTAAATACAAAGGTATCTTCTGTATCGTCAAATACAAAGGTATGTTCTGATGGCCAAATATAGATGTATGTTCTGATCCCCAAATACAGAGGTATGTTCTTATCCCCAAATACAGAGGTATGTTCTGATCGTCAAATACAAAGGTATGTTCTGATCCCGAAATACAGAGGAATGTTCTGATCCAAAATACAGAGGTATGTTCTTAATCGTCAAATACAAAGGTATGTTCTGGATCGTCAAATTCAGAGGTATGTTTTGATCCAAAAATACAGAGGTATGTTCTGATCCCCAAATACAGAGGTATGTTCTGTATCGTCAAATACAAAGATATGTTCTGATTGTCAAATACAAAGGTATGTTCTGATCCCGAAATACAGAGGTTTTTTTCTGATCCCCAAATACAAAGGTGTATTCTGGATCGTCAAATACAGAGGTATGTTTTGATCCCCAAATACAGAGGTATGTTCTGATCCTTAAATACAGAGGTATGTTCTGATCCCCAAATACAGAGGTATGTTCTGATCGTCAAATACAGAGGTATGTTCTGATCCCCAAATACAGAGGTATGTTCTGATCCCAAAATACATAGATATGTTCTGATCCCCAAATACAAAGGTATGTTCTGGATCGTGAAATACAGAGGTTTGTTTTGATCCCCAAATACAAAGGTATGTTCTGATCGTCAAATACAGAGGTATGTTCTGATCCCCAAATACAAAGGTATGTTCTGGATCGTCAAATACAGAGGTATGTTTTAATCCCCAAATACAGAGGTATGTTCTGATCCGCAAATAAAGAGGTATGTTCTGATCGTCAAATACAGAGGTATGTTCTGATCCCCAAATACAAAGGTATGTTCTGGATCGTCAAATACAGAGGTATGTTTTAATCCCCAAATACAGAGGTATGTTCTGATCCTTAAATACAGAGGTATGTCTTGATCCCCAAATACAGAGGTATGTTCTGATCCGCAAATAAAGAGGTATGTTCTGATCCCCAAATACAGAGGTATATTTTGGATCCCAAAACACAGAGGTATATTCTGAGCCTCAAAATAGTTCATATACATAAGCTATTGTTTTCTTTTTTTAAACGTAATTTTCATGTTTTTCTAGTTTTCAAAACACATTTGAGTAAAAATAAAACAAACTTAATCTCCAAAAATAATTAATTAAGGGGATCAAAGTTTTGTCAATCACAACGTTCAATTTGTTTAGCCAGGCCCCTTCAGAACTATTAGGAATAGGGTTGGATTATTGTCAACATGGGGTAAGAAAAAAAAAATCGTTTCCAGGATACTTATTAAAGCCACTGGACCGTATCTGTTGACGCACGAGCTTTATGGTTCATTCACCGTACTTTAATGACGCGCGCGCGCACACACACACACACACTGACTCATGTCAACATGAAAAAAAAAAAAAATTTGGTTTAAAAAAAAAAATATAATGTATAATGTGAACACTTAATGCGGAAGAAGATACCTAAGTGGGTCTGACGTCGTCGGTTCCATCATTTCGTTGTGCAGAAAATAAAAAAAATGTTAACTCTTTTTTTTGCAACGTATTCTGTTAATGTCAACGTAACCCTTAAGGACGGGTGCCCCATTGTCTCAATGAACCCTTCACGTCTTTAGTCGTCTTTGCGTTCTCTCCCCTGTCTCTTGAAGAGCTGTCTTTGCAAAACGGCTTCATCATGCAATGGATACCATACAGTCTCACATATTCTTCTTTAATAATCTGAGCAATTCGTAAAAAATATAGACAATGGCTCTTCTAGTGCTCTTTTTCGTTTTCTATATTCTTGTATCTGAAATGTTAAGAAAATTTTTCTAATCGAAGTACCGGCATCTTTAAATGGGCATTTACCTTTTGTGGACATCCTTGCTAATATTTCTGGAGATCTGTTAAGTGATGAAATTTCAATAATGGAAGACTGACCAATAACCATAGTTTCCCTTTTGCTATATTGCAGCGGTTCTCAACCTTTTAAGCTCGGCGACCCCTTTTTACCATCCCCCACTCTGCTGCAACCCCCCCCCCCCCCTTCACACACACATCAATAGAAGAATAGACAAAAACAATCCATTTTTTCGATGGTCTTAGGCGACCCCTGGCAAATTCTCAATCGACCCCCAAGGGGGTCGCGACCCACAGGTTTAGAACCCCTGCTCTATTGGACGTCTTGCTGTTGACTACTTTGCAATAGAACCTGCTTAATGCGAGATTTGTTTCGTTCAATGTCGCGTTTGTGATGAGAAAATGCGACTATATTTTTAGGTTATTTCCACTAATTAAATCACTGACTTTCGAACGATCATAAGACAAGATTTAAGTCACATTTATAAATATAATATAAAAAGAACTGGGCTTCCAGCTGACTTTATTTTATGTTTACATGCAATAACATTTTTTTTTTGGTTTACTTCTTTTGCGTTTTCATTCTCATTTCGAAGAGTTCAGATAACCAATCCTTTATTTGGGATGAACCGCGCAGTGGTTTCCAGATTAGGTAGCTCTCCATATAGTTTGTCTTCTAAAGCGATGAGTTGGGGGCCAGTTTCTTGTTCGGGCTTCTCGGTAAAGTATGAAGCTTTACAGTATGTTTGTTTGTAAAATGTTTTACATGTTTCGGATGTTCCTTCAGAGTTGAAGATAGTTTACTTCCTAGTCCAAACCTCCCGCAGGACGACGGGGGATGGGAACAGGCAGGGTTTGAACCCTCGACCGTCGATAAATCCCTACGACAGTCCAGCGCGCAAACCGCACGACCAGGCAGCCATCCTCGACCAGGCAGCCATCAGTAAGTGGTCAGCATTCTCTGGAGACTATCCACAAGGGTATTGTTCGCTAGATCCAATTTTCATCTTCCGTGACGGGATAGATTGCAATTTGGACCCTTTTGTCTTTGTTCACATGAGAACTGGTGCATTTTGATTTTGAATATATATTTATATAAAGCGGGGGGGGGGGGGGGGGGGGGGGAGACCACCACCACCCAAAAAAACCCTCCCCGAAAAAAAATCCTGGCTACGCCCATGTATGTTACATAGATTAGGATTGAAAAAAAAAAGCTTTCCTTCTTAAAATTACTTCACAAACCTTGTTTCATCTTTTTAAAAGTTTTTCACATTTTTTTGTAGTGTTCGAAGATCTCCATGTCCAGTCTAGATATTATATATATATATATATATATATATAGGTCTGTGTGCTAGAGTTACACATGGACTGGATAGAGGATTAAAGGGAAATTTTTAAAAGAAAAATCAAGCACTAACAAAACAAAACAATTTTTTTTTATCCAAGGGCTTATCATTCTAATGGACTTTATTCACCAATCGTAAACAAACAACATTTAGCCACGTGATAATATTGATAAAACAATGGAAAAAAACGTATCACCTGACAGCTTTTATAGATTACGTAATTTGTAGAGATGAGATAGAGATTCACGTGGCTAAAAGTTGTTTATTCACGATTGGCAAATGAGGTCCATTACTTCTAGACCAAAAAGACCATTCCATGAATTTTCGTTCGCAGGCCCAAGTCTTTGCCAAGTGACTTTCAAACAAGTAGGGTAAACACACACACACACAACTACGGAAAGATACACACAATTATAGGCTACATTCACATCTTTAAAATATACGAGTCGTAAAACACGGAGTCAGAAAATGTGTTCTAGTTGACAGCGAGACCTGCGCGACATATCCCAGTGACGTCTGAGGTATCATCTTTATGTGTGTTGGTCGTCTCGCTTGAGTGACTCTGCTGCTAGACATTCTCACTACAATGCGGTTCCAGTAAGAGCTGAAGGATAAGAAACCATAGAAATAATTCGATAAAACATTTGAATAATTTGCATTTAAAAGCTAACCCTTTTTTTTTTTATTATTCGACTTCCTTTGTTGTTAAGGTCCTAAGGTAATTGTTAGTGAGCTATTCAGCTGCTCCTCTGCTTAAAAAAAAGGGGGAAGTATAGAACTTCGTCTGCTTAAAGAAGTAAGTAAAAGCTCGTGTGCTGAAACGTATGTTCCACACACTGCTCGTCTGCTGAAACGTATGTTCCACAAACTGCTCGTCTGCTGAAACGTATGTTCTACAAACTGCTCGTGTGCTGAAACGTATGTTCCACACACTGCTCGTCTGCTGAAACGTATGTTCCACAAACTGCTCGTCTGCTAAAAAGCATGTTCCACAAGCTGCTTGTCTGCTGAAACGTATGTTCCACAAGCTGTTCATCTGCTAAAAAGTATGTTCCACAAACTGCTCGTCTGCTGAAACGTATGTTCCACAAACTGCTCGTCTGCTGAAACGGAAGTGCAGTACTTAACTACTCGTCTACTCAACCACAGTTGTGAAGCACCAATCTTTTCATTTCTTGTCATTCCCTGACTAAAAATTCACAAGACTCATATTTGCTAATCTCGTAAGAAATATTTTTTGAATAGTGTTTTGTTTTTTTGGTTTTCACATTTCTTATTCAACTTATTGATGTTTACAGTCACTGCCTTATCGCAACAAGATGCTGTTAGACAACTGAGACGCTGTATACATGTAATCTTTTAACTTGTAACTTGTAAAACTTGAAATAACTGGAATATCTTCTTTGTGGACAATATTATAAGTAAAATAAAGTTCCCCTTTCAGACCTTGTGGTCTAGGGTCTATAGGGCAGATGATGTAAAGGTCATCTGTTTCTATGGCCTACGGTTTACAAGGGTGTCATGAGGCCAGCATGACGACCAATTGCCTTTACTTTTCGCCAACTAATGTCAGGTACCCATTTGAGGCGCCCAAAGATCCCGAAAAAAAAAATCCCAGTCTTCACCAGGATTCGAATCAAGCACTTTACCGCTCAGCCACCGCGCCTCCTTTGTCGACAATATTATACATACTTTTAATACAATATATACATATTTTAACTTGTGAGGAAATAAATAAATGTAGTAGACTTTAGTCATAATATAAAACGGTATTTGGAACAAAATCTAACTCAATACAAAAACACGTCTTTTCACTCTGGCATTCTGGAATCTTCTTCCCTACCTAATACCGTTGACGACAATGCCGAATATCTTGCACCATTCACACCCAATTGCTAACCTCTTCCCACCGTCACCATAGAAACACACACATAACCCGTAACACTTATTTCTGCTTTTGATCTGTTGAAATGTGATTTATTCCATTAAAAATTAGGTGTAAGTTTGATACATAAAGTCATATTAAAGCACAGATGGAACTCGTGGAAAGCAATTATATATAAATAAAGAAATAAATAAATAAATATATATATATATATATATTACATGGGCGTAGCCAGGATTTTTTTTCGGGGGAGGTTTGGGGAAGGATTTTTTTCTTCCCCCACCTCCCCCTTCTCCCCCCCCCTGCGAATTTTTTTTTATATGTATGTATGTGTGTGTGTGTACATAATCTTTATTACATTCTGACCTTTCATTCTTTCGGAAGACGTTTAGTGTGCCCTAAAATAGGTTCTTCCTGGAGTTAGTGGAAAAATTTTGACTCTCCGCAATTGCCAGCAAGGGGGTCTAGGGAGCGTTAAGAGCTCCCCCAGCCAAGCACTATTTCTGGTATTAAAAGCCAACAAAATGCATATTCTGGGGTATTTACTGTGCATTTTCCTGCTATTAGAAAGTTTTATTGCAAAAACTTAATGTGCTATTCTTACTTAGACCCTCCCGCACCGTACGGCGCATTTGCCGTCAAGCTGTCTCCACAAAAATCTGTCACTGGTAATGTCTGAAGCCTCTACCCACCTGCTCTGAGGACCTCCATGAATGTGTGGAGCCAAGTTGAACTAGGATGTCATCGCAACTCTTCTTGTGCGTAATTCATTTTGTCGGAGAACATGTCCCGCAAACCTCATGCAACGCTCTGTCACAATCTTACTTAAAGGTCGACTCCCAGTTCGTCATAGGATGTCCTTGATTTAGACCCGATCTCTATAACTGACTCCTAAAATCTGTCTAAGCCATCTTTGTTGAGTCACATTTAGTGTTTTCAATTTCGGCAGATGACTATTCACTGCAGTTTATTAGTGGAGCCCCGACACTGGTAGAAATGTGTAACCTCTCTCGAATACGCTCTTGGAATTAGGTGACTGTTTAAGATTTTATTTCGAAAAGAGATGTTTTATCCAAAATCATCTGTTGGGGGCTTTAGACTAAAAAATCTCTGGAGTTATTGTATTTTTAAAAAATTCAAAACCCCATTTAGCTACGGTCATAGAATTTGGTAACTGTAGTTTGCTTTAGAATAATATTGAAGATAGAGGTTTTCCACCTCAAAACGTTCTGTAAGGGGATTTTAAACTCAAAACCATCTGAAGGGGTTTTAAACTTAAAAAAAAAGTCATCTATTGGAGAGGGGTTTAAACTCAAAACCCCCAATTGCCTTGGCTACGCTCAAATAATTTTAGTGTGTAATTTGCGTTTCTTTTATATTGAAGAGGTATTTTTTAGCATCAAATACCTCTAAAGGGGGGTTAAACTCAAAACCCCTTTGGCTACGCTCATAGATTTTAGAGTGTATAATTAACTTTTTTTTATATTGAAAAGGTATTTTTAAGCTTCAAACTCCACTGGAGGGGAGTTTAAACTCAAAACCCCTTTTACTACACTAATAAAATTTTGAGTTTTAATTTGCTTTGTTTTTAATATTAAAGAGGTATTTTTTTACCTTCTGACCCCGCTGAAAGGGGGTTTAAACTCAAAACCCCCAGTTAAGGGAGTCAAAACCCATTTAACTACGCTCATAAAATTTGAGTGCGTAATTTGCTTTTGTTTTTCATATTGAAGAGGTATTTTTAGCTTCAAACCCCGCTAAAGGGGGATTTGAACTCAAAACTGAGTCGAAACCCATTTAGCTACGCTCATAACATTTTTAGTGCGTAATTTGCTTTTTCATATCGAAGATGGGGTTTATCGTAAATTTTGGAGGGGGTTTTAAAATCATTATCTTCCTTAACTGTGCTCTTAGCATTTGGGGATTGTGGTTTGCATTTTTTTTTTAATTTGTTTTATAAAAGAGGGGGATTTAACTGCAAAAACCCTCAGGTAAGGGGTTTTAAACTAAAAACCATTGGCCGTGTTGGGGCAAGTGATGGTTTAGTATTAAAATCTCCCCTAAAATAAATAAAATCAAAGGAAAAAATCAGTCACTTAACTCCGATTCCCCCCCCCCCCGGGGGGGGGGATTTCATTTCGAGGGGGGTGGTTTGAACCCCAAACCCCCCCTGGCTACGCCCATGATATATTATATTATATATATATATATATTGATCTTACATAATTCTTTTTTTTATTTCTAATTTATTTATAGATTTCGGATAAATGCAAAAAAAAAAAAATAATAAAAAAATAAAATTAAGGTAATACATAGGGAAAGGCTGAATATGTTACAGAGTGGACATCTGGATTGACCCAGTTCGGGATCTAAATAGCTATGATTCGTTGACATTTCTTGTAGACTTTTGACAAATAGGAAAACCGTGGCGCATCTTGGTCAAAGTGACCTTTTAAATTTGTAGGCCCAATCAGCTCCCTTCAATAAGGCTACACGACAACTGAAGTTTGAATATATCGCTTCTCAGTGGGAACCAAATACACAAGCCAGAAGTAAGTCCCGACACTTTGCCTCCATTCCAATAGACGGCACATCGATGACACACTTATTACCGTTCATGTTTACCAGTGATTCTTAAACTTTTATCGGTGGCCCCCCTCCATAATGACACCATTTTCGATAGCCCCCCCCCCCCCCCAACACCTGCGCTCTGTTTAGTTTTTCTTTCGAAAATAAAAAGTGTTTTGTGCATAATTATTAAGCGTATTATGTATAGTAAAAAAAAATCTGGAGCTCTAAGCTCCCCCGGAGCGGTGGCGTTAAGAGTTTTCTTGCCATCTGAGCTTCTCAAATTCTTTCTCATGGCGTCTACAAAGACTTTTATTTTAATAAGAAGAGAACAAAGGTTGAGTTGGTTTGGTCATCTGTAAGGCATGATTCCCTATCAAAAACCACTCTTCAAGGTCCAGTGAAGGGAGCACGAACAAAAAGAGTCGTCCAAAGAAAAGCTGGACTACGTAAAAGAGTGGACCGGGCTCCTTCTTGATGTCCTGCTAAGGACAGCTGCTGACCGGGAAAAGTGGAGGGAGTAGGTCACTGTCACAACACCCCCTACTACGAAAGTGAAAGGACAGATGAGATTAGAAAGATGAGATAAAGAAGTGAGCATGTCAAAAAAGGTTAAAGTAAAAACGGGTGGGGCGGGTCGATATGGAAGCTTTTTTCTGGCTATCATAACTCACTATTCAGCTTTGTAAAAAAAAGGTCACAAGCTTAATTATGTATAATATAGAAGGAGGCAGATATAGCCGATACTATTGAACGAGTGCCATACGAGGTTCATGAAACGTAGGTATGTCTTTAAATGACCTAATGGTCGTAGTTAATAAAAAGCAAATCTCCAGCAGGACGGCAGGGTTTAAATTCATGACCACCGTAACGCCAGTTCGAAGCGCATACCACTCGACCAAGCAACCTTTGGTAGAGGATATTTTTTTGCAGATTCTACGGGAGTAGCGTGGCCTCTAACATCATCGTGGCATCTAACACATCAGTGTGGCATCTAACACATCAGTGTGGCATCTAACACATCAGCGTGGCATCTAACACAGAAGCGTGGCATCAAACACAGCAGCGTGGCTTCTAACACATCAACGTGGCATCAAACACATTAGTGTGGCATCTAACACAGCAGCGTGGCATCTAACACAGCAGCGTGGCTTCTAACACAGAAGCGTGGCATCAAACACAGCAGCGTGGCTTCTAACACATCAACGTGGCATCAAACACATTAGTGTGGCATCTAACACATCAACGTGGCATCAAACACATTAGTGTGGCATCTAACACAGCAGCTTGGCTTCTAACACATCAACGTGGCATCAAACACAGCATCGTGGCATCAAACTCAACAGCGTGACATCAATGACAACAGCGTTGGATCGAACACAGCAGCGTGGCATCGAACATAGCAGCGTGGTATCAAACACAACAGCGTGGCGTCAAACACAACAGCGTGGCATCAAACACAACAGTGTGACACCAAACACAACAGCGTGACACCAAACGCAACAGCGTGACATCAAACACAACAGCGTGACACCAAACGCAACAGCGTGACATCAAACACAACAGCGTAAAGATGTGGAAGAGAAGCTTTGACTAGATACATTCCTCTCCAATTTCTCGAACATTCTACGGGCCAACAGACATGTCAAGTTTTGAGGCTATTATATCTATGCAGAGATGTTGACTTATAGTTTATGCCGCGGGATCCTTTTTTTTTTATGTATTACCTACCCACTTACTTTTTTTTTTCATCCCGATCATAGCAATACAAAGCACTCAACGCAACCCCGCCGCAGGCTATAGCTGAACTACTGTATAGAACAAAGTTAAGTGTGACCAGGTCGATGTACAAGGTCCTGGTGCGTCATCACGGTTCTCTTGCCCCCCCCCCCCCCTAACATGGCTGTCTGGTCTTGCGGTCTTCGCGCTGGACTGTCGTTCGGTCGAGTCAATGGTCTCGGGTTCACACCGTGCCATTGACTCGTCCTGCGGAACGTTTGGGCTAGGAAGTAGATCTTCTTCGACTCTAAAGGAACATCCTAAACAATGTCAAACATTTTACAAACAAGCACACACCAGTAGATGGATTCTATGTATGTTCTTGTAAACAATGGTCGTTAATTAGTGAGCTAGATTTCTTTATATTAATCAACCTTTAAAGCCCTTTAACAATCTAGTCCTAAACAACGTTGTTGAATTTCTCTGGCACTGTCAGGTCTGAGATTCTTTAAAAGGAAACAAAATTCAGTGTTGTCTCCCTTTAAAAGAGAGTCCACTGTGAAAGCTTCTACTGTCAAATGTTATGGCCAGCAGTATCACCGACAAATAATGTAAATAGTCTAAGGATTGTTTAGGTCAGGAAGATGTCTGTGAGGTCATTAGTAACTACACCCTGGGCTGATATCATAATTTGGAATATGTAATTTGTATTTAACATGCACAGTCGCTTAATCGGCAAGCTAAGGCTTTTATACTTGGATCATGCGTCACTTTCAGTTTGTTCTTTAAGGTTATGAGATAATTGTATTGCATAGCAAAACACTTTACTACTCAGCCATCACGCCCCCCCCCCCCGACCAGTACCTATTTGTTGCTATCAATACGATTTTAGCGGTCCAGCCGCTATTAGTTTTGCGCAGTCTGTCTGTCCGTCGGTTTACTATCAAACTTAATATAAGCGAACAGGAGTCTACAGGACACCATCTTACCTAGTGCTATTAGAGCATGGAATGGGTTGCCTGAGTCAGCCAGGAACGAATTTAAGTCATTGCGTGACTAGACACATAACAAGTAGGACGTAATCATCTTCTTTTTTTGAATTAACGTCTGTATTTTATAAGATAAGATAAGACACCATAAAGTACAAGAATGGCAAACCGGATTGCATTTTGTTGCCAGGTTCGATTTTGACACACAGTCCGCCCCTGATATGTACACTATTTGAAGTGTGTACGTTTGTGTGTCTGTATGCTTTTAAAAGTGTGTGTGTGTGTCACACGAGATCAGGACATTGCAGGTGTACGAGACTAAGGAAAGAATTCCCTGGCTTACTATGTATCTACGTCATAGGACTGTGGCTTCTGTTAACTTAGGCCTCATTCATGCTGTTGGTGCAAGGGGCAGGGAGCAGGGGCGGCTCTTCAAGTCCAGGCGTCCCTCTTCCATCCTCAGCTATACAAACTTGAGTACAAGAACCATGACCTTGTAGACTAGCCTATGTGTCCTTCTTCAAGGACTTTCTGGACCTTTCCTCCCCCCCCCCCGGGACTTTCCCTTAACTCGAGGACCCCCGGATACTCAGGGACTCCATTATCCTTGGACCTTTCCTTTACTCAGGGAACCCAGGCTTTCGCATCACTCGTTGACACCGTGACACTCAGGGACTCCATGAATTTTAGACCTTTCCTTCACTTAGGGACCCCCGGGCAGGGCCGGTCTTAGGCTACTGCAACCTATGCGCCGCAATGGGCCCCGCACTCTCATAGGCCCCGCGCAAATTCTAGGTGTAAATTATAACATTAAACCATTTGAACTTATTATTAAAAGGTTCCTGGAATTCTCCTAAAATTGCAAAATCTACGAAAAAGTCATGAAAATCTCCTGAAATTATTAAAAATCTTCTGAAAACGGATGCAAAGCTCCTTTAAAACAGACAAAATTGTCATTTTGGGTTGTCATTCCTACTCGCGATTAAAAGAAAACGACTTTGTCACCTTTCATTTAATAAAAATCTAAGAATAAGGCGAATTTTAGCCAAAAAAAAAAGAAGTTCAAATTCTTAATTTACTTTATTAGTCACTGGCATATAAATATAGTCCTAAATCTATCTCGACCTCTTAAAAAAAAAGCGATATTTTGCTAGTCGATAATAAATCTAAAAGGCAGATCTGAATGTTTATTGGCTTTTTGTTGGAAAACTACTATTTAATGATGGCTCGTAAAGTTAGTTTGACACTGATTTTATACTTAGTGAAGTATGCATAAAATGCAAATAAGAATTTATTTTCTAATACAAAATCTTAATTTTCACTTATTATCCTTATCACAACCCAGAATGGGTCCCGCGCAATCCGTTTCGCATAGGGCCCCGCAATCTGTAGGACCGGCCATGTCCCCGGGCTTTCGCATCACTCGTTGACACCCTGACACTCGGGGACTCCATCCAGCGTAGGTTCTTATGCTCGAAGCTGAATCCTATTTATAGTCCCGGGGCTTTCCGAGAGGCGTTGAGAAATAAGTCCATTGGGATATCCTGTAGTCGAGAACCAGCGCCACCTCGTGGCTACGACTTGCATAATGAGAGGAGGAGAGAAAGGAGTTGGGGGTGTCAAAAAGCTTCAAATCTCTGCTCTTATTGCACCATTTTTCCACCCCCACTCCTCTACAAAGTAACAATGAATGTTTGCTTTAATTTTAAAACCCGCAAGGTTTAGTGGGGCAGGGATGTCAGACCAAGACTCAGTATCAGTATGTCTGTATATAATGATAGAAGTCTATCTGAAAAGTATATATGTAGTACCGTGTACGTAGCACATTTTAAATGTGTGAACTTTTACTTTCTCCCGACCTGTTGACTTGACTAACCAAACAGAGATCCAGACCCTAGATATTATTTTAAAAGTGCACGCGTTCTCTTTGAAGTGAAAGTCTACGATGGGTTGATGCGAGAAGGGAAGTATCGAGCAGCCAGTACAATGACCAACCGGTTTGAATTTCATCAGGTAACAACATTGTGAAGTATCGTGCAGCCAGTACAATCACCAACCGGTTTGAATTTCATCGGGTGACAACATTGTGAAGTATCTTTTATTTTCACACCGTTGTCATATTCCTCACACCTTCTTAGATGTTTTGTTTCCTATTTGAACTTTGCATTTTATTTTTCTATTAGGAAGTCACAAAGTCCTTCTCCAGTTGTATCAGTAATTCGACGAAACCTCAGAAAATTTTCATGTATTGCAAAATGAGGTGTATAAGAAACAGAAACAATAATAATAGTGATTTGTTCGGTATGAGACATATCCGTCTACAATCTAATTTTTTGTAAATATATTTGTGTGCTTATATAATTTCACTCAAATTTTTAAATTGCCTGTATTAATTGATACAAATACTCTTTATGTGTGTGTGTCAAATAAACTATTTAAGGATCCTTTAAAAGTGAGACATTGCCGATAATAATTCGTTCTAAAAAGGATTGCTAAGGCTGCTTTTCAAAATCAAGCATTCTTTAATGCGTTGTTTCTATTCTTGTCTTTTCCTTTTAAGAGCAATTTTTAGCGGCCCCCGAAAGGGGAAAAGACGCTATTAGTTTTGTGCGAAATGTCTGTCCGTCTGTCCCGTTTAGATCTCGTAAACTAGAAAAGATATTGAAAATCCGACATCACAATATTTTAGACCATTCAAAGTTCTGATGCAACGGCAACTTTTTTTTTTTTCTGAAAGCGAAAAATCTAATTTTTAAATCAGTTATGCAAGCAGTTTTTTAAAGAGAAAAAGCTAATTAGTATGCATTATAAATTAGACCTAATTTAGGACGAATAGTAATCTTGTACAATTCATTTTCCTAAACTCTTTTTTATTGCGAATTTTTTTTTTTTTTTTTTTTTTTTTGAGGATTCGAATAAGAGATTGAGCCTTTTCAAAACAATAAGATCAATTATAAGACATCAGTTAGGCCAGGGGAGTCGCGGTGGCTGAGCTGAGCGCTTGGCTTCCAACCCGGGGGTCCTGGGTTCGAATCCTGGTGAAGACTGGAATTTTCAACTTTGGAATCTTTGCCTCTGAGTCCATTCAGCTCTAATGGGTACCTGACATTAGTTGGGGAAAAGTAAAGGCGGTTGGTCGTTGTGCTGGCTACATGGCAGCCTCGTTAACCGTAGACCACAAAAACAGATGAGCTTTACATCATCTGCCACAAGGTCTAAAAGGGAAACAAGTTAGGCCAGGTTCACATCTAAATTTAAATTCACTTTCACATATTCTTTGATCCGCGGGACCGTTGGGGCACTACAGAAGATCTGTTAACCTTCTTTCTCCATTCTTTTCTCTCATTTGTCTTTGAAATAATTCCATTTGGATGTTCTTTCTGAAAATATTGAAGCCTGCCTGGCTGGACCACTTCGGGGGCCGATTTTGAGTTTGTGTTTCCACACAAACTGTCTTTTGTAACCTTGTTTTTATTATTTTCTTTCTGCATTATATTCGTGTCGTTTCAGAATAATTATGACCCTAATCATTGACTCATTTTGTACCTGTAATGTCGTCTCTATTTATTCCTAAAACAACCGACCTGGACCATTCAATGCAGAATAAAGTGACTCGAAACTCGATTTGGAGGTGCCTACACATTTATCCAACACACCACTAGGACAAAATGAAGCAACTTAACTCTGAGTTTTTTTCCTTGAATTGATATAAAATAATACATATTTTTAAGCGTTATAAAAGGTTCTTTCTGGAGATGGAATTGAACATTCTGCGAGTTTCTGCTCAAGTCGGCAAGGGGTCTGATTTCGGTGCCGGGCCCTGGTGCTGAACGTATTCTGGTGTCTTTCAGCTTCAGAAATTCTTTCTCCTAGCGCTTACAACATCTTTTTCTTTTAATAAGAAAAAAGTACAAAAAAGTCTAAAAATAAAGCGGCATCTCTGGTCAATAGTATTATTCGAGGGACATTCAAGGTATCTATAGCACAAGGACGTCTGTAACGGAGACGTGATCTTTTTTAAGATGATCTGCCGCGGATATTTTTTCGCACAAAAATCTTCACTATAATGAATGCAATAGTCGGAAAAAATTCGACCGATCTCAGATAAGAAAATCTAGAAGAATGACACTAGTGGAAACGCTTTGTAATGGTTTTTTTTTTCAAAAAGTTTTAACCCATATTGTGCATCCCCTCTCGCGAAAACGGTCTACATTTGACAAGTTATTAGGAGATGAAAAGAAAGACGTCTATCTTAATGTGTAAACATGGGTAATATTCAGACATGGATTTATAACTAAATCTAGAATGAAAATAAAACATTTTTTCGCCGCCCCCCACCCTCCGTTGTTGTTGGTAGGTCGTTGGCTTGTTGCTCCAAACAGCTAGTAGCCTACAAATTAATGCAGCTCTACATCGATAATGACCCCAAAATATTCTACGCTTAACTAGCAGTCATTTAACATAGAAGTGAAAATATTTGTGTTTTTAATTACTACACCTACTTACATGGTGAGCTATTCCACTAAACAACAAGATTTATATGTAATAAGTAGATACTAAGAAGAAAATAACATGTTTTGACTGAACTGCTTCTGTAAGCGTCATATAATATACAAATATTACCCCCAAGGCTCGAAAATTCAAGGTCAGAAATTTATTAAAAATTTCTAAAATAGCTTCTTATGTATGAATATCTTTAAAAAAAAAAAAAAAAAGCTCCAAACAGATTATGGAATAATCAGAATTTAAATACAATATTTAAAAATTTGAGTAATTTTTTTTACTAAACTAAAAATTTAAAAAATAAAGGTAACCTTGGAATAATGATTTGGCCACCCCCTATATTCGGCCGCCTGCGTGCAATGCACACATTGCGCAATAGGTAGCGGCGGCCCTGCCTAGGAGTATACATAACAGATTTAAGTATCACGTTTGATTTGATTTGAATGCTTGGAAATTATTCCATTGATATCCTAAACTAAGACTAAAAAGTATCGAAACGAGTTTGTCTTAACTATTTAATCTGGACTCAAATCCGACTCAAGAAATTGGCCTGTATTGTCCTGAAAGTATTTGAAAAGAATAAAATTACAAAGTTTGATTGTATTCTTCACAATGAATACTTCTGCAAAAATGCATTATTTTGGAAGTTATTTAAGTTCCATTGTTACGGGCTACAACAGACATGATCAACCTAAAACTTGGTGGATTAAATGAGTTTGTTCAAAAACTAAACCTCTATTTTGTTTTAAATGCACTCCAGTCACATGACTTTTCTCTACTTTTTGTGGCATTCATTTTCTATAAATAACTCAAAGCTACATCGCAGCGTTGTTTCTACCCTTGACCTAACGTCGAGAAGGTGGTTTGAAGGTGAAGGTGAGCGCAAAGGTCTCCAGCAGGTCAGCTAAGAAGCAAGAGTGCATCAATATACGGTCCAATCTCTTACGCAAGTGACTTTGAGACAAATTGTTGGACTTCTGAGCTAGTTTAAACAATTCCAGAATCAACCAGATCAAAGTGTTGAAGAACATAAACATGTTAAATATGTACATGCAACATGATTAGAATCATTGTAAACTAAAATGGTGGCCAAAAAAATGTAAGATGTCTATCTATCTATCTATCTATCTATCTATCTATCTATCTATCTATCTATCTATCTATCTATCTATCTATCTATCTATCTATTTATATCAAACTTAAGATCAGCAACTCGGAGCACCACGCAAAGACCAGTGTCGACTGATGCTAAAAGTAAATGTCCACTCTTTTTAAGCGCGGCGACTTGGCAGACCTGATGCATGGAAAGGTAGGTGGCCATCTGACAGCAGGCTCACCTACAATAAATAGCCTGCTCAGCTCACCACACACACAAACATACATACTTATTTACATACTTATTTGCATACTTATAAATAAACATGCATGCATTTCATAAGTGCGCACATATAGGTATCAAATCAAGCCTAACACACACATATACATATATGAAGCATGAAAACGACCTAGATGCCTGTGTGTAGTCGCTGAATAAACTCTTTAAATAGTGTCTGTTCTTTTTATGTGAATGTTTCTATTGTGTTGTCTTTTTATGGAAAAGAGTCCTTGTAATCACAACTAATGCCCATAAGGGTCAATAAAGCAGTCTTAGTGTTAGTCTTTATATATATATATATATATATATGGCTGTTATTCCTCTAAGATTTTTCGGGAAAAAAAACTGTTGACAATGGCTTAAGATCTAAATAATAAAGTGAGAAAATATCAATGAATGCACTCCTGGTTGAATGCACAGGAAGTCATAGCGCTACGAGGTCGACGAAATAGTCTGTATTATAATAACAGACTTGAAGCTAAGCGCCTTACACCTAGACTGTGACTTCCACTTCTCTTTGTCTGCTTGTTTTTTCCTGTTTCTGGGGTAAGATGATATCTTTCAGTGGCGTGCCGTCAATCATAAATCCGTCACTGTTTACACTGTTCATACTATGATTAATTTTAGGTGTATACTAAGATCAATCGCTACTAAATAATATTTAGCAACACCCTACTTTTTGGAATGAGATGGAATGGAGCTTTTAAATGCGGTCACTTGATCGCATTTGTTGACATGGGCTGATACCGACAAGGTAGAGTAATTGTATATATATATATAAATACAATTGTACATATATGGGGGCAGATGTAAAGAATATATGTTTCTCTGACCGACGGTTAAAGCTTATATGTTTCAATGACCGACGGTTAACTAGGGTGTACATGTGGCCAGCACAACAACAAAAGCTTGTCAGGTACCCATTTAAATCAAGAAATTCAAAATCACAATCTTCACTGAGTTTCAAACTCGACACCTTTCGTTTCCAAAGCTAATCACTATACCACTCGGCCACCGAGCCATAGCTGACAAGAAAGCTGTGTTAAAATTTTCTAGCCATAGAGACTAATAAAAGTTTCGTATTTGTTGCAAATTGTTCACATGGTTTGAAAATTTGGAGTGTGTGTGTGTGTTTCTATAGTGACGGCGTGAAGAGGTTATCGATTGGTTGTGAATGATGCAAGATAAGCGACAATGTCATCAGCGGTCTTAGGTACGAGGCGACTCCAGAACGTCAGACAGAAAAGAAGTGTTATTGTAGTGAGTTAGATTTTGTTAATAATAACATTTTATATTATAACTAAAGTCTACTGGATTTATTTCATTTTTAATAACAGTTATTTTAAATATTATTCACCAAGAAGTTATTCATGTTATTTCACGTTTTAGAAGTTTAGATATACTACACCTACAGTTGTCTACCAGCAGTGTGGTGATACAAGTCAACGACCGTCCACAACACACGACCGAACGTAGCGCCTTATGCCAAAGTACCAGAGTTTCTAAAAAATTGAAAATATAATACAGAGCTATGATCAATAAAAAAAAGATACCTCAACACACAGGAAAATATGTCTAGTTTCAAATAATATACATTTTTAATACCTTAAAACAACGTGAGTTAAAAATACTTAATTTCACGGGTTGGTGCTTAATACACCAGAGCTATGGGCCTGTTTGTTTAAAAAAAAAAAGCTAAACATATCCGTTTTCACTAGAAAAAAAAAGTCTCCACGCTCTCGTTTTGAACGAGACAAGATACGCTCTTCTTTAAAGAAAGGTTATAAAAAATTATAATATTAGCGTTTCAACACACCCTGCATTCTACCGCAGTCGGCGAATCCCGTAAAGACGCATCGTAACATAATAGGCGCCAGAGTGTTAAATGTAATTATCTCAAGTTTCAACGCTAGCCAAGCGATGGTAAAGCTTGCAATCAACAGTAACAGAAACACGTCAAGACCTTGATTTCGTACGCCTATATTAATAATCATGGAGGCGCTGTGACTGAGCGGTAAAGCGCTTGACTTCTGAACCGGGTTCCGGGGTTCGGATTCTGGTGAAGACTGGGATTTTGAATTTTGCGATCTTCAGGCACCTCTGAGTCCACCCAGCCCAATCGGGCACCTGACATTAGTCGGGGAAAAGTAAGGCGGTTGGTCGTTGTACTGGCCACAAGACACCCTCGTTAACGGTGGGCCTTTGCATCATCTTTCCAATAGATGACAAGGTCGGAAGTTTTTTAAATTAATAATCATTACATTTTCTTGCAATACTTAATTCTGGAATATTTTTTTTCACACTACTGGTTCTTGAATGCTTAACATAAATAAATATAGTCAGAAGTTTCTTTGGTTTCTACTGAGACTAACAGAGTCTTGAAGAAATCATTACAGGCCTGAAAGTCGTCTATCTCGCCTTGTTATAGTCTCTAGCATGACTAAGGCTTCCAATAATTAACCATGTGTGCGTTTCTAAGATTTTAAGATGCAAGAAGAAAAACATACAAAATACTTTTTAAAAATTATATGAAGTACAATGTATCAATGTTTGGGTCAGTCATGTAGTTAAATTTGTTATAGATCTAGACTAACAATAAAAAAAAGCATTTATATAAAAATAAATAAAAAAATTGAACAAACTGAATTCGAACTTGTGGGCTAAAGCCTTTTCAAACTTTTGGCCAGACAGATTGACAGACAGACAACGCACACACACAGAGTGAGTTGCTATAAACTTTGTAAAAAAAGATGAGAGAGAGAGACAGAAAAAGACTGAGAGAGAGACTGAGAGAGAGACTGAGAGAGAGACTGAGAGAGAGAGAGACTGTTTGAGATGGACTGGTAGGAAGAGATGGAAGAATTTGAAGAGAGATAAAGAGGTGTAAGAGAGAGAGTGATGATAAAACAACAGAGGAGATGAAATGAGAAGAGGAGAAGAAGAAGAGGAGATGCAGAGAATGGTTGGGGAGGGGGCAAGAGAAAGAGAGAATGGTAGTTGGCAGGAAGCAAAATGGCGCTGCTATTGTGCATGTCCCTAACACTAGCCTGGTTTTACGTTCGTAGTAATTGCATTCTTTTTTTTTTTCTCTCTGTTCCGCTTCAACGATTTTTTGTTAGTAGTCAAAATAAGTTGTTGGTGGGCAAGGAATAGACTTTAGGCATCTCTGTGTTGGTGACGCTGGGCTGCAGTCAATAGACTTTAGGCATCTCTGTGTTGGTGACGCTGGGCTGCAGTCAATAGACTTTAGGCATCTCTGTGTTGGTGACGCTGGGCTGCAGTCAATAGACTTTAGGCATCTCTGTGTTGGTGACGCTAGGCTGCAGTCAATAGAACTAAACAATCAAATGGCTGTGAGAAAATACCGCTGCACTTCGCTAGTAAAATTACTGCGTTTTTTATTTTCTTAAATGCGTTCAACAGATCACTTGAAGAACTGATAGAAATCGTTATTGAACCTTTGTGGTCTAGGATGGGCAAACTCTGGTTTCTGTGTGCTCGAAAGTCCGATGTTTGATTCTAATATCCGATCACACTCGATGCATTGGTAGGTTGCGTTTAGTTGTAGAATTGTTCGCTTTTGGTCTAAGTTTTTAAATATTATGTTGCCTAGTCGTCTCGAAACCGAAAACACCAAATCTGACGTCGCTTTGCCACAAGGAGCTATTATGGGCTAGTAGGTCTCCCACTTTTAAGGTATTTTGATGTATGCAAACGCGACATGAAGCTTTTTAAAATTACCAACAGTAGGGAAAAAGAGGCAATGGATAGATCCACATGGAGAGTGAGCATAAAAGAAGTGTCCCGGACTTCTGATGACGTACATATCACAAGTAGAACGAAGTACAACTGCGGCCTTGTGATTAGATAGGCCTTGTGATTAGATAGGGCCCAATCTGTGACCGCAGTTTTGTATAAAGGATTGACCTCTTTAAGTCACACGAGAAGCTTCAAAGGGAAATATATAAATATCAACAGACTTGAAATTCCACAGTCTTTGTCGATTTCGCATTCCTTGGGTAAGCTCTTTATCTTTATAGCTCTTAAGATGGTCCTCTTTGGAACTGTAAACGAGGTAGCCATGTAGCCAGCACCAAAGACCAAAGAAAAATAAACAAATGGCATCAAAGTGTTGACATCCAGTTTAAGAAAGATATTAGGGAACCAACTCAATACAAAGCTAAGATAATGAAGAGAGTTTTGTGTTTATACACAAACTCAGATGACCCCACCCCCACCTGCCCAATAGGTTCACAAATGCAGGCTATGGAGCGAACCCACGCCAAAACGGATGTGAATAAGTGATCCTCTAGCAATTCTAGTTGACCCTCGGACACAGGGGTAGCTGTCATTGTAATAAAACAGTTAAAGAGGCCTAAAAAAAAAATCCACACTAAACACTACCAATTAAACTATGAACTTAAATGGTTGTGGACCACTTTCGTAGTTGGTGATGAGAATCAAGACAGCGGGCATCCCTTGCTGTCTCCAGCACGTTTGAGAAGCTGTCTTTTGTGAGTGCAAACATTCATCCTGGTTTGATAACAAAGTTAGTGAGACAGTGTCGTAGATTTCAAAAAACTTTGCTGCGCAAGGGGAAACAAAAATTTTAGAAAAAAAAAAAAGCGAAATAATAATACAACGATGACATTGAGCCAATGTAAATAAAAGGCGAGTGACGTCAATGAGTTAGTCATGCGAATCGGACTGTAAAAGTTTTGGGTTAGAATATAAAGACAGCGAGATAGGTGTGTATGTGTGTGTGTATGTTAGAAGTACGTTTGTGTATGGATACACTTGTAGGTCAGAGGTTAAAAATTAAGAATATTTCCTTTTTTTTTCTCAGCTAGCTGGTAGGAAAATTAGAAGGTGAAAAGAGCTGAATGTATTCGCGTTATATATATATATATATATTTGTGATCATTTCAGTCATACTGATTTTCGACTACATCCAAGGCATTGATTCCCATATGCTTGTTAACTACAATAGCCATCGACTGGGCAACTGGGATCGTGATTCTCTCCGATCCTATCGAAGTAGGCTCCTATCGGACACTGTCCAGTGCGGAATCGTGCCAAGATTGATTGGTCCTTTCTGTCTAACTTCCACCATTCGTCCTTCTTGTTTGAGAAACTTCCAGAATTTCCGATCTGTGCTGCAATGGTCCCAGCTTACGTACCACTTGGATCAATTCACAAATCCTAGATTTTGCACTCTTGTATGTTTGCGGCTCCTCTGTTGGGTCTAAAAGCGTTCCTAGCTTCGCCAAACTGTCGGTCCTCTCGTTTCCTCTGATTCCACAGTGTGAGGGAATCCATTGTAGAGGTCCACCTCTGTATTACTCGCTCTCGTAACACGGAGATCTCTGTTGGTCTCGGCCTCCTCGTGGATGTCCCTGGAAACGCTGCAAACGTCTCTGGCAGCGGCTAACGAAGACCATCCGCCGTTCGTGGTTTCAATAGCCAGACAAACGGGTTTCGCAAAGTCCAGGAGGTCCAGCCCAATGTGTGGGTGCCTGTGCATCAAAGGGGACAGAGTGTGCCGGTACGAAAAGCCACGCTCAATAAGCGTCGTGTGATTTTGAAAGTGTACGTTTCCGGAGACAACGGCAGTGCATTAAGCCGCCTCGCTGACGGCGGGCTTTCGGGGGCTGAGAATAACGGTCCCTGACAACCTCTTCAATACCTTCCAGGTATGCGCGGCAGTGCGACGAGGGCATAAGGTAGCCAAGAATCTGATGATAGTATAACGGAAACTATAAACATACCAGTGGGTGTTTAGACCTCCTAGAGTTTACTGTGTACAGATAGATAGCTCGTATTTCACACACGGGTATTGCACGCTATGTGTCGCTTATTGGAACACAAACTGGAGCACCATTGTGTCTCGATGGACGGACGTCTGATGAGCAACAACTTTATGTACCGGGTAGTTTATGTCCTATCACGCTTTGCACATGTATATAAGGGTACGGATTGTACGATTTTATTTTGAGTTATTTTGTGCGGGCTATAAGCGTGAGCGGTGAAGTCTAATGCTTTCTTCGCATTGAAAGTAGCATTACACACCGGCTACGCATGTCTGTTTGTTTGTAAAGGTCGAAACGTCCATTCTTTTTTTTTAACTTCCAATAGACCGGCCACATTTAAACCATTCACTTTGACGTACATTTTTAGCTCCTGAATCAAATAAAACGGCCCGCTCTTTTTCTTTGTCATTCCCTGCCCCTCTCCTTCTGTCTCTCTCCTATCGTTCTCTCTATCAACTTCTCTCTCTCAGTCTCTCTCACTCCTCTCGTTCTCTCTATCAACTTCTCTCTCTCTCTCTCTCCTCTCGTTCTCTCTATCAACTTCTCTCTCTCTCTCCTCTCGTTCTCTCTATCAACCTCTCTCTCTCTCCCTCTCTCTCTCTCTCTCCTCTCTATCAACTTCTCTCTCTCTCTCCTCTCGTTCTCTCTATCAACTTCTCTCTCTCTCTCTCTCCTCTCGTTCTCTCTATCAACTTCTCTCTCTCTCTCTCTCTCTCACTCCTCTCATTCTCTGTATCAACCTCTCTCTCTTTCTCCCTCACTCTCTCTCTCCTACGTTCTATCAACCTCTCTCTTCTCTCTCACTCTCTCTCTCCTCTCGTTCTCTCTACCACTTTCTCTCTCTCTCCCTCTCTCTCTCGTTCTCTCTGGAACCCACTTTTTCTCTGACATATACTTTTGACTTGAATCAAAACGACCCGCTTTAACCCCTCCCACCGGGGCACACACACGCACACAGTATCAAAATAATCAATATACTTATATTCCCCCCCACCCACACACCATGTTTTCACACTTTTGAGTCCTTTTTTTAAATTATAATGACAACCATTAACCTTTTTTTTTCGCATCCTCCAATCAGTGGGGTACCTAGGGAGGGGAAGGAGGGGAAGGGGGGGAAGGGGGGGGAAGGAGGGGAAGGGGGCGAAGGAGGGGAAGGAGGGGAAGGGGGGAAGGGGGCGAAGGAGGGGAAGAGGGGAAGGGGGGAAGGAGGGGAAGGGGGGGGGGAAGGAGGGGAAGGAGGGGAAGGGGGGGAAGAAATTGAAATTCCTCTCCCCGATTCCAACTTGAGGGTGGCCCCCTAATGAATGTTTTTTTTTTTACATTAAAAATTAAATATCAAGCAAAATGCAGAGGACCCTAAAAAGTTCAAGCCCCAGGGTCCCCAAACGATGGAAAATTCCTAGCTAAGCCCCTGCTTCCAATTGATCGACCACTCACCACATACTTTTCAGCTCTTGAATTCTAGAGACAGCAGCTTGGTTAGTTGTTACCATTTTTCTTTCTTTTCCCTCTTCAATCATGAGGCAAGCAATGTGCGGTATCAGTCATCGCAAACATTTCTTTCTAACTTCTGTTTCAGGCTTAGAGCAAAAAAAAAAAAGCATTTTCCCAAGGCCCCAATGGAATGCCTTCCCTTTCATAACAAATTGATTTTAGCAATGTCTCCTCTAAAAGAAAAAAAGTAACTATCAATTAGTTTATAATTGTCATGGAGGCGCGGTGGCTGAGTGGTAAAGCGCGTGGTTTCCGAACCGGGGGTCCCAGGTTTGATACCTAGTGAAGACTGGGATTTTTAATATCGGGATCTTTAGGCGTCTCTTACTATTCAACTAATTTGTTCACAAATCAGAGGGCTAGAGTAAAATAAATAACAAGCATAATATTAAGCAAGGTTACAAAGATAGTTTGTGTGGAAACACAAACTCAAAATCGGCCCCCCGAAGTGGTCCACCCAGGGAGTTATAAAGGCAAGTTTCAATATTTTAGAAAGAGTATCTGAATGAAATTCTATCAAAGGCCAATGACAAAGAAGCAGGGAGAAAGAATGTTGACAGATCTTGTATGGTGCCCCATCGGTTCAGCAGACCAATGGATAGGTGAAAGTGAAAGGGAAGTTAGATGTGTACCTAGCCTGATGTCATATAATGATTATCTAAATGATTTTATTGTTCTGTAAAGGGTCAATCTCTTATTCAAAGCATCAAGAAACAACATTACAAAGAGAGTTTATGTTATTACACAAACTCAGAGGTGGCCCCCATCGAATTCACCAGTGGACCAGGAATATTCAAGTCATAGTCTTGTTTTGATCGTTTAAAGTAATAAAATAGGATAGGTGAAAATGGATAGGTGAAAGTGAAAGGGAAGTTTGGGTTAGGGTTATTAAATTAACTAATAGCGTTTATCACATTATTACAGTGAGCTGATTACCTTCTTTTTATTAATTTTTACTCAAATATAAAATCCCACTATTTATGACATTTATTCAAATGTTATTACAATGATACAATGATATGTAATCAAAATTAGAAACAGACTTAACATCACCTAAATCTACATCTGGCATCTATTTAATCTAATTTAGATTGTTGTCAATTGTATAATAAAGATATGTCAAAACTGCGCGCTAGAAAAGTAGTTCGTTTTTTTTTAACTTACAACTAAAACGAAGTTACTATCGAAATTCTTTTTTGAAAACAACATTTGAATCAGTATTCCTTTCAATGAGTTAGTTAGTAAATGGAAAATATATTTTATAATGATCCATCAGCACTTTTTCCATTGAGACCTTAGATGCAAATTTTTGTACCAATGCGCGAATCTATGAATGAAGCTTGAGTTATTAATGAAGAAATCTGTGACCTTTTTAAAAAACTTAACTTCCCTGAAGTTTTTATTTAAGTGGTGTAATTTTTAAAAAAAAATCTTCTTGCATGTATAATTTAAAAAATTAAATGGTTCACTTTCAAAAAGAAAAAAGCCGTTGCATCAGAACTTTAAATGATCTAAAATATCATCATGCCCGATTTTCCTTTTTTCTTCTAGTTTTTGAGATCAAAGAGGGACGGACGGACGGACAGACAGACTACACAAAACTAATAGCGTTTATTCCCCTTTCGGGGGCCGCCATAAAAATTCCTTTTTTCCCCTTAGTTAATATTAATTACGTGTTCCTCTTGTGTGCCGACATTACAGTTCACGCGATAATATGAAAAACTACTTATTAATTGTTGTTTTAAATTATTTTCCACTTATATGCATAAATTAATTTTTTTCTCTTTCAAAAAAAACTAAGCATTCTTGTGTAACTTAATAGTTGATATGAAGGAACTTTGCAATATAATTGTCAAAATTTTTTTTACAAAAAATCTAAAACCGTTTGCATAAATGTGTTCAAAATATGGTGAATATTGATCTCCCCTACTAAATAGCCTGCCGTGTGTTTGTTACTATTAATAGTTTTAAAAATGGTTCATTTTTATGAAAAAACTGCTCGCATAATTAATTTTAAAAATTAATTTTTTCGCTTTCAGAAAAGAAAAAAAGTAGTCGTTGCTTTAGAACTTTGGAATGTCTCAAGTATCATGATGTCGAATTTTCAATATCTTTTCTAGTTTATGACGGTCAGACAGACCACCCAAAATATTCCCCTTTTGTGGGTCGCTAAAAATACTTTTGGAAAAAAACAAAAACAAGCTTATATTAAACAAAGTTATAACAATTAGTTTGGATCAGTCATGGAATTAAATTTGTAATAGATCTAGAACCGACATTCAGATGATAATTTATAAAAAATAAAAAAATAAAATGGGAAAGACCTGAATTCTCAAGCCAACACTGTAACCACTCTGTTAGCGAAGAGCTTTTGGTTAGATAGTTATTTATTGTTTCTATAGTCTCGTCCTATCTCAGGTTTGTGTTCACGAAGACTCAGACGACGACCTATAAAGGGGACTAATTCAGCGTATACCACCACTTCAGTCAAGTACAATTTCTTTCCCTTGTTCGAGATACCAAAAACAAAATAATTAATTACCAAAAGCTAATTAATGAATTGGTTATGTTGTTTATATTGATTCTTGTGTTTTCCGAGATTGTGTGAAAGAGAAATAAAAAATTAGAGCACTTAGTCAAGTTTAAGTCAAGTGTAATTCAAGTTTAAGTCAAGTCTAAGTCAAGTGTAAGTCAAGTCTAATTCAAGTTTAAGTCAAGTCTAATTCAAGTTTAAGTCAAGTCTAAGTCAAGTTAAAGTCAAGTCTAAGTCAAGTTTAAGTCGTCTCAAGTTTAAGTCAAGTCTAAGTCAAGTTTAAGTCAAGTCTAAGTCAAGTTTAAGTCAAGTCTAAGTCAAGTTTAAGTCAAGTCTAAGTCAAGTTTAAGTCAAGTTTAAGTCATGTCTTTTGTCGCTTCCCGTCCCCTCCTAGCTCGATCTTGTGCGTCTCCGCGCTATTTATTAATCCTTAAACAAGTTGGTTAAGACCAACAGGAAAAAAAACAGTTTTTTTCTAATCCGTTTGAAATGTAGGTCCGTCTTTCATCAATCTACCGACAAAGTTAATTACAGGTCCCACAAAAGTACAAAATAATAAACAAATACAAAGTTTCCATTAATCCTTTTTAGTGAGCCATGAAAGAGTAGTGCCTCAAGATATGCGGTCGGAATTGAAGCAGGACATGCCGTGTTTACCATTAAAGATCGTTGACACCAAAAAAAAAAACAAACCTGCAGGAATAAATAGCATAACGTGAGTGAGCTAGAAGGTTTGGCGCTGAAACAATATTGACGCAAAACAATACGACGTGTATCAAATAATAGCAGCACTATGGTTTTAGTTCTTAGTAACCGAAGAGAGATTAGAGACAGGGTGACTGCACCAATCGGACCCCATGATGACCTGCTAAATATAGTAAAAAAAAAAAACGCAAGCTCAAAATCTATGGCCATATTACAAGATCTTCGGGGGTCGCAAAAACCTTCCTTCAGGGAACTGTACCAGGAAAAAGAAGAAGAGGCAGACGGAGAAAGCGATGGGAGGACAACATTAAAGAATGGGCGTGCATGCCATTGAAAGAGGTTCTAAGACAAAAGACATGGAGGAATGGAGAAAGACGGTCGACGAGTCTTGCTTGGTGCCCCAACGGTCCAACAGACTAAAGGAGTAGGTAAAGGTAAAGAACAGAAGAGAGTGAAGAAAATATAATGAAACGTGTACAAACTCCAAAGAGGACACAAACAGTAGTCCGCCCCTAACAGCAATCAGGTTACAGGGCTATCATCCAGGTCCCCCACTCCCATTACGGTAACAAACAAACAGAAAAGGTCTTCTCTCTCCCATTATGGTAACAAACAAAAAAAAAAGGTCTTTCCATTAGATCACTAGAACAGTCTCAAGCATCTATCATCCGTTAATTCTGTCTTATCTACCCCATGGAATGCTTTTAATCAGCCGTTACGTCGTCGCCAAAGAACTTACCAATTCTGCTTACTTCAAAGCGCCGGCCTGTTGTTCTAAGCCCAAGTTGAAATAAAATAATTATGTATTTATCTCTGACCTTTTTTTTTTTATTCAAAGACATCAAAACTAGTTTGAAAGTCGAATTTCTCCAAATTCCTGCATTCGTATCCCACGAGGGTCATGGCAATATGGAGGTTACAACATTCTATATAAAGCTCAATTGGCGTCTGCTCACGTGATATGCTTGATGGCGGATTTTTTTTTAAATAAATATTTTTGCTAATAAGTTAGAATAAATACCCTGGAAACTATCATAGTTTACTATAAACAATTTAAAAAAAATACGCGAAAAATAATGCTTATAGGACATTCCTTTTAAAATATTAATTAATCTTTTTTTTAACCTACTTAAACATCAATTATCGACCTACAATAAGTAACTTCTTTTTGCCACCAACTGCTCCAGCATAATGTAATTCCTCCCTCTACCCCACACCCGCTCCGAACGAAATAAAAAAAAAGGATGGGACTTGATGAAGAATTTTGCCTGAGACTGTTGACCTGACCCACAGATCTGGTTCAAAGCAGTTCACTCTAATGAATACTGGAGTGATCCAATATTTCTTGAAAGTCCACGTAATCGAAGCATTTTGTTCTAACGCCTCAGGCGAAGCTATTGAATGACTCGGTTTACGGGAAGAGTTAGACAGTACGAATGAAGTCAAACAAGCGTTCGGATACAGTTCTAGGCCTCATTTGTCATGTAGTCCTGAAGAGCAGACGTCTGATGGTCTGCATAGGCGTGGCTAGGGTTGGTGGAGGGAGGAGGAGAATTTGAAAAGCCCCCAGGCTCCCACTTGCGTAAGGGGCCCAAATGAGTGTTTTTACATTAAATATTAAATAAAATGCAGGGGCCCCCCAGAGAGGTCACCCCCCCCAGGCCCCCAAAGGATGGCAAATTCCTAGCTACGCCACTGATGGTCTGGTTGCTTTAATCTTTTAAAATTATATTTCATCGGTTCAGGGCTATTATTATTAGTCTGAGGACTTCATAAATTCAATCTATATTAATTTTATTTTTGCACCAATCTGGAAAAAAAAAACACAAGAAAAAACATAAAAAAAAATTTTTTTTAAAGACAATACCTCCTTTATACACTATAATGTAGAGCGATTATATTGCTCTTCTTAATTTATGGATGTTTGATTATTTTTTTTTTAAATGAAGATTCTGTTCAAGATAAATATTCTCTAATCCTAAAGCCAAATTTAAACTATTATTTTTTTTTTTAATACTTTGAACAATTATAACGGTCAAACAAGAGTCCACTTAATAAGACCCGCGTGCTAGTAGTTCTTTTCCCAACAATATATAGAGGCGTGGCTGGGGTGTGGGGAGGGAGGGAAGAATTTGAAAATGTGTCAAATTTGTAGGAAAATCATTAGAGCCGTTTTGGATAGGCGTGTCCACCCACCAAGGTTTTGCCCGCCCATTCAGAATGTGCGACTTGAATAGAGGTATTATTGTACCAACAACTTTTTTGCACCTTCTGTCTCGGCCTATAACTCAAAGGCGGGGCTTGAGTTGGTGTTACTTTTTGTATCTATGTCACCCTTGTCTTAATCAAATACTTCCCATTTAATGTTGTCATTATTATTATCATTATTATTATACTTGCAAAAGCATGCTCCATTATCTGGTAATGATGTTAATTCTGTTTAAAAAATATTTTCGGCTATGGTAAAAAAAATATGTCTTTCCTTTAGTGCCTTCCCACTGATGGGGGTTACCCGGTAATATACCCCCACGTCCCTCATCGACGCCACTGCGTTAAATGTAAAAGAAAACCCAGCACAACTATTGGGTTGACAGGGTGGGATTTTTTTGTTTCGAATTCATGGGGCGCCTCGTTTGATCCGCGCTCCCACCGTGCAATGTAGTGGACAATAGAGCAATTCACACTCACACACAATTTCAGTTAAACGACCGGGGCGCCTAAACTTTATTGGGGAGGAAGGGGGTATGCGTGTCACAGTCTACCTCATTACTGCAGCTAATGATTCGCTGTGGTGGCGTTTGTTTACGTCCAAATCAAGGTGCTGGCTTGATTAATGGCAGCTAATTGTAGGAATAGGGAAATGTTATTTTGCGACATTCAGTTTTGTTATGGTGTATCTATACATTCTATACACACCTTGAACTCTAGGTTAATGGTATACACAACTCGAATATATTAGAAGAGAGTCCTTTGCATAAGACTCTGCAGGACCCGTACAGGGAGAACACCGGTTTATGTCAAATATTCGTGGCTTTATTCACGATATTATATATACAATAATATTCATTTCTACACATAATCCCTTAAAATGTATGTTTTTTCAATAGGACTAATTCAATCCTTGCTACGTCCATTGAAACAGTTTGAAAGAAATCCGTGTATGTTCACAAAACCTAGAGTACCAAGTTACCGTGGGTCGGGGTTCAAGACTATGATCCTGTCCTTTCTCCCTTCCTTTCCTACAGAAGCTTAGCTAGGGTTGGGGGGAGGAGGGGGACAATTTGAAAATCCCTCCGACCGAAACAGAAAGGGGGGGGGGCACCAAATGAGTGTTTTTTATATTAAATATTACGCAAAATGAGGGGGCCCCCAAAGAGGTCAAGCTCCCCGGACACCCAAATGACTACAAATTCATAGCTACGCAACTGCCTTCCCAATAGGTTATGTGAGACAAAAACCAAAATTGAGTCCTCCAATAGGATGGCTGTCGTGTAGTAAGCGCTTAGGACTGTAGTATTACAATGTCAGAAATATAGTTTAATAGTGATACAATGGATAGTTCCCCATTTAGACTTTGTGATCTATAGGGCAGATGATGTAAAAAGGTCATCTGTTTCTTTGCCCAACGGTTAACGAGCGGGGTGTCATGTGGCCAGCACAACGACCAACCGTCTTTACGTTCCCCCAACTTTAGTCAGGTACCCGTTAGTGTTGGGTGGACCCAGAGGGGCCCTAAACATCCCGAAATTCGAAATCCAAGTTTTCACCGAGATTCGAACACAGAACCCCTGGTCCGGAAGCCAAACTCTTAACTACTCATCCAGCGCGCCCCCAATACAATGGACGCTAAGTAAAATTATGAAAGAATCCGATCAATTAAAATTGTTATATCATTTTTCTTTCTCTCAACTGCCCCCATGGGACCCTGACGGTCTTGGGCTGGGGGGAGCATTGAGCCCCATCGCTTCAATTGGTGCTACGCCATCGACCACCACATTAACTACTACACTGCTAATTTAAATAGTCTTACCTTCGCGCACTACTTAGATACATGGATCAACTGTGACATAAGCTTTTCTTTGTTTGTTTTTAAACCTACATCCAGGATGTGGTTTTAAGGATATAACACACAAAAGTAGATGAATATAAGATACAGACGATTCTTCCGAAAAGAAGATAATTACGTCCTATATTTAACTTTACCAAATTCACACTTTATAGTTAACAAGTTTTTACCCACCGGCTACGCCCGTTGATGTGATCCCAGGCTATATATTGTTTATTTTGTCATGGACACCTACGTTTAGTTAATAACATGTCAAGATGACACTCTCGTTTACAAATGATTCTGTTACATGATAATCAGATGTTTCTGCTACATGACAATCAAATTTTCTGTTACATGACAATCAAATGTTTCTGTTACATAATAATCCAATGTTTCGACAATCAAATGTTTCTGTTACATGACAATCAAATGTTTCTGTTACATGACAATCAAATGTTTCTGTTACATGACAATCAAATGTTTCTATTACATGACAATCAAATGTTTCTGTTACATGACAATCACATGTTTCGACAATCAAATGTTTCTGTTACATGACAATCAAATGTTTCTGTCACATAACAATCAAATTTTTATGTTACATGGGCGTACCCAGGGGGGGGGGTTGGTGTTCAAATCCCCCCCACCCGAAATGAAATCCCCCCAGAGGGGGGGGGGGGTGATCGGAATTTAGTGACTGATTTTTTGCTTTGATTTTGTTTATTTTAGGTGAGATTTTAATACCAAACCATCACTTGCCCCACCACAACCAAAGGGGTTTTGAGTTTAAAACCCCTACCTGAGGGGTTCGAGTTTAAAACCCTCTACCTGGGGTTTTGCAGTTAACTCCCCCTCTTCTATAAAACAAAACAAAAAAAAATGCAAACGAAAATCTCCAAATTCCAAGAGCCACAGTTCAGGAAGATTTTGATTTTAAACCCCTCCAAAATTTACGATAAACCCCCTCTTCAGCATAAAAAAAAGCAAATTACGCACTCAAAATGTTATGAGCGTAGCTAAATGGGTTTTGACTCAGTTTTGAGTTTACATCCCACTTCAGCGGGGTTTGAAGGTAAAAAAAATACCTCTTTAATAATAAAAACAAAGCAAATTATACACTCAAAATGTTAAGAGTGTAGTCAAAAGGGTTTCAAGTTTATACTCCCCTCCAGTGGAGTTTGAAGCTAAAAAGTACCTCTTCAATATAAATAAAAGCAAATTACTCACTCTAAAATCTATGAGCGTAGCCAAAGGGGTTTTGAGTTTAAACCCCCATTCAGAGGGATTTGATGCTAAAAATACCTCTTCAATATAAAAAAAAAAAAGCAAATTACACACTAAAATTATTTGAGCGTAGCCAATCCAATCGGGGGTTTTGAGTTTTTTTTTTAAAGTTTAAAACCCCTCCAGATGGTTTTGAGTTTATGATCCCCCTACAGAGCATTTTGAGGTGGAAAACCCCCAACCGATGATTTTGACGATAAAACTTCTCTTTTCGATATAAAATCTAAAGCAAACTACAGTCACTTAATTCCAAGAGCGTATTCAAGAGAGGTTACACATTTTTACCAGTGGCAGGGCTCCATTAATAAACTGCAATGAATAGTCATCTGCCGAAATTGAAAAACACTAAATGTGTCTCAACAAAGATGGCTAAGACAGATTTTAGGAGTTAGTTATAGAGATCGGGTCGAAATCAAGGAAACCCTATGCCGAACTGGGAGTCGACCCTAAGATTGTGAGAGAGCGACGCATGAAGTTTGCGGGACATGTTCTCCGACAAAATAAATTACGCATAAATTACGCCTAGTACAACTTGACGCCACTCATTCATGAAGGTCCTCATGGCAGGTGGGAAGAGGCTTCAGACATTACCAGTGACATATTTTTATGGGAACAGCTTGAAGGCAAATGCACTGAACGGCGAGGGAGGATCTAAGTCAGTAGGAATAGCACATTAGGTATTTGAAATAAAACTTTTTAATAGCAGGAAAATGCAGTGTAGATACCTCAGAATATGCATTTTGTTGGCTTTCAATACCAGCAATAGTGCTAGGCGGCTGGGCTTCGCCCAGCTCCTATAGGAGCTCCCCCAGACCCCCTTGCTAGTAATGTCGCGGAGTCTATAATTCTATGGAAACAGCTTGACGGCAAATGCGCCGAACGGCGCGGGAGGATCTAAGTCAGTAAGAATAGTACATTAGGTTTTTTAAATAGAACTTTTTAATAGCAGGAAAATGCAATGTAGATACCTCATTTTGTTTGCTTTCAATATCAGAAATAGTGCTCCTAGCGCCCCCCCCCCAGACCCCATTGCTAGTAATGGCGGGGAATCTACAATTTTTCAAATAACTCATGGAAGAACCTAATCTAAGGGCACAATAAACGTCTTCCGAGAGAATGAAGGGTCAGAATGCAATAAAGATTATGTACACACACACACATAAATACATATAAATTTTATTTTTCGCGGGGGGGGGGGGGGGGGGGGGGGGGGAAGAAAAAATCCACCCCCAACCTGGCTACGCCCATGTTCTGATACATGACAATCAAATGTTTCTGTCACATGACAATCAAATGTTTCAGTTACATGACAATCAAATGTTTTTGTTACATAAAAATCAAATGACTATGTTACAGCAATCAAACGTTACATTACTCAACAATCAAATGTTCCTGTTACACAACAATCAAATGTTCTTTTAGTTCCTTATCTGATTCTATTGAGTTGATCTGCAAGTACCCCGACATTTCCCCTTCTCTTGGTTTTCTCTCTTCCCGCATCTATCATTTCCCAACGTACATGTCCATTTAACTAGCCATGCAATTAATCTAGAAAGAGCAGTAGCTGAGATTTATGTAATATCGGAACAGATTTATTTAAGGAAGTTTTAAACAAAACAAAAACAATCAACATTGGAATATCCTGGAAAGAACTGACACTCTATATAAGAACACGATTTTTGTGTTCGCTTGAGTCACAAGAGGAAACATGATAGGAAGTAGGAGTATGCGCTTAGCATGATCAAATTAAGTCAGGTTTTGTTTTGTTTCATGTTGATATGATTTTGTTTTTCAATTTTCAGTTACAATGCTTTTTAATTGGATTCGAAGTTTCTATTTCCAGTTTAAGTTTTCATTGTTACACGACACACACAACACGCGGGAATTAAGTAGAAGCCCACATTGTTACAAGCCTACATTGTTACAAGCCTGTATTGTTACAAGCCTGCATTGTTACAGCCTACATTGTTACAAGCCCACATTTTTACAAGCCTACATTGTTACAAGCCTGCATTGTTACTAGCCCACATTGTTACAAGCCTACCTTGTTACAAGCCTGCCTTGTTACAAGCCTACATTGTAATAAGCCCACATTGTTGCAAGCTTACATTGTTACAAGCCCACATTGTTGCAAGCCTACATTGCTACATCCTGCATTGTTACAAACCTGCATTGCGACGTGTCTACATTGAAACAAGCCAGCATTGTTACAAGCCTACATTTTTACAAGCCAACATTGTTACAAGCATACATTTTTACAATACTGCATTGTTACTAGTCTAAAATGATACAAACATATAATGATATAAGCCAACATCGCTTCAAGCCTACTTCGTAACAAGCCTACTACATTACACGTATCTCAATACAATGTTATAACTATAAACCTAAAATGTAGTAATTACAAGCCTATTATGTAATCATTACAAGCTTACAATGTTATAATACAAGCCTACAATGCTAGATGTACAGGTGTAAAATGTTACGAGTAATACTGTACAGTTTTTCAAGGCTATTAGTTTAAATTTTGATGGTACAGTGTTACGAACACAAGGCTACAATGGTGTAACTTTGCTATGTTATAAGATAATGTCTTTGATGTCACAAGACAAGTTGTAAATGTAACTTTATTACAAGCATAAAGCTGCAAAGTTACAGTGCAAACATGGCTGCAAAACATACCTTTCATTTGCAATCATTGTGATCAACACCTAGCAAATCCTTTACTATATCCATAGTCACCTTTAGTATATTGAAATCTACCAATCTATTCCTTGTTAATCTTAGATACGTTATCAACAACGACCTCTTTTAGAACACATAATATAGGTATATATATCAATTGTGTCTCTGTCCTATAACAGTCTAATAGTGTATACAATGTTCTTGACGTAATCAAGGACTAATAGATTAAGGTTAATTACTACAATTGCATAGTACACCTTTTCATATCTTCCTCTGGGATTCATTATCTCTTCTTTGTTAGGAAATCACTTATATTCTCTCACACACAAACTTTTTAAAAAAGAGGAACTCCAAGCTTTTTTGTGTGACAGGGTAGGATATCAGCTCTAAAGGGGAGACACACACATACACATACACACACACATAGCACTAAAATGAAAAGATATTGAGACTATTTAAGCAACAATCATTGTGGATAGTAAAGCAGAAGTGATTATGCCACTGATTGCGTTGCACATTCCAAGCACTACTTTGGCGGTCCTTCTCTCTCTTTTTTTTTTTTTACATGGATACAATTAGGCCTATACATGAAATAGAAACAATTTATAACTATTCAATCTTCCATGTTCATAGACTCTTTGCTAGCAGAGTGGCTACCGCGTTGGCATGAGAAGGCTTCAGCCCACAAGCTCGATTCAGATCGTTCCCCTTTTAAAAACTTATTTCGATCACTCAGATACCCCCCTTCTTTCTCCCCTACCCCTTCAAACTGGTCCAGACACGTAAGTAGGATCATAGCGTATTGAGAACGCTAGAAGCATGAAATTGTTCTAGACAAAAACAATTGGTAAAAATATTTTTAATCGCACAGATTTATTTTTGTTAGTCTAGATCTATTACGAACTTAATTACATGACTAACCCAAACTAATTGATACACTTTATATAAGCTTTGCTTTTTAAAGAAATTTTTTAAAAAAGTATTTTGCTTGATTTTATATAAAGAAACTAAAACAGACGCAAAATAGAGTCTTGAGATTTATAGCAGATGAATATTCAGATTTTACTAGAGTATTAATATTAGTAAACTCACTAAATTTAGAGACACTTCAGGACAGAAGACTAAAAAGTAAAGTAGCAATCATACATATAACTGTTAATTACAAATTGCAAAAACACAATCGAATAAAATACACAGAAATACACAAAGAGGAAAAAAATTCTTGTTCCATATGCCAGGATAAAATTCATACAAGTGCTTCTTCCTACATAGTGCAGTTAGAACATAGAAAGATTTGCCTAAATTAGTCAATAAATAAATAAATAAATAAACCAATGATTTAGCAGAGTTTAGGAAAACCAACGATTTAGCAGAGTTTAGGAAAACCAACGATTTAGCAGAGTTTAGGAAAACCAACGACTTAGCAGTGTTTAGGAAAACCAACGACTTAGCAGAGTTTAGGAAAACCAACGACTTAGCAGAGTTTAGGAAAACCAACGACTTAGCAGAGTTTAGGAAAACCAACGACTTAGCAGAGTTTAGGAAAACCAACGACTTAGCAGAGTTTAGGAAAACCAACGACTTAGCAGAGTTTAGGAAAACCAACGACTTAGCAGAGCTTAGGAAAACCAACGACTTAGCAGAGCTTAGGAAAACCAACGACTTAGCAGTGTTTAGGAAAACCAACGACTTAGCAGAGTTTAGGAAAACCAACGACTTAGCAGTGTTTAGGAAAACCAACGACTTAGCAGAGTTTAGGAAAACCAACGACTTAGCAGAGTTTAGGAAAACCAACGACTTAGCAGAGTTTACGTCTCTTATTAACATGAACGCCTAGACTTAACACACGTGGATGTAAGACGTAATTATCTTCTCCTTTGTTGGAACGTCTTTAATTTATAAGTCACGTCTTCTTCATGTCCAAGAAAATGTGACGTTTCCGTTCAAGACAACATAAGTATGAATTCAAGAAATAGAATATACATTTAAAAAAAAACGTGACCGTGAGACTATTCGATGTGAGGTCAAGCTAATCGCGATGACCATTCTCTTTATCGTATGTTAGTGTTACCGAGGCTACAATAGTAATAACTCTGGTCGGTCTGAAAGTAAACGAATCCCATGACATTACATCGCAAGTAGTGGCCATCTCTCCCACCCCCCTCCTTTTTTTTGTTTACCCCCTCCTTTCCTACCACATCCCCTCCCTCAATCTTACCTTGTTCCCTTCATACACAGAGGCAAAGACTTAATTTGTACAACTTTCAAAGCTTGTCACATCGAGAAGAGCTTCGTCAAGGCTGGCGGCTGGATCTAGCCGAGAAACAATAGGTGACCCCCCCCCCCCCCACGGCATTCAAATATTACTGTAACGTTAACCCCATTGTTATTTATAGCAACAAAAAAATGGAGGCCCTTGCTGTCAATTGTCCCTGTCTGGGTGGACAAGTAAAGACGCTTCTGCAAAAAAATAAAAGACCTACATATAAAAAACAATCCAGTTGAAACCAGTTTTCCATTTAACCCTAGTTTTTGTCCCCCCTCTCTTGTCAGTAAAGCCCCCCCCCCCCCCCCCCCCAGCCCAGAAAGTTTACGTGTTGGCCGAGGCGAAGTCTCGGTCCAGTGGCTCAGCGCAAGACCTACTTTGTCTGCTTTCGCTTCTCATTGGCTGAGCTCCGTGTCACAGAAATCACATGACCATGACATGCAACTTCTCTTCTCGCATTTAATTACATTATTTTTTTATTTCAGAAAGAGAAATAAATTTGCATATTACGTCATTTTTGTGTGTGCGTGTTTGCCTGTTTGTGCATTATATTACCCCCCCCCCCCCTCCCTTACATTCTCTCTCTCTTAACCCATTATATCTAACCAGAATCGCCCCATCCCCAATACATTTAGGGGACTGTAGCGATATGCGCGACAATAAAAATGGCATGAATTGTCTGACCTATATAAGTTGTTTTCTAAGGCTTCAGTCCGTGTGTGATTTTCTTTCTCCAGGAACTCGCCTGAGCTTCGCCTTGCCCCCCTATAAAAGCGCCTGTACCCAAGACCTCGCTTGGACATTCAGTCACGGGTAGTCTTGCAGACGACACGCTCTTGCGCCAATCTCTTCAGTCTCCATTTGCTGTCGGAACTCTGGACAGTCCAGCCACGTGGTCATGAGTACAATCTCTGCAGGGGACAATAGTTCATCCAACATCTTCTACTACTTGGTGAGCATCAGAGGTTTATACCGGCGAAATCGCCGCTGTTATTAAACGATTTTGTTTGGATCGCTTGTGCGTCATCATTCATCATCTGAAGAAAGCCCCCCAATCATTTCTTCTGGAACGTATCGTTACTCTGGTATTGATCTATTCTTTTCAATCAGGTATGTTGTGTGTGGGCTTTTTAATTTTTTGGCAGATTTTTGTTAAAGTCCAGCTCGTTTGATGGATAACTTTTGACCTTTGCTCTTTTTCCCAAAACGAGGCTAGAACTGTTATTAGTGACGTTAAATATTCTCAACACGCGTGTGACATGAACGTTTTTAGAGTACATTTCAATGGTGCTTGACCATTACCTTAAATAGCTATCGAATTTTGCTTGTTTGTAGATCATTATCAAATAAGAGATGTTAGCTGACTTAAAATTGCGTAACTTAAAAAAAGTACTTTTTTATAGACTCTATACACGTGTAAAACCTTAATTCTAAAACTTATGGTGGTATTACTTATTTGTATCTATACTCTGTAACTATTTTACGTTAAGACCATCTTCCCCCCCCCCCCCCGCTACTCGTGTGGCTAAAGAAATACCATATAGTAGGAATTGTAGTGAGCCAGTATTAAAGTTGGTCTTTTTAACTATGGCATTAAGTGCATTCGTTTTTAATGACAAAGTACTCCATCTTTTGAGGGTCAATTTTTTTTTAAACTTCATAGTTGGCACGATTTTTTTCCCTTTAGCTAAATAAAACATCAGAATGAGCAACATTACAGCCGTTCCGGTGACTCAAGCTCCAGTGACTCGGAGCTTAGAGGAGTTAAACTATTTATTTGACCATCTGTCTCAAAACATAGACAACTTCTACCAGTTGACGTTTGGCATCATGATCTTGCGTAAGTAGTCTTCCCATGAATGTTTATATGCACGTAGTCATTCCCTGAATGTTTATATGCAAGTAGTCATTCCCTGAATGTTTATATGCAAGTAGTCATTCCCTGAATGTTTATATGCAAGTAGTCATTCCCTGAATGTTTATATGCAAGTAGTCATTCCTTGAATGTTTATATGCAAGTAGTCATTCCCTGAATGTTTATATGCAAGTAGTCATTCCCTGAATGTTTATATGCATGTAGTCATTCCTGAATGTTTATATGCAGGTAGTTTCCCCTAAATGTTTATATGCAAGTAGTCTTCCCCTGAATGTTTATATGCAGGTAGTTTTCCCCTGAATGTTTATATGCAGGTAGTTTTCCCCTGAATGTTTATATGCAAGTAGTCATTCCCTGAATGTTTATGTGCAAGTCTTCCCATGCATGTTTGTCTTCCCATGCATGTTTGTCTTCCCATGCATGTTTGTCTTCCCATGCATGTTTGTCTTCCCATGCATGTTTGTCTTCCCATGAATGTTTGTCTTCCCATGAATGTTTGTCTTCCCATGAATGTGTGTCTTCCCATGAATGTGTGTCTCCCCATGCATGTGTGTCTCCCCATGCATGTGTGTCTCCCCATGCATGTGTCTCCCCATGCATGTGTGTCTCCCCATGAATGTGTGTCTCCCCATGCATGTGTGTCTCCCCATGCATGTGTGTCTCCCCATGCATGTGTGTCTCCCCATGCATGTGTCTCCCCATGCACGTGTGTCTCCCCATGCACGTGTGTCTCCCCATGCACGTGTGTCTTCCCATGCACGTGTGTCTCCCCATGCACGTGTGTCTCCCCATGCATGTGTGTCTCCCCATGCATGTGTGTCTCCCCATGCATGTGTGTCTCCCCATGCATGTGTGTCTCCCCATGCATGTGTGTCTCCCCATGCATGTGTGTCTCCCCATGCATGTGTGTCTCCCCATGCATGTGTGTCTCCCCATGCATGTGTGTCTCCCCATGCATGTGTGTCTCCCCATGCATGTGTGTCTCCCCATGCATGTGTGTCTCCCCATGCATGTGTGTCTCCCCATGCATGTGTGTCTCCCCATGCATGTGTGTCTCCCCATGCATGTGTGTCTCCCCATGCATGTGTGTCTCCCCATGCATGTGTGTCTCCCCATGCATGTGTGTCTCCCCATGCATGTGTGTCTCCCCATGCATGTGTGTCTCCCCATGCATGTGTGTCTCCCCATGCATGTGTGTCTCCCCATGCATGTGTGTCTCCCCATGCATGTGTGTCTCCCCATGCATGTGTGTCTCCCCATGCATGTGTGTCTCCCCATGCATGTGTGTCTCCCCATGCATGTGTGTCTCCCCATGCATGTGTGTCTCCCCATGCATGTGTGTCTCCCCATGCATGTGTGTCTCCCCATGCATGTGTGTCTTCCCATGCATGTTTATATAAACGTTTGTTTGCATCCACTTAAGGCAAACCGATTTACATTTTAAAATGCCTGGAAAAAGCCTATTAAAATACATTTTATTCGATTCGTCATAGAAAACCATAATTAAATAAAAAACTCACAAACTTTTACAGATAAAACAGTATTGTGTGTACATCGTAAGTGTAAATATAAAATATATTTTATTGGAAACTCTAACTTTAGTCCTTTTAATCAATCAATCCGATTGAAACCTAAATCATAAAAATCCTTGCTGTATCATTCTGTAAACATTTTGTTACTAAAATGTTAGTATGACAGACCAAAATGTTATTACATTTTGACTTAATACAATTGCATTGTTACAGATTACTTGCAAGTAACATTGCATAACGAACTAATTTGTGGTAAACTCTTAAAGCGCACGACTTCAAAACTAGGAGTCTCGGGTTCGAATCCTGGTGAAGACGTGGATTTCAAATTTCGGAATCTTGGGGCGCCTCTAGACTCCACCAAGCTAGCTCTTATCTTGTAAATTAGACTTTACTTCCAATGGGTACCTGACATTATTTGGGAAAAGTCAATGCGGTCGGTCGTTGTGCTGGCCACATGACACACACAGAGAAACAGATGAACTTTACATCCTTGACCCTATTGATCGACACATTCTGAAAGGGGACCTTTACTTCTTTAAAACGTTGAATTCTAATTGTCTGCTAGATGGCCTTGATTAATTCAAGTAGAAATCATGAAAACATTGGAACACTGTAATAATTGTAATTCAAAACTCAATAGATACATAAAAGTAGACTTAACAGGAAGATTGAAACTTGTAGACTGATGTTCACGTCTCTTCCATTCATAGTTTTTATATATCGAAAGTTTTAGTAGTGGAAACAATTTTTTGTAGAAACTCGAAGCTACTAGAAGACCAACGTATAGAAAAAAAAGCACAACTTATTTACACATTTCTCTAGCAAACCTGATGCATGCGTCACGTGACAATGTTAAGTGAAATCTAAAACTGCGATAGAACTGTTTCCCGCCCCCCCCCCCCAATCCTTATTTACTGCAAATATCTAGTTGAATGTTTCTACCGTTAAAGATATTTGTATGGCAATATTCTAAAGTAACACAATGGCGTCTGTGGCTCGAGCTCCAAGCTCCATGGTAGTGATGCTAAAAATACGGCCCGCGGGCCAGATTCGGCCCGCGATGTGCTTCCATCCAGCCTGCCGAAAAGTCAGTACAAAATGTAGACCTTCCCCCCCAGAGTATGTTGAAAATGTATCTCCCATTTTTTCTAATGGATTACTTCCAAGGCATGAAACATTTGTGCGTTTATGAAATAGGAGTCAGCGTATAGAATCAATTAGAATCTACCTGGAATAGTGAACGGATCTTTATTTTTGTGTGGAACATAACAAGGTAGCCAAAATGTTTGTTTAATAAACTGAGGCTGTTTTACAAAAAAAAAAACAACATAACTTTCGCCATTTTCTGAGGAGTAAAAAGAAAACTCAAATATCACCATAGTGAATGTAATTACTAGATCATCGAGTCTCTAATAAAATAGTTTCAGGTCAATTTCATTAAGCTTTTGCATCTTTTTGATCATGTGGCCCGCGACTCCAGTGTTGGAAATTAAAATCGCCCTTCATTGAATTAGTTTGGACATCACAGCTCTAGGGCATTAGAATGGGCAAAATAAAAATACTCCCTTTTGAAGATTAACGTGGTTCTCTCCCTCTGAAGCAGTGCTTGAGAAAAAAAAAGGGGGGGGATAATTTTAAATTCTGGATGTAGACATCAATACTTAAAAAGTTAATCGTGGAAGCCTACAGTCATGGTTTGTATAACTAGCTAGACTTAGTAGTTTTAATAGGCACATTTACAAAGCCTTAGTGAACGGAAACAAAACTTTAGAGATTAACATATTTAATGCAATACTACTCCGGAAAAGGCAGCCCCGTCCGAAGTGCTAATGCGCTCTCCAAACGAGGCATGAACTTGGTTCAAAACCACAAAGAAAAGGTGTACATGTGTTAAAAGGTAAACTAGAAGTTCGACACTGGGTGAACCGGTGTTTTTTTGGAAATGGCACTAACGATTTTCCTAGAGAGTTGAGTGTAGGTATAACTGTAAAAAAAAAAATACTAATATGCCACATAGCGAAAACACTGGTTTGGCTTATAAAAATTAAAAAGAATATTAAATCTTAGAAATTAAATTTGTCTTAAGTCTTTCGAGCACGGCTTGAACGGGAATTCCCGTACTCGACTTTAATGTTTCTTCGTATTCAGTGAAGACTTAAATAAAATACGAACATTTTGAGTAACATTTTTGTAGACATGAATTTCCCGTCCAAATGTCCTTGTAAAATCATTAGCGAGACAGTCTGAGCTATTAATAGGCCAATAGCTTGACAGTCCAGAGCTATTAATAGGTCTATAGCTTGACAGTCCAGAGCTATTAATGGGCCTATAGCTTGACAGTCCAGAGCTATTAATGGGCCTATAGCTTGACAGTCCAGAGCTATTAATGGGCCTATAGCTTGACAGTCCAGAGCTATTAATGGGCCTATAGCTTGACAGTCCAGAGCTATTAATGGGCCTATAGCTTGACAGTCCAGAGCTATTAATGGGCCTATAGCTTGACAGTCCAGAGCTATTAATGGGCCTATAGCTTGACAGTCCAGAGCTATTAATGGGCCTATAGCTTGACAGTCCAGAGCTATTAATGGGCCTATAGCTTGACAGTCCAGAGCTATTAATGGGCCTATAGCTTGACAGTCCAGAGCTATTAATGGGCCTATAGCTTGACAGTCCAGAGCTATTAATGGGCCTATAGCTTGACAGTCCAGAGCTATTAATGGGCCTATAGCTTGACAGTCCAGAGCTATTAATGGGCCTATAGCTTGACAGTCCAGAGCTATTAATGGGCCTATAGCTTGACAGTCCAGAGCTATTAATGGGCCTATAGCTTGACAGTCCAGAGCTATTAATGGGCCTATAGCTTGACAGTCCAGAGCTATTAATGGGCCTATAGCTTGACAGTCCAGAGCTATTAATGGGCCTATAGCTTGACAGTCCAGAGCTATTAATGGGCCTATAGCTTGACAGTCCAGAGCTATTAATGGGCCTATAGCTTGACAGTCCAGAGCTATTAATGGGCCTATAGCTTGACAGTCCAGAGCTATTAATGGGCCTATAGCTTGACAGTCCAGAGCTATTAATGGGCCTATAGCTTGACAGTCCAGAGCTATTAATGGGCCTATAGCTTGACAGTCCAGAGCTATTAATGGGCCTATAGCTTGACAGTCCAGAGCTATTAATGGGCCTATAGCTTGACAGTCCAGAGCTATTAATGGGCCTATAGCTTGACAGTCCAGAGCTATTAATGGGCCTATAGCTTGACAGTCCAGAGCTATTAATGGGCCTATAGCTTGACAGTCCAGAGCTATTAATGGGCCTATAGCTTGACAGTCCAGAGCTATTAATGGGCCTATAGCTTGACAGTCCAGAGCTATTAATGGGCCTATAGCTTGACAGTCCAGAGCTATTAATGGGCCTATAGCTTGACAGTCCAGAGCTATTAATGGGCCTATAGCTTGACAGTCCAGAGCTATTAATGGGCCTATAGCTTGACAGTCCAGAGCTATTAATGGGCCTATAGCTTGACAGTCCAGAGCTATTAATGGGCCTATAGCTTGACAGTCCAGAGCTATTAATGGGCCTATAGCTTGACAGTCCAGAGCTATTAATGGGCCTATAGCTTGACAGTCCAGAGCTATTAATGGGCCTATAGCTTGACAGTCCAGAGCTATTAATGGGCCTATAGCTTGACAGTCCAGAGCTATTAATGGGCCTATAGCTTGACAGTCCAGAGCTATTAATGGGCCTATAGCTTGACAGTCCAGAGCTATTAATGGGCCTATAGCTTGACAGTCCAGAGCTATTAATGGGCCTATAGCTTGACAGTCCAGAGCTATTAATGGGCCTATAGCTTGACAGTCCAGAGCTATTAATGGGCCTATAGCTTGACAGTCCAGAGCTATTAATGGGCCTATAGCTTGACAGTCCAGAGCTATTAATGGGCCTATAGCTTGACAGTCCAGAGCTATTAATGGGCCTATAGCTTGACAGTCCAGAGCTATTAATGGGCCTATAGCTTGACAGTCCAGAGCTATTAATGGGCCTATAGCTTGACAGTCCAGAGCTATTAATGGGCCTATAGCTTGACAGTCCAGAGCTATTAATGGGCCTATAGCTTGACAGTCCAGAGCTCACTGAAGACTTTTTTTTTTGCAATTATGAAGCATGACAAAAAAAAAAAAAAGTAAAAAAGTAACCCTTTCAGACCTTGTGGACTATAACGGAGGTGATGTAAAGGTCATCTGATTCTGTAGCCTACAGTTAACGAATGTCATGTGACCAGCACAATGATTGTAGAATAACAAAAAATAACACCAGAAATCATAGACCACCATCAGCTTCACAAAGGAATTTTTTATAACCTTTTTTTTTAATATTTTTTTTTTAAACTTTTACCTTTTTAAAACTTTTTTCAATTTTTTTTTTTTACTTTTCTCTCAGTGTTGACCATGGGCTTTGCCTTCATCGAGGCTGGTGCAGTGCGCAGTAAAAATACCCACAACATTCTGCTCAAGAACTATCTGGATGGATGTCTGTTTTTTTTTTTCTTACTCTTAATAGTTTTTTTTTATTTTCATTTTTTATTACTTGTCTAATAGAATAGAATTAACGATTCAGTTGTACAGCTTTAAAATTCTAAACAAAAAAAGAAAAAATTTTGGCGAATTGGTTTACATTTTTTTTTTACTTTTAACATTGCAATGATGACCTGCCTCTGAGTTGTCCGTGTTCTTGTTTTAGTTGTGTCTGGGATCTCCTACTGGTGTATCGGCTACGCCTTTGCCTATGGCGAGGGGAACAGGTTCATAGGGTGGCACGGCTTCGCCTCTGCCTACGTTGAGGACAAGTTGATGTCCAACTTCTTCTACCAGCTCATGTTCGCCTCCACCTCCTGCACCATCGTGTCCGGCGCCCTGGCCGAGCGGTGTGACTTCTTGGCGTACCTTATCTACAGTTTCTTCCTGACAGGTGTGTTGAAGTTTTGCATTTCTGTAGTAATGTTATTGCTCTTATTACATATCATGTATCAGATGCTGTTAATATTGTATTGTGATGTGACTCTGTCGACATTGTGATGTGACTCTGTCGACATTGTGTTGTGACTCTGTCGACATTGTGTTGTGACTCTGTCGACATTGTGTTGTGACTCTGTCGACATTGTGTTGTGACTCTGTCGACTTTGTGATGTGACTCTGTCGACATTGTGTTGTGACTCTGTCGACATTGTGTTGTGACTCTGTCGACATTGTGTTGTGACTCTGTCGACTTTGTGTTGTGACTGTGTCGACTTTGTGTTGTGACTGTGTCGACTTTGTGTTGTGACTGTGTCGACTTTGTGTTGTGACTGTGTCGACTTTGTGTTGTGACTGTGTCGACATTGTGTTGTGACTGTGTCGACATTGTGTTGTGACTGTGTCGACATTGTGTTGTGACTGTGTCGACATTGTGTTGTGACTGTGTCGACATTGTGTTGTGACTGTGTCGACATTGTGTTGTGACTGTGTCGACATTGTGTTGTGACTGTGTCGACATTGTGTTGTGACTGTGTCGACATTGTGTTGTGACTGTGTCGACATTGTGTTGTGACTGTGTCGACATTGTGTTGTGACTGTGTCGACATTGTGTTGTGACTGTGTGGATGCAGCATTTGAAAATGTTCGATATCAATCAGTAGGCGTGAATATTTGTTTAAAAAAATTATTTTACGGAAAAAGACGCCAACCAGTAATTCAACCGCGTTATATAATATAGCAAGTCTACACATCACATAGGACCAGTACTTACTACAGTTGGAGGCCGAAGCATCGCTTGCAGAAATGCAATTAAGGGAGGATTACGCTGAGAAACCAAAAGTGACTTTATCAACTAAAAGTTTCAATTTAAGATCGGAAACCCTTAAAATCCCCCTCCCCCCCCCATTTCGATATAGATGAAAAACTTAATATACAAACACAGCCTATCACTCCATAGCCGTGAGGATTAAAAAAACAAAGCTGGGAAATATCGATACCCTCCTATGGTTTCCTATATGTAATGTAAATTGCGTGCTTTTAAGAAATTCCAATTTTCATTCAACTGGTTGCAAACACCTTGCATAAAAACAGACCTGCAATTATTTTTTTGTATTGACTATTTGTATTATTTCTCTTCAGCCTTTGTCTATCCGTTATGCAGTCGATGGGGGTGGTCACAGTATGGAGCCTTCTATCAGGGTCTAAACATTGAGATAGAGAACGGACAGACAGTGCACATTAAATACGAGGTGAGTCATTGAAACATGTTTCCTCCTTTGTCCACTTCTCTGTCCTTTCTCCGTTCATTCCATTACCATTTCAGAAAATGAGCTGCAGACTTGTTCGATGATTGTTGGTCCAAACCTTTAGCATAACTGAACCGATGTAGGCGTTTTATATTTTAAACTCTTTCTCTCCCAACTAACGATACCAGCGTTGATTCCACCAGAATGTGGTAAATAATTACGGAGAGAAAGAGTTAATGAACTAACGTTAAATATCACGATCAAGTGTCCATTTTAAAAAGCAAAAACCTTTTTAAACATTTTATTCAACTTGAGATGAGAGAGATCTTGTAGGCTAGTAACAAAATGAAATAGTGAAACGAATCTCACATCTAGTTGTCTCTCTCTTGCTTCTCTGATTCGTCTCCCGTTCAACCCTCACCCACACGCATTTGGCATCCATTAACATTAACGTCCATGTCATGGTTTCAATGGACCTCAATCACCAATTGTAAACAAACATTTAGTCACGTGATCTTATTGATAAAACAATGAAAAAAAAAAAACTGTCACTTGACAACCATCATGAATTAAACATGAGATCGTAAATTATATAGAAGAGATAAAGCACCACGTGGCTAAATGTTGTTTGTTTACGATTGGTGAATGTGGTCCATTGTACGAAAACCAAAACAACAAACCCGCCCCTCCTTTGTGCTAAACAGATAAGAGGGCCCCCCCCTTAAGTGAGTACTGTGGCTATGATCTCACCGTGAAACATATCTTTCTTGATTGCCCCAGATACCAGGATATTATGCTTCACAATTCCTAGTTTATGTTCATATGATGTTGTAGGAGAGAAGACTCAATAGATTATGCATAAAACACTGAACCATAATCTTCAAATACAAAAAAAAAACAAATTTAATAAAATACTCAGAAAGACAGATTCCTCGTCCCATATGCTAGGACAAATTTGCACAAATGCTCGTTCTTCCTTAGTGCTATTAGAGCAGGGAATGGGTTGCCTGAGCTAGCCAAGAAAAGCAATAACTTTGCAGACTTCAGGTCATTGGTTAACATGCATGACGCGTAGGATGTAATCTTTTCTGAAGTAACGTCTGTATTTTATAAGATAAACTAAAGGGAAACACGATGGCCCAGTCTGGAAACTGAACCACGTCATTTGCTTTACGGGCTGTCAACTTTGCTTTCCTTACGAATTTTTAGCACTGATTTTTTTTTTTACACTTCAGTTTTTGCTTTGTCCACTGGACCACCTGACCTTCTACCTTTTGATTTGACAATGTGTAAAAAAAAAAAAGTGAGCTACTAAAGGAATGGAAAAACAAATGACGTCATTATTTTTTTATTTACTTTTATTTATTTATTTACCATTCTTACTATTTTAACTCTTTCCTCTCTCAACTGACGATACCATCGTTGATTCCACCAGAATGTGGTAAATAATTAAGGAGAGAAAGAGTTAAGAAGTAAATGAAATGTGAGCAGTGCACGAGATACTGGTCATTTTTTTTTGTCCTTATTTTTTTTTTTTTCAATGTGCAAATCTTTATTTTTCTGTTTATCATTCGAAGGATTTTGGTGGCAGTGGAGTTGTTCATCTTGTCGGTGGGACTACGGCGTTTTTCGGCGCCTTGATCTTAGGGCCTCGTATTGGTAGATTTCACAAAGAGACTGGCACGTGTATACCCATCAGGGGTCATTCAGTTCCGGTAAGTTTAAAAATGCTTATTTTACAACTGTACAAAACAAAGCCAAACGTTTGTGCGGGCCATTTTAATTTCCGGCTCTCGTGTCGCGGGTTGAATAAGGTTGGGCATCACTGATATAGTTATTAGCTTTTGTAAAAACCCAACTACCAGTTAGAATTTTTTTTTTTATTTCAGTTGGCTGCTCTTGGTGCGTTCGTACTCGTCTTCGGCTTCCTGGCCTTCAACGCCGCTTCTCAAGGTCACTTGTCTCACCCTGGAGACGGTGACGCCATCAACATGGCGGTTTTCAATACGATCATTTCCGCTAGTATGGGCGCTTTCACGTCTCTCTTTGCTCACAAGTAAGTTCTCCTTTTTATGTTCTTAATGCACAAGAAGCTGCGACGTTTTTTTTTTAAATAAAATTTTTGAACGATAACAAGTCATCATAGACAAGCAAAATGGACCTCATTCACCAATCGTAAACAAACATTTAGCCACGTGGTGCTCTCTCTTCTATATAATTTACGATCTCGTTTAATTCATGATGATTGTCACGTGACAGTTTATTTCATTGTTTTATCAATAAGATCACGTGACTAAATGTTGTTTGTTTACGATTGGTGAATGAGGTCCATTAAAAAACAAACAAAAAAAAAGCTAAGGGGAATGAACTCGTTACTTTAACTATATCTCTTAATAATGAAGTTATTCCCCCCTTTTTTCTTTGTTTTTTTACTCTGAAATGATCACCAATAAATAACTAATTGTTTAATATTTTATATGTTAAAAGTTCCAACCTTATCTGACAATGGGTGTGGGAGAAATAACGTGTACACACTTTTTACTTGACAGGCGAGTTGATCTTCAGCTTTGCAATTTAAAAAATTGGGAATATGTAGCCTTATGGATACTTGATATTTGATATTTTTGGTTTTTTGGCACATCGGCACAATTTAGGCCATGCCGTGCCCCTAATCCCTCAAGGATTACTTTCTCTTCATAGCTCAAGAGTTAAATGTTCTACAGCAAAGTTATTAAAAATTTCTCTATTCAAAGCTCAAGTTGCCTTTTAGAATTTGTAGTGCGACTTATTGACCAATTTTAATGTTGACCCTGACTCATTATTTTTTCCTTCACTTGACTTTTATACAAGTTATTTCCCTTCCCTTGTCAAGAATTCATAAATGGAAAGCAATGAATGTCAGATCACAGTATATATAGTTGCTCGTTTTCATTCTGTTATATGTATACTCATTTTATGTACGGTACTTTTTGTTAATAGGATTGGACTCTTTGGTCATCATTGGAGTATGCTCAGTGTAATCAATGGAGCCTTCGTTGGCATGGTGAGTACTTGCATATTTGCCTAGGTTTCGATTTGGTCACATCCTCGAAAGCTGGACATCAAGCAAAAAACAAGGTTTATGTGTCGGTCTAAAACTCTATAGATCTACTGTTCGGTCATACTTTTAAGAATGACTCACTGTCAGTCATTCTTCAAGGCACAGCACGCGAAGAAATGGACGTCCAAAGAAAAGCTGGGTAACGTAATAAGAATGGACCAGGCCTCTCTTGATATCCAACTAAGAACTGCTGACCGGGAACAGTGGAGGGATTTGGGTACGCGAACTGTCACAGCATCCCTACGATGAAAGTCAAGGGACAGATGAGGATGAAACTTTAAGATCTAAAAGTACTAAACCTAAAAAAAAAAAAAACCGTCAACCAATGCTAGGGATCGAGCTCTAGCAGTGCCTGGCGAACTTGTGTCCCGCATAAACATGACGGTCTGGTCAACACATGGTGATTGAGGTTTTTCAAGATGAACTAAACGTCACATTGGACGTCTCTGTTGCCAACTAAAAAAGAATTGAATTTTAATGCTTGGCAGATCTTCGTTTCAAATCTTTATTTCTGCTAAATAGTTTTACATTTTTAGCGGCCCCCGAAAGAGGAAAAGACGCTATTAGTTTTTTGAGAAATGTCTGTCCGTCTGTCCGTCCATCCCGTTTAGATACTCGTAAACTAGAAAAGATGTTGAAAATCCGACATCACAATATTTTAGACCAAAGTTCTCATGCAACGGCTATTTTTTTTTTTCTGAAAGCGAAAAAATCTAATGTTTAAAATCAGTTATGCAAGCAGTTTTTTAAAGAGAAAAAGCTAATTAGTATGCATTATAAGTTAGACCTAATTTAAAACGAATAGTAATCTTGTAAACGTCATTTTCGTGAACAATAACTTACTGCAGAGGCATCCATTTTATTTATTTTTTTTATTTAATTTTAAATCAGAGATTGATCCTTTTCAAAACATTTACATCTATTATAAGACTTCAGTTAGGCCAGGAGAGGCGCGGTAGCTGAGCGGTAAAGCGCTTGGCTTCCGAACCGGGGGCCCCGGGTTCGAATCCTGGTGAAGACTGGGATTTTCAACTTCGGAATCTAGGGGCGCCTCTGAGTCCACCCAGCTCCAATGGGTACCTGATATTAGTTGGGCAAAAGTATAGGCGGTTGGTCGCTGTGCTGGCTACATGACACCCTCGTTAACCGTAGACCACAAAACAGATGAGCTTTACATCATCTGCACAATAGACCACAAGGTCTTAAAGGGGAACTAGTTAGGCCAGGTTCACATCTAACTTTGCATTCACTTGCACCTATCCTTTGATATGCTGTACCGTTGGGGCACTACACAAGATCTGTCAACCTTTCTCCATTCTTATCTCTCATTTGTCTTTGATATTATTTCATTTGGATGCTCTTTCTGAAAATATTGAAGGCTGCCAGGGTGGACCACTTCGGGGGCCGATTTTGAGTTTGTTTCCACAGTCTTTGTAATCTTGTTTTTTTTATATTTTAAGTCGCACAGTGAAAGTCTAATGCTTCCACTATATAAATTCTTATAAAATTCTCAGAAAGACAATCATAAAGGCACATTCCTTGTTCCCTATGCTAGGACAAATTAGTACAAATGCTCCTTCTTCCCTAGTGCTATTAGAGCATGGTATGGGTTGCTTGAGCTAGCCAGGAAAAAACAATTGCGTTGTTTTGTAAACTTTTTTTTTAACCCAAACATGTGTAACGTATAATTTAATTTTAGATCTAGATTTAGTAATCGAGCATCATAAATAAGAGTACTCTTGTCTCAAAATGCAATTTTTTGATATATAATCTAGAAAGATCTAGGTAAGCAATCTATTTAAATGTACAAAAGATGATTAAAATCAAGTCATGAATTATTTCGATCTAGGATTTTTGAAACATTATCTCAATGGAGAATATATAGTTCTGTGATTAATTGTCCATTCTAAAGAAAATCCGAGAAATGATTTGTCATTTTTTTCTAAACTTTGAAAACTAAAGATCATTACTTTTCTAAGACAGAAAAGATTCATTTACAGCTTGAAGAGTTACGTACATAAAAATCTATATATATATAGGTCTGTGAATCAATCGCGGATTTGTTTCCGATTTCCAGTCTATATATAATATACAATAGGACTATGGTGTATACATAATTAAAAAAAATAATCACTTCATTTTGTACACCGGATACACCGAAACTTTTTTTTCTGCATGAGAATCAACTATATTATCGCAGGCACTTACCTACATTTACCTCTTTAGTACACAAACAACTTTTAGTATTTAGTATAAATATTTTTGGAACTAAAAAAAAATAAATTTATACAAATGTGTTGACTTTTGTTTTTAAAAGGTGGCTATTTGTGGAGGTTGTAACTCAATGAAACCTTGGGGAGCAGTCATTGTTGGCTTTGTCGGCGCCTTGATCATGAATATTATTGAAGTCACCCTGCAGAAATGGCAAATTGACGATCCTTTGAATGCTGTAGGGGGTAAGTCAACTATTAAACATTAGTATCTTAAAACGATAACCAAGTTAGTACAAATACATTGTATTCTACGCTTTGCTTTTTTTCCCCCCAGTTCATTTCGGAGGCGGATCATGGGGAGCCTTAAGTGTGGCCTTTGTCAAGTATCCAACCGGCATTTTGATGGCTTGGGACAAAAGATCAGGCTATGTAAGAAAGGATTTTTTTTTAATTCTGGAAAAAAAAATTGGGGGAAGGGGGTGAATTTCAAGAGCTCGAACCGAGTTCACGAAGATTACCTTTTGGGGAGATTTGATACAGAAATACGGGGCCTAACAAAGCCTAGTAAAGGGAGATCATTCAATTTACGTGCATGTTTCTTATTTTAAAAACTCTAAATGGATATCTCCCTTTGCAAAACTTTCCTTGTTAATTTCACACAAGAAAAATGGCTGCACTGTAGTGTCTTCCATTATTTGTCCTACTTTTGGGGGTTAGTTTTATTAAAATGTGGTAGGTGGTTGCTGGGCGTGGGGCTGGTGAAATAGTATAAAAGTATAAGTATTGCTTGGAATAAGTATTCCCCCCCCCCCACCACCACCACCAAACCTGTTTTTTCTCATTTGCTTGGTACTACCTAAACTAAACTACATCATCGTATCTACGCATGCCTAGCCTCGTTTTTCAGTGTTCACTTGTGCATAAATAATTCCATTCAGTATAATTTCAAATGAAAAGTGGAAACATGGGTATGCCTTGCCTAAACCTACTGCTTTTTCGAATTATTTATTGAAACTTAGTCACTCACTTATGAGCTTGTCCTAAACCCTATCTGCTCTGGTTTCACAGATGTTGGCATGGCAGCTGGCTGGGATCTGCTCTTATTTCATCTGGACTGCTGGCATGATGTCTTTGTTGTATTTGACTTTGAAATATTTCGGCCTCTTTAGAGTACCACCAGAGATCGAAATGAAAGGTGAGGGACGCATCATTGTATGTTACTGAATTGTAGCGTATTGTAGAGTATGGCTTAGACGCTCTGTCCAAAGAGAGGCAAGAGCCGATAGTTTTAGAACCAGCGGGGTTGCAGGCTCTGCCAAGAGTGTAGCCCTGTGTGCTGCAAGCTGCCTTAGGATCACTGGGCTTCTGATTCTTCTTCAGGGTTGACTCACGAAGCTTTTCCCCATGTTTGGGTTTATTATCTGCAAGAACTGTAGAGTGGGCGACGTCGTTCCGATCATAGCTAATGCGTAATGCCGAAAGATTTCTTTTCTGAGATGGTCCATTGTCGCGAATGAAGGTCATAGAATGGCGTTAGTAGGTAACTGGGAGTTTAAAATGGAGTTAAGGCTACCCTAGAATGGGGTGGGTGCGGGCTAATAATGCAGTATGGCTGGGTGAAGACGTTAGGCTATAGACGCTGGATTGTTGCAGTATGGCTACTCTTGGCCAAGAGTTTTATACTACATTATGGCTACCCTTAACTGGAGGTTTAAAGTGCAGTATGGCAAGGTAGCTAGCTAGCTACACATGGCTCGGATTTAAAGTTGTGGTGTGGCGTAATGATATATTAAGATTTCTACGCTGTTACATCCGGGATTTTGTAAAACAAGCGGCAGCCATTATCCTTCAACCCAAACACATACGTAAAGGAGTGACGTATGCGCACCAACTGTTCAAATGACGTGAAATCAGAAGGCAATAAACTGCATGGTGCCATAGGGCACAGGGCACTAAAATACACTATTAAAGAATATATTTTTTAAAAATAGTATGCCTGCAAAATTTTAATAAACTATGGATTTTTTCTAATGACATTTAACAAAAAAATGTATTTTTTTTTTTTTTTTGTTCAGGTCTGGACATACCAAAACATGGAGAGCCTGCCTACCCGTTAGAAGCTTATGGTCATGGCTACTACGAGAAAGTGTTGGCAGTACTTGAGAATGGACAGCTGGCTCAGACAGAGCAAGGTAGGTTATTGTTATGCATATAGGGCCAGATTTATGCATATAGGGCCAGTATGTAGAGGCCCTGGAGGTTAGGCCCTTACAATTTTTTCGAAAGCTTTAATGAAAATTCCCTTTTTACTAATACTTGTATCTTAACTATGTCATAAGGGTGCTTGAATATTAATCTTAATTTTGTTTCCTTTAAATTCAGAGATTTAAAAAAAACTTTTGATGGGACGCCTCTTTTATAGAGTCCCCTGGGCAGTATCACCACCGGCCCTCCCTTAAATCCGGCCCTGTATGCATATCTTTTAGAGTTCAGAACAGAATTTAGCCTATAGCTTTCATATTCAAATCCCTTTGAACAAACTCTGTATCTGCTATGTTGTTAATAATTATTGGGTTATGTCCCTTTGATGAACAAACTCTGTATCTGCTATGGTGTTAATAACTATTGGGTTATATCCCTTTGAACAAACTCTATCTGCTATGGTGTTAATAATTATTGGTTATGTCCCTTTGATGAACAAACTCTGTATCTGCTATGGTGTTAATAATTATTGGGCTATATCCCTTTGACGAACAAACTCTGTATCTGCTATGGTGTTAATAATTGGGTTATATCCCTTTGAACAAACTCTGTATCTGCTATAGTGTTAATAATTATGAAGTTATATCCCTTTGATGAATAACGTTACCATATTCTTTGCAGGTTTTGAGAGCGGAGTCTTCGTCAAGGATGAAGGACCTTACGAGCATCCAGAGGTCAAGGTCATGGGCATCCACAAGATTCATTCTGTGCCGTCCATGATAGAGCTGGACTCCATCAACAAGTTTAAGGCGGTCAAGAACCCGGAGGACATCGAGCGCATTAAGAGGTCCATCTCCTCCGCGTCCCTCCCCTCCATAGCGCCTCCTTCCCCCACGTCACCGATCGTGAAGAAGTCTTCCGGCAACAAGTGGGGCCCTGCCCGCATCTTGGCTGAGGAGGGCTACACCAACAAGGCCATGGACTACAGCGAGGGCAACGGAAAGGCAGACATTGAAAGAACAGCCCTTTGAGCCCCCCCCCCCTGGACCATTTGGTGCGGCCACCGGGATGCACCTGATCAGAACATCTCAGCAGCCTGGTTACATTTACGGAAGTCATTGACGCGTGACTAAAAGATATCCTCGATTTTGTTTTATTGATTATGAAACTAACATTTTATCTTTATGTATTAAATCTTTTTTTTTTTAGGTACTCGTTCTGTATTTAGAGCATTTAATTTTTAAAGCTGCATTTATATCTGAATAAGCATTTAAACTAATTGTCGGTTAGGTCCGTTTTCCCAGCCACGCACGGAAAACGAATCAATGGTGCATATGCCAAAGGGAGAGAATACCGGATTATTTAAATAGTATCTATTTCAAGGTGGTCTCCCTCTGCTGAAATGTCCATTTGCTATTTGTTGTATAACCAAGCAATTTATTTGTAAACAGAATACCGATGACAGTGCATTTCTTTGTACATAGTTTTAAGTATTTACTTTACAGTAGATTTTTAAATTTATATTTTAATTTTTTAACGAATTTATTGCAATTAAAACTTGTATAACGAAGGATCGTTTTCTGTTGTACTTTCTAGGCATTGTGCTTTCTAGGCATTGTGCTTTCTAGGCATTGTGCTTTCTAGGCATTGTGCTTTCTAGGCATTGTGCTTTCTAGGCATTGTGCTTTCTAGGCATTGTGCTTTCTAGGCATTGTGCTTTCTAGGCATTGTGCTTTCTAGGCATTGTGCTTTCTAGGCATTGTGCTTTCTAGGCATTGTGCTCTCTAGGCATTGTGCTCTCTAGGCATTGTGCTCTCTAGGCATTGTGCTCTAGGCATTGTGCTCTCTAGGCATTGTGCTCTCTAGGCATTGTGCTCTCTAGGCATTGTGCTCTCTAGGCATTGTGCTCTCTAGGCATTGTGCTCTCTTGGCATTGTGCTCTACATTTGAACTAAAACCTATATACTTCAAAGACTACACTGTAAAACTACAACTAAGATCTAATTAAATTGCATTAGGCTGAAGCAGTGATGCCAAAAATATGGACTACGGGCCACAAACGGCCCGTGATGTGGTTCCATCTGGCCCGCCGAAATGTCGGCACGGAGTGAGAAACTTTCCAGAAAAAAAACTTTGGTAAAACGTCTTGCCCTAAGCTAAGGCGCTCAATGTTACTCGTATTTGTTTTCAGCTAAGTCTCTTTTTAAAGAACATAACATTAAACAACTTTATGAAGTCAAACATAAACAAGACTACATTCTTGGTTTGAGACCCGATTGTCGGATTACACCTGGAGTGGGGATTGAGAATATTTACCAAAAAAGAGACAAGAAAATGAGTCGGCTGTAAGGCTACAGGGTTAATCACATGTAAGTCGAGACATGAAGCCATTTTATGACTGCGAAAGAGAAAAAGGGCTATCTAGCAATGATGGAAGAATTATCCTGAAAAGAAGAATGCAGTTGAAGCTTCAACCTTACTCATAAAAATTACAAGGCGAGTGACAGATATGGGAAAGTGTCTCCATCTGCTGACGAGTCTATTGTCATCTCTCAAAATCTATGTATTGATTTGCATTAAAGTTTTGAAATGAAGTTGATAGTTATAAGACGCATGCACTGGACCACCACTAGAGAAGTCCTGTTAACAAAGTTTCAACCATCACAGAAGATCTTACTTGGAAGAAATTAGTGTGAGTGACTACTGGTGGTGCCAAAACTATAATTGTCTTAGACTTTAGCGGCGCATTGAGCGGCAAGCTGTCTCCACAAAGATCTGTCACTGGCAATTTCTGAAGCCTCTTTCCACCTGGTGTCCACTGCTCTGAGGACTTCCATGAAAGTCTGGGGCCAAGTTATACGAGGACGTCCAGTTTGCGCTTTCTTCGTATTGGCCTTTGAGTCATCGCAACTTTTGGTATGCGTAATTCGTTTATCTTATCTTATATAATACAGACGTTACTTCAAAAAAGAAGATGATTACGTCCTACGCGTCATGCATTTAGTCATGCATTTTGTCGGAGAACATGTCCCGCAAACCTCATGTGACGCTCTGTTACAACCTCACTATGTGGTCGACTCCCAGTTTGGCATAGGATTTCCTTGTTTGAGACCCAGCCTCTATAACTGACTCCTAAAGATTCGTCTAAGGCATCTTTGTTGAGTCACATTTGTCACATCATAGCTTGATAGCTATTGTGATGTGGACTAGTCAGGAAGCACGGAGTGCACTCTTTAATTGTGTTTATAATGTTTCACGTGAAAGTGAAACTTAATGGAGAACTATGGGTACAAAGTCTCGATCTGAGAGTTGACCACATTGAAATCAGTAGACGCCATGGATATGGAAGAAGATAGATGTATCTTGTTTCTGAATGGAAAGCATTGCTAGCTATGTATTTGATGAACTCTATTGGATTACATTATCAATTTATGTGAAGTATTACATGTGATTTCTTGATAGCCGTAGTTGCCAGTATATTAAAAACTTATTTTATAGTATTAAATGCTGAGTTGAATCAGTGAATTTCAGTTGTGTTGTGCTAATTAGAGTAGACATACGCGACAGCAAGTAGAACACACAAACTTTATGTAAAGACGGATATTTATTTAGTACTCAACAGATATTATAACAATACCAGAAGAAATATTACAATAATACAAAGACACATAAATCAACATAAATTTACAATATTGAGTCTTGTTCTTAATTTTGGCAGATGACTTCCTTGTCTCGCATTCATATGTTGCTGTTGGAATGACGATTGTGTCAAGTAGGTGTATTTTTGTCTTAAAGTCCAATAGCTTGACTTGTCCAAATAGGTTGCAACCTTTGGACTAACAATAATAACCTTTGGTTGACTTGTCCAAATAGATCGCAGCCTTTGGACTAACAATAATAAACGTCTGCGAGTGGAAATAGTTTTGTTTTTATTTAGCGCTACTTTCATGCTCAGTTTGCTTGGTCGAATCTCTTTTGGAAGGTTTCCGTGCTGTCTTTTCAAAAGTAATTTTTTTTTAAAATGTTATTTTTGGCCGCTTTGACCAAAAGATATACAGATATCGTCACTGAAGATTTGGAGGATTATATCCTCTCGTGGGATATTATGTCTCTGAAGTAAACACCAGAGTAAAAGCCGGTCATTTTCATATATTTTATGCAAATGCTTGTCGGGTGGAGGACTCAACCTCAAAAAGGAGGACATGTCAACCAGTCAACTGGTAACCCTATTCCTAAAATCGAAATCGCTAAAATTGAAGAATGCGTAATAGTTTAGTTAGCCTTTTATTTTTCTTATAAAAAAAAAAGGAACAGTCTTGTGTAGTGATTGTGATATAGTACTCATGGGTAATAGTTGCAATAGTTTAAATATAATTGAAGTTACGGTATTAATCTGAATATTCTATCTTTCTATTTCTATTTTAAATATAATTGAAGTTACGGTATTAATCTGAATATTCTATCTTTCTATTTCTTTTTAGACATCGAAAACTATAAGAACACACGAGTAGGCCTATATAAATCCTTATAGGTCACATGCTTAGTTCCTTCAGTAATTGCTGAACTGGTGGACTATTAAGAAACATAACTTTTAAGTACAATATTTTCTACATTAGAGTGATATCAATACCGTACTTACTTCCCTTTGTAAAGTTTTTTATATCTCCATATTCTTTAATATCATCACAAAGATAATGGACAGAGTTTGTGCTGCATAAAAACTCTTGGGCGGCCCCTGCAGGTCATTGGTATATATACACATTATGTTGTATTATGTAGTACGAGATTATATTTTTAAATAAAACGAGATATATTAAATCTTCTTAAAAATGTCTATCAATGGATTTGCATGTTATACATTGTAAAAAATTAAAAAAAGTAAAGTAAAGTTCCACTTTCAGACCTTGCGGTCTATAGGGCAGATGATGTAAAGGTCATCTGATTCTGTGGCCTACGGTTAACGAGAGTGTCATGTGGCCAGCACAACGATCAACCGCCTTTACTTTCCCCCAACTAATGTCAGGTACCCATTAGAGCTGGGTGGACTCAGAGGCGCCCAAGGATCCCTAAATAAAAATCCCAGTTTTCACCAGTATTCGAACCCGGGACCCCAGTTCAGAAGCTAAGCGCTTTAACGCTCAGCCACTTATGATATACATATTAAATTGTTCAATGAAATAAAATGCCTATTACATCGTTGTTTTTAAATATGTTTATAAGTATGTGTATTCAACGAGCACATTCAGATATTTATTAGCTCTATGAAGACACCTCCACAGTGACGGAACTAAACAGGAACAGATTACGTTGGGGCAGGTCACCTCGAAAGAATGTCAGAGAACAGAGGAGCAAAGCTTGTTCACAGGCAAAAATAAGAAGGCAAGCGCCCCAACGGCAGACCACGAGTAAGGTGGCTTGATGATGTAGAGGCAGATCTACAACAGCTATAAGTCTGGGCATGGAGACGTAAAGCACAGGTTAGATCACAATGGAAAGATGTACCCGGGCCCTCCCTGTACTGTAATGCCACTGGGATGGATGGCTTTAGTTATTAGATGATGCATCTACGAACAGATATTTTATCTAACTTTTAAAAAAATTTCTTTTCACAAATATCATGATAGGCCTACTCAGATCATAAAATAACATTTTCATCACGGCATTCTCAACGTAACTTTCTAATGAAGAAATCCTAATCATGTCGATCTAATCATGACATTTTAGTCATGAAATTTAGTAATGACGTTGAAACCATCATATTCTTATCATGCCATTCTAAATATGCAATTCTAAATTTATGCCATTATAATTAAGTAATTCTAAACTAGTGGCCTCACTTGGAGGTGCGGTCCGCACCGGGTGACACCCATATGGTATTTGCCGACTTTTATCAGACTTAATTTTATCAACTTCTTTCTTTTGTGTGACTATTTTGCACAAGTCCAAGAAAACAGTTCAATATTAGAACGTCTCACACCGTTATACTTTAACATCGACATGGGACTATTTCAGAACCGTCCAGTCCCACCTTTTCTTAATTTAATTTTATGTGACCTGCAATCTTCTTAGTAAAATATTATAAGCTAGACTAATGGAAAATGGGCTTCTGAAAAGCGCTGGGCGTAGGTAAGCGGCTCGCTGTATTTGTTCCAAAAAAAAAAGAAAAAAACTAACGATATTTTTATTAGGAAATGTTTGATGGGTGATGGGGTGTGTTGACACCCTGAGCTAACCGCACCGGGTGACACCGACCCTTGCGACGCCACTGTTCTAAGCAAGACACTTAAATCGCTGTGTTGCTAATCACGGAGTTATAATCACGACATTCTAATCATTCTATTTTATCATGACATTCTAATTATGACATTCTAATCATGACACTCTAACCGACGAGATAACCTTAGAGTCACTGTTTAAACAACAATAGTAGCAGACACATATTGGGCATCAGATACCAGGAAAAGTCGACGAACCAAATATGTTCTGTTAGAAGGCAAAACTCTGGCTGGCAAAAAGGAAGAACTCAAGACTGTGAAGAGGCAAAAGCTGAGCTGACCCCCTACCTAGCAGGACAAAGGTCACCAACTTGTCTTTGTGTTGTTTTGTAGAAGTTTGAGAAACACTGCTTTTTTATTGGTTATTCTCTGATATATATATAAATATATATCATGGGCGTAGCCGGAGGGGGGGGGTGGGGTTTAACCCCCCCCCCCCGAAATGAAATCCCTTCCCCTGCGGGGGGGGGGGGGGGAACGGTATTTAGTGATTGATCTTTTGCTTTAATTTTTTTTTATTTTAGGGGAAATTTTAATACTAAACCATCACTTGCCCTAGCACAGCCAATGGGGTTTTAAGTTTAAAACCCCCTAACAAAGGGTTTTGAGTTTGAAACCTCCTACCAGGGGGTTTTGAGTTTGAAAACCTCTACCAGGGGGTCTTAAGTTTAAACCCCCCTACCAGGGGTTTTGAGTTTAAAACCCCTTACCAGGGGTTTTGCATTTAAATCCCCCTTTTCTATAAAACAAAAAAAAAAGGAAACAACAATCCCCAAATTCCAAGAGCACATCTAAGGAAGATTTTTTTATCTTAAACCCCTCTCCAAAATTTACGATAGACCCTTCTTCAATATAAAAAAGCAAATTACACACTCCAAATTGTATGAGCATAGCCAAAGGGGTTTTGAGTTTACACCCTCCGCCAGCGGGCTTTGAAGCTAAAAATACCTCTTCAATATATATATAAAAAAAAAGCAAATTACGCCCTCAAAATGCTATGAGCATAGCCAAAGGGGTTTTTAGTTTACACCCTCCGCCAGCGGGCTTTGAAGCTAAAAAAATCAATCTTCAAAATAAAAAAAAACAAATTTCGCAATCTAAATGTTTTGAGCGTAGCCAAGCCCATTGGCTGTTTTGAGTTTAAATTTCCCTTCAGAGGGGTTTGATGCCAAAAAAATACTTCTTCTATTTAATAAAAAAGCAAATTACACACTAAAATTCTTTGAGAGTAGCCAAGCCAATGGGGGGTTTTAAGTTTCAACCCCTCTTCTCCAGATGGCTTTTTTTAAAGTTTAAAACCCCTCAAGATAATTTTGAGTTTAAAATCCCCCTACAGAGCGTTTTAAGGTTGAAAGCCTCTCTCTTCAATGTTATTTCTAAAGCAAACTACAGTCACCAAATTCTATTACCGTAGCTAAATTTGGTTTTTAATTTAAAAAAAACAACAACAACTCCAGATATATTTTAGTTTATCCCCCCCCCCCCCAAGATGATTTTGACGATAAAACTTCCCTTTACGATATAGCATCTAAAGCAAAATAGTCACCTAATTCCAAGATATGAGTCAAGAGAAGTTACACATGTCTACCAGTGGCTGCGCTCCATTAATAAAGTGCAATGAAATTGAAAAGCACTAAATGTGGCTCTACAAAGATGGCTAAGACGGATTTTAGGACTCAGTTATAGAGATCGGGTCTAAACCAAGAAAATCCTATGCCGATGTGGGAGTCGACAACTTAGTAAGGTTGTGACCGAGCGTCGCATTAGGTCCCTCAGAATATGCATTTAGTTGGCTTTCAATACCAGAAATAGTGCTTGGCGGCGGGGCTTCGTCCCGCGCTGGGGGAGCTCTCAGACTCCTTGCTGGAAAGGGCGAGGAGCCAACAATTTTTCACGAACTCCAGGAAGAACCTATTCTGGGGCACAATAAACGTCTTCCAAAAGAATGAAGGGTCAGAATGTAATAGAGATTAATTATGTGCACACACACACACACACATCAATCTATACAAACATATATATTTATTTTTCGTTGGGGGGGGGGGGGCGGGAGGGTGGGGAAAAAAAATCCCCCCCCCCGCAAAAAAAATCCTGGCTACGCCCATGATATATATATATATATATATATATATATATATACATGCGTGTGGCTCGTTAAAAAATGCATAGCTTTACTTTTTAAAGTATTATGATATTGTTTGAAAATTGATTAAAACTAAAAATATTAGAGAGAATGGTCATACCAGCGAGTTTTCGTAACAACACTTTGTCGATGTTTTTGTTTCAAAAAAGATTAAATTATTCTATTTGAAATGTTAGCTTTAATGGTTTTTTGCATCGAAATGTACATATCAATATATTAACTTGTGTAGATAGATAAATTATAATCTAAAAGGCTTATTACCTAGTTTGTTTATCAAATCATAAACGTTTATGCGCGCAAGATCTAAGGACATTAGATGCCCTCTAATTACAGCAACGGAGTAAGAAATTTAAAAAAGAAAACGGGGATTCCCGAACTCAATTTCTAACGTTGTTTCTGTTCTTAAATTAGAAGCAAGCTAACTCTAATTTGTCTATATTTAGTTTGCCAGCTTTAATTTTGAAGAAATGTTTAAATTGTTTTGTTTCAGCGCAGTTATATTCCCCCCCCCTTTTAAGCTCAGCGCCCCCTTTCCGCCCCCTACCGCTCCTTTGGCTCCCAGCACCCCCCCCCCCTTTCACAAAAAAGCCCCTCAGGAGGCGCTTGCGCCCGCGGTGAAGACCAGTGATCTATATCAAACTAAAGAAAATTGAAATGAATCTATTATTCATTGTCTGTTGTTTTTTAACTGTGTCTTTGTCTGCTTCAGATCCTGATAGCTGAACTATTCTTGAATTGATTTGTTGTCACTATCAATAAAATCTACACAAAAAAAGACAAGCAAATGTATTGCCTAAACCAGTGCTTTGCCCTTTTTCTTTCTAAAGATGAAAACGATCTTTTCAAGATACCAAACTACCGTGACTATCTTGCAAATCAAAGCTTACATGCTTCTTATAAATCCTATAGGCTTGACATAAACACTGTCAAGGACTTCAAACATTAAAATTTGAAATTACATTCTGTTTTATAATTATTGCGGCGTGGTATTGAGTGGTAAAGCTTCTGAAGCTTCTGGACCTGGGGTCCCGAGTTCAATTCCCGGTGAAGACTGGGATTTTTAATTTCGGGATCTTTAGGTCGCCTCTTTAATGGATACTTGACCTTAGAGGGGGGGGGGGGGGGGAAGTAAAGGCGTTGGTCGTTGTGTTGGCCACATGACACCCTCGTCAACCGTGGGCTACTGAAACAGATGACTTTACAGCATCTGCCTTATAGACCGTGTTACACATTTTCTTTATTATATTTATACTTTTAACTCATTACCTTAGGTATCGATAGGTCTAGGTGTCCCTGGTTCAGCTGTAGTTACAAATAAACAAGTAGCACTCGATCAAACACAGAAACTTTAATAATCTTTACGGCATATCACACACGCTGGACTCTCTCTGACAATTAACACACTTCCGGTCATTCGCTCAATTGTAAAAATAGATTATACATATATACACACATTCATCCGTGGCAGACCGCATGGTCTGAAAGGAAAACTTTTTAATAATTAATGTGAACAGTTATATCAACTTAAAGAATACGTTGCCATTGGGTAGAATGTCAAATTTAGCTTTAATTGGTCAAGTGTTATTTGCCAGCCAAACGACTCACGAACAACACTCCTATATTTAAACGAACTAAAAATGTGTCAGGAAAATCGGAAAAATCTTAGAAAAAAAAAACAACCACCCGCTCCATCATAACTACGTCAAGTCGTCGCGAAGTGAGCGACGTCAATGAAGACTAGAGATCTAGAACCGAACGGCACATATACTCATTTGTTCCTTACTCGGTCAGACTATATCAACGTCTATCGTTTGTTTGTTTGTTTGTTTCTTTGTTTGTTTGTTAATTTTTTTTTTTTTTTTTTTTTTTTTACATATTTCGGATGTTCCATCAGAGTTGAAGATAATTTACTTCCTAGTCCAAACCTCCAGCAGGACGACAGGGGATGGGAGCGGGCAAGGTTTGAACACAGGACCATCGATAACTCCAAACGACAGTCCAGCGCGCAAACCGCACGACCAGGCAGCAGCCACCCATCCATCCTCGTTGACTAGGAAACATGAAAAGAATCAGGATGTCTGTGTGGAGTCGCTCAATGAAATCTTTATGTTTTTTCTGTTGTATTTGTATCAACGTATTTGTTGTCCTTGAACTTGTAATTACTACAAAATTTTACAGTAAGGATCAATAAAACAGTCTTAGTCTAGTCTTAGTTGCCTCGGCTGCCTTTCACTCTTATCCACCAAATGCAAGGCCCGGCTAAACGAAGTAGATAGCCATAACCTTAATATTTTAGACTGGGTCTAGAACGCCAAAGTTTTTTTTTCTGGCAATCTGAGCCTCACAAATTCATTCTTCAGGTGTCCACAGCTTATGCTTTTTCTTGGCTCCAAGGATGGGGGGGGGGGGGGGGCGTTTGAATGGAAATTCTTAATCAGCTACTGCCCCCCCCCTTTTTTTTTCCGATTACTCACGACATAATTCTAGGTTATCTGGTAACGACAAGACACAATTAAACATTGTGTTAAAATATCAGTAAACAGCATTTATAATTTTAATAAGTAAATAACTTTTTTTTAACCAAAAGGTATCCTTTCTCCCACAAATATACGCCCACCCTCCCAAAGACTTTCTGATCTGCCATTGAAGCTGATTGTGTGTAACTCTCCGCACACCGGAGTCCGTTTTATATTTATAACAGAGTTCGTTTTTATTTTCTTCTGGGCTAAGGGTGGGGGGGGGGGGGGTGGGGGGGGGGCCTGAATAGAAACACTTAATAAGGCAACACCCTTCTTAAGTTTATAATTATTAATGATGACTATTTTTTGATTAGAGAAATAAAAAAAAGGGGTGGGGTTATACGATGCAAGAATGTTTGGAAATATTAATTAATAAAACTCCTATATAATTTGGATTTGTTACTACTTTTATTTTACACAAAAATTATAATTTAACCATGAAAAGTACTAATGATGAGTCCACAGCTCTAGGGCAGTTTTCCCTTTAGCCCCTTTCCCCAAACCACGAATCCGACAGTGATCCAGTGATTAAAACTGATATTAAGATTTGCTATTAAAGGGCCTAAAGCTCAAAAACCTCATTTCTTGTGGGTCAGGTAAAAAGGTGTGTTCTTCCTAGTGTAAGTTTAGATTGTAATACATGTAAGAGTGGCAACTCAACGAGGGTTAACTGTAACAACAACAAAACACAGAAGTGACGTCAGCTCTGAATACACAATACACATCAATCCTTGCCTACCCACAATCTTAATGTAGACTTACGATACCTTTAACTCTTACCGGTGTCACACCATGTCTTTATCTCATTTTCTGGTAGCACGAAAGACGGCTCTTGGTACCAGACAGCTCAAACTTCTCTTTCTAATCACTTCAGGCTAATATTGTTTCTTCAATCTCGTCTTGACGATCCGTCCACCTCCAGTGTTGAACAGGCCAGCTTGTACGCACCATAAACCCCGGTGCAGTCCACCTCCAGTGTTGAACAGGCCAGCTTGTACGTACCATAAACCCATGTGCAGTCCACCTCCAGTGTTGAACGGGCCAGCTTGTACTCACCATAAACCCATGTGCAGTCCACCTCCAGTGTTGAACAGGCCAGCTTGTACGCACCATAAACCCATGTGCAGTCCACCTCCAGTGTTGAACAGGCCAGCTTGTACGCACCATAAACCCATGTGCAGTCCACCTCCAGTGTTGAACAGGCCAGCTTGTACGTACCATAAACCCATGTGCAGTCCACCTCCAGTGTTGAACGGGCCAGCTTGTACTCACCATAAACCCATGTGCAGTCCACCTCCAGTGTTGAACAGGCCAGCTTGTACGCACCATAAACCCATGTGCAGTCCACCTCCAGTGTTGAACAGGCCAGCTTGTACGCACCATAAACCCATGTGCAGTCCACCTCCAGTGTTGAACGGGCCAGCTTGTACGCACCATAAACCCATGTGCAAGAGGCAGAGATTTTACAATATGTTTAAATATACTTTTTGTACAACGTGAATTATCCAAAATAAAAAAAAAAAAAAACAAGCAAAAGAAAAAATATTACTTTTTTAAAAGTTTATCTAAGGTAAAGAAGCGTTAATTACAGCCATTTATTTAGCTCCATATCTACCATAGAAAAAAAATTAATTAGTTGATACTAATTGATTAACTAATTAGTTAATTTTTGGATCGATTGGGTATGAATAATTATGTCAAATTTGATCGAGAATGGGAAATTGGAGAAAAAAAAGCTTGTCGAAACGTAATAAAGGGACTTAATCCATAATATAAACCCACATCACTCATTGAATATCAGTTATTCCCCTTATTTCGGTATCAAACTAAATAATTAATTATCAAACGAATTGGTTAATTTTTTTGATTGAATCATGTCTTGTCAGGTACAAAATAAATATTTGTGCAGAGTTTCAACTTGATCCGAGAAAAAAATATATGTTTAAACTTTTTACTAGACAGACACACAGACAGACAGACAGACAGAGTGAATTGATATGTAAAAAAATTAATTAAAATAAACGTTTTCTTTTTCAATGTCCGAATTGGCGAAATTTTCCATTACATACAAAGTTTGGCAACACCTGCACTAAATGGAAATTTAACAAGCAATACGACACATTAACTTAGAAAACGGCCAGAAAGAAATCCCTAACCTAGTATTTCATATACTAACCTTCAGTTGAAGTACACTTCGTCAAAGAGGATGTAGCGCTAGCGCGCTTATTCATGCGGAAATTTCCCCTTTTTTCAGACACCAAAAACACGCGCCTGTCTGGAAAGTGGGACAGACAAAGTATACAGCGGAAAATATACAGAAGTTGTTTTTCAATATCTTCCTTAGTAAGACACGGTGTCAATCGTGAATACCACAGGAAAAGAATGCACAATAAAGAAACCAAAGCGATTGAATAGTGTGTTTTTTTTGGTTTTCTTGTCACTTTTTGAAAAAAAAATCAATGCAGTACGTTCTGTACTTTGGAGCAGAGGCGGCTTTTAAGGTGTGGTGAGTAGAACAGCTGCCTGAGAGGGGGCCACGCGATAAGGAGATTTTTGTAATTGCCCATCAAACAAACAAAAAATGCCCGCTCGTCTAATGTGGCGTACCAATGCGCTATTCATTGGTTTTAATTGAAAACATTTGACGTAAATAAAACTTTAAGGGAGGGGTTCTCAACCCGCGGATCGCGACCTCTTTGGGGGTTGTCAAAGACTACCGAAAATGTGGGTTTGTTTCTTTTCTATATCATTGGAAATATTTTTTTTGTCGTTTTAACAAGCATATGTGTGTACTAGAGTTGGTATACTTTTTCATTTATGAAAACAAAACAAAGGGATACTACTCTGATTGATTTCTATCTATAAACTATGAAACGACCATTAAACATAAACTTTATAAACTTTATGTAAAATTAGGGTGACATAAATAGGAAGAGTTCGTGAGTGTAGCATCATTGTTTGAAGGTAGACATTTTTTTTTTCCTTGATAGTCACTTCTTTGTGATAAGTTTAATGCGTTCTTTTTTTTTTTTAATACGTATTTTGCTGTTTTTTTTTTTTATCAGAAAGCAAAAATAGAGAAAGTAGCGAACTGGTAGACATCTTTGTCACCTTGAATAAATAATTTGTTCCATCCAAGGATCAAAAACAATAAGCCTCGTTTTGTCTGAAGAGATACGTTCGTCCAAACCAAACTTCAACTTTGGCAAAGAAAACTGGATGAAAATAAAACGTATATCTTGCCAACTTGATCTGCTTTCTGTGAGGAAAAAAAAGGCGCTGAATCTGACAGACCGACTACAATGGCAATTTCTGTCAAAGAACATAAGCACTAGCGTGCGAGTTAAATTTCACCATACTTCCGTATCTAGAAGACATCATGTTTAGACTTTCTAGAGGTCAAAGTTGAAGATGTTATGAAGACTGAAAGATTTATTGAGCTCATCAAAAGTGATGCAGCTAAAAGTAATTGCTTTTCAATGTCAGTGACACCATTCTTGATCACGTTTTTGCAGACATGTCCCATTTTGAGATTGTGTCGCGCTTTCTTTATCAATTTCTAATAGTAAGCTTGCATCTTTGCGGAGCAATGTTTTCCAGACTGTTTGTTATAAAGGTCAAATAAAGAAGTTGACTTGATGCTGATTCATTGTGCTCTTACAAAGACTACCACAAGACTCCAACCTTCCCACTAACGTTAGCGTATTTACAAATATGTAGCGATGTAGTTGATCTTATTTAACATCATTCTCCACGTTTCTCCATACTGTTCAAATAGTCACACAAGTCTTCACATGAATATGGTGGATACGCAATAGAAAAGTTAAGTAATGCAAGCCATAAAGATAAACTTTTTGTTAGCAATTTAATTATAGAACACATTTATTTTTACACTATTTACATAGAGCTTTTTTTTCTGTGTTCAGAGTCTATCAATCAAAATACATACGTCATAGATCAGATACGGACATTACGATAACGATTTCATAACATTAGTAAATTTACATTTACCTAGGTCTATGAACAAAAAGAAAATACAGAGTGAGGGTCGCTGCCTAGAGGGGAATCGCATTAGGGTGTCGCGGCGCTAAATAGGTTGAGAACCGCTGCTTTAAAGCATTATTGTTGAAGCTTTTCTGGCATCTGTAACAAATACCGTGAAAGCATTTAGCATGATATTCTGGGATAAAATCATGTATGTAACATTCGCCCAGGGCCCCGCGTAAAGCTAGGGCCGCCTCTGGGAAGCGATTGTGGAATAAATCCTTTGTGTTTGTATATTTTGAATGTATTTTTTTTTCTTTTTGATTATCTAATTAAAGGTTATTTTCTTTATACTTATCACTCTCAACTTTCCATAAGTTGGACCGTTTGGGGCACCTTACATGATCTGCTATTCGACCATCTCCATCTCTCCCTGTCTTTTGCCTTGACTAGAATCTCTTTCTATGACTGGCCCATCCAATGGATGATGTAAATTGCTTTAAATATATTTTCTCAGGAAGGCAAACTCTAACTAGTGCCAGATTATTCCTGCCTGGGTGGTTCGTATGAACTTTGGGGAGTTGTCACGGTGGTCCCAAGTTGAAATCCTGCCCGCTATCCTTACCTGCCATCCTACAGGACGCTTGGGCTGAGATATAATAAAGTCTGAAACATACAAGCCAATCTCACTTCTGACACCATGGGTAGCAATATTCAACAGACCGCGACCGATTTGCTTATTTGACCTTACGCTTTTAAAATCCGGGACTAGTTCTTGGAACTATGAGACCAATCCCAAGATGTTCAAATCTATTTCGAAACAATAAAAATTACGGAATGCAGTAAATAGATTCTATCACGTGATATCATAACCTATTGCGCCAGAAAATATGCGTTCAAAAGGACACACGAAACAGGTCTTCGAGTAAATTGCTGATCTTCATCCGCAGTGAAAGAAAAGAGAAACAGTAGAGACATGTCTCTCGGTTGGCTTCGTGATTCTTACAAGATTATTTGTATTTTTTTAACAGTGTTGGATGTTGTTTTATCTGTTTCCGGTAATTACATGCACACAATGTAATAGCGATAATTAGACGTAAAGAAGTTATATTTATATATATATATATATATATATATATATATATATATATATATATATATATATATATATATATATATATATATATATATATATATATATATATATATAGTGAGGAATGCAGTATTTCCCGTGGCTGCACAGCCCCGGGTGTGACCTACATATTTCGCCACAACCACGGCAAGCATAACCATTGTCCGCAGGTGGTCGATTTAGATTTTCTTTTCGCCTTCTGCGTCTGTCCTCGGCAGCGGATTTTGTTTTGGTCTCAAATGTGTATCCCTCGGTCTTTTTGAGTGACCTCCAGCTGTCTCGTTCTGAGGCCGAGGAAATCAGGTGCATATATATAAAGAGAGAGTGTCATTTGTGTCTTTTTAACAAAACGTATATTAACTTACTCTGTCGGTCTGGCGAAAATTTTTAACACATTATTTCTCCCACACCCATCTTTTGGATAAGGTTGAAACTTTATAAAATTATTCATTGGCGAAGACAATACACGAATAAATAAAAATAAATGAATAAATAAAATGATTAATAACGAATTAGTTAATTAATTAATGGTAAATAACTATTTGGTTTAATACCAAAAAAGGGGAAATTAATCAGCAAGTATTCACATAAATGGCTAAATATTTGGGGTTTCGTCCACTTAAATAACTGTGCACGTTTTTTTTTCTCTCACACCCAAGTTTGGATCAAGTTGAAAATTTGCACAAATATTTAATTTTCTGACAAAATATGAATCGAAAAATAAACCGATTAGTCAATTAATTATTGGTAACTAATTATTCTGTTTGATATCGCAAAAATGGGAAACAACTTCTACATTATTGACGTAACGTCTATGTTTTGGGCATTCTTTTAAAAATAAAATTTTTTACATCCAAGCCCAAGCCTCTTCCAGAGCGGATGACAGCGGGTAAGGTTCAAACTCAGGGCAATCGTAACGACAGTCTGAAGCGCTTACACGCGGCCGTACAGCCCTCCGATCAGTTAGTGTTTGCAATGACACAAACTTAAGTTTAAAATATTATTATATAATGATTTCTAACACGTTAATCCTTTTAAGATCAATTCTTTTGATTACCATAAGGCAGTGATGCCCAACCTAATTCGACCTGCGGGCCATTTTCATTTCCGGCACTCATGTCGTGGGACACATGACCGTAAATGTACAAAACAAAACGAAATTGACTTGCAACAAGTTTATTAGAAACTTGTGGATCACGTACTTGCATTTTTTGTTTTGTTTTTACGCTTAGGAAACAAGCTTCATTTCTCTACTCAAAATTGTGAGCAACATTGTAGACAGCTTTACCAACGACTCAAATTCTTGTCTCTTGTTCATAAATATTTCCATCGATCCTTCAGAAGTAATTTAATAATCTTAAATTCGCGGCTCAAACTAAGAATTTTTTATAATCCGTTTAGATGTTGTTGTGCTTTGTAACTGCCACACTTTACAAAACAAATAGGTTGGCTTATGTTCCTCAAAAAAACTAAAAATCCGTTCAATTTTCATGGTAGATTCTAAATTCTGAGTCCACTTCTAGTTTCTTCGGCTTTCCTATTTCATAAAGCTTCAAATTTTAAATAGCATTGTACCAATTCATCAGAGAAAAGTCAGGGCCCTATAGTAGGTAGATACATTTTTCAAAATAAAAAAAAAAGGAAGGGGGGGGGGGGAAGGATTTTCTACTCTTTGAATCGATGTTCTGGTGGGCCGGATGAAACAACGACGCGGGCCGGATCTGGTCCGCGGACCGTATTTCGGGCATCACTGCCACAACGCATTTTAGTAAGGAAATACTTTTGGTAAATAGAATTTATATAAATGAGTGACATACAATTACAATTGGTCATATTAGCGACAAGAAATTTAATTTTTATTTTTAAAGTAAAGAAATAAAAAAAAAAAAGACTCATTATTGCATCCATAGTACTAGTAAGAAGTGAAAGTTATTTACACGCAAACCAATTTTGAAACGAGATGTTGAAATTTTATATTGTGAAAACACACATGATGTATACATTTTATTGTCAATAGCTTCATATGAAAAGTATAAGCATTTCATGGGTGGCGCGGTGGCTGAGCGGTATAGAGCTTGGCTTCCGAACCTGGTGAATACTTGTAATTTTTATTTCGGGATCCTTGAGCGCCTCCACCCTGATCTAATGGGTAGCTGACATTAAAAAGTCACAACGGTTAGTCGTTGTGCTGGCCACATGACACCCTCGTTAACCGTAGGCCACAGAAACAGATGGCTTTTTCATCATTTGCCCTATAAATCACAAGGTTTAAAAAGGGGAAATTTACTTTTTAAAAATCCCTTTTTTATGGGTATTTTTTTTTTTTTTTTTTTTTTTCAAAATTGTGAAATTGTGTCCTTAAGTAGGTTTGACATTGTTAAGTACTTAACATTTTAATATCGATATCTTTTAATATAAGATTTAATTGGTAGTCAGTCTTGGTTCATAGTTTTATATTATTTTACGGCGTAAAATAATCTTATATTATATAATACAGATAAGAGAGATGTCCCCCACCACTTAGTCGATTCGGTGGGTTGGGGTGGGAGGGGGGTCGGTTACATTTTTTGTACTGAATTCAAAGTTTGTGAACAAAGTTAGTTCAAAGTCTATAAAATATACTCTGCCGCACTGCATTCTGATATAACCATTGGTCAAAATAACATAGGGCAGTCGGTATCAGCTGGGAGCATGGGATTTGCAGGGGATGCATTTGCCCCACGCATTTCAACAGAGACCCTATTTCCTGTTTGAAATGGAGAAATAACACGATTTGTGTAAAACAATCAACAGTGTGTGCCCCTTTTATTCGTTATATATTGCCTTTGTTTTTAATGGAAACGCGAATTACTTTGACGGTTCATTATATTTTTGTTAATTCGTTTGAACATTTTAAAATTAAAACCTAAGGGAGTGCACTCTAATGTGTCTGTTTTCTTCTTAAAGTCCGTCTGAATATCAGTGCCAGTGACCTTACCGACCAAGGAATACCCAGAAGTATTAACGTGACCATCAACGCTGGTATCAACTCATCAACTGATTTACAACTCAGCCGTGTGGACCATATCAACAGTAACGTGCCAGTGTACACATGGGATGCCGGCGATGATGGCGTACAGGTTGAGAGACAAAACCTTTCCCATAATCAGGTACTCGTTCTCGTACTTTAATCTCATATATTGTCTTATAGAACTTTCTAGACATTGCCATGTATGAATGTTATACACGATTTGCAAAGCTTATATCAACTCACGCGGTCTGTCTGGTAAAAAGTTTGTACACGTGATTTCTCCTACACCCAATGACGGATTAAGTTGAAAATTGCACAATTATTTTTTTTATCTGACAACACAAGAATCAACAAAAAACAATTAACCAGTTAATTCATTAGTTATTGATATTTATTTTGTTTGGGATATTCAACAAGGGAAAGAAATCGTACTTGGCAGATGTAGTGGTATACGTTGAATAAGTCCCCCATGAGTGAACATTTTTAATGCATTTAAACATTCACAAGATACCCTTTCTTCCCCCCCCCCCCCCTTTTCGCAACTGGTCCAAACAAGTGATAGGATCATTTAGAAAGCTAAAAGATAAACAAAAACTGGAGGTAAAAATATTTCTAAACACACAGATTGTCTATGTCAATTTTTCACAAAATTACATTACTGATCCAAACTAATTGATACATTTCAACTTAATATAAGCTGTGTGTTGTTTTTTTTTAAAGTATTTTTTTATGTTTTTCGAGTTTATCTAGAACAGGGGCGGGGCACGCGGGCCACATATGGCCCGCCAGAGTGTTTTATGCGGCCCGCGGACACCTACAGAAATCTTGTGTGCCCACAGATTATACATATTAAAATGCAAATATATTTAAAATAAAGTAATTTTTAATGCCTACATAAATAATTGAAACTTCTGATTCTTATCAATTATTATAAAGGAAACACTGCTTCTACATCTCATTTTAAAAAGTTTTAAGTTGACGAAAATTCTTCTTATTGAAAATATTTCTAAACATTCAGTCACAGACGCAAACTCAGGCCACTATTTATTTAATACTTTGAAGAACTGTAATGAAAGTGTTGAGTTGACTTGGAACACAAAGTGGAAAGTGTAACAACTGATCTTCAATATTTGACTGAGAAAAACAGTTTCTTTAAAATAAATTAAAGTACGATATCCCAACCATAAATTCTAAACGGGAAAGTTGCATTAAATATCAAAACTATTATTGATTCAATTATCGCAACAGATATGAATTGTAAGCACAACAGTATCCGCTGGCATAGTATGGGTAAGGTATTTAGAAGAATATGGGATCTCGAGAAAGAAATTGATTTGTTTATTGTAAAAACATTGACTGTGACTTTGTTACTATAGTTACTAATATTTCTAAGAAAGAGTGGAAGACAGACTTCATGTTTTTAATCGGAAGTATTGCCCTGATTTGCTCCTCATCGATAAAAAACAAAAAGCCGCTACTATTATGGACATCGCCGTATCACTATCTCATAATTAAAAAAAAAACTGAGCTGGAAATACAACGAAAATATGGGAATCCTGGCTTGGAGATTTAGCGTTTATGTAAATTATCTGAAATATCAATATACCCCATTGTTATATCAACCGATGGGATGATAACAATTGACTTCACAGATACCGTCAAGGCCCTTGGAATTCCTAGGAACATTTTCGTTGCCTGTCAGAGGGCGGTACTTCTGCAGACCTGCCACATCAGCAGAAAATTCCTCAGTGGAAACTGATAAAGGGACTACGATGAATTTTGTTTTCCTTTAACGAAACTCGACCCTGGCAGCTTCAGAGATTGAATACTCGTTCGTTTCTAACATAATAATAATAATAATAATAATAATCAACAGCAATGCATTTCAGAAGAAAGAAGATCGATAGATACATTCGGAATCAGGTCACAATGTCCCTAGGTGAAAATATGCAGGACGTCTAAATGTCTTCATTTATAAAGAAACAATTTATTGTACCTCATGAAATGAACATTTTAAAGTTATCTTATAATGAGAAATTAAAAATGCAATTGTAAAATTTAGTCTTTATCGTAGAAGAAGTTTAGTGTGTCTCGTCTAATGTGTCTCGATTACTTTGTGCCTAGATTCCTGTGTCTCGATTAGTGTATGTCTTGAATTGTTTGTGTCTTGACTATTTTGTGCCTCAAGTAGTGTGTGTCTCGACTAGTGTGTGTTTCGACTAGTGCATGTCTTAACTAGTGGGTTTTTCGATAAGTGTGTGTCTAGACAAGTGTGTCACGACTAGTGTGTGTTTCAACTAGTGTGTGTCTTGAGTAGTGTGTCTGGACTAGTGTGTGTTTTAACTATTGTGTGCTTCAACTAGTGTGTGTCTCGGCTAGTGTATCTTTACTAGTGTGTCTCGATTAGTTTGTGTCGACCAGCGTGTGTGGTAATGTGTTTGACATTGGCGGCCAGATACGGTACTTACTGTCTTGGACCTCAAACCTGTTAATTTCTTCTATTTGCCTTTCTCTGATCGCCATGACCCAAAGCGCTATCCTACCGTTCTTTTAGTCTGTGGTTCAGCTATCCCCTAGAAGCCATAATATCACGCTAATATTTCTCCAGGACTTCGCATTTTACCACGATGTTCAACGGGACGCCATTTTTCAATTCGTTAGACAAAACACGACGGAACAACAGAAAGATGAACTCATTATAAAGGTAAGAAGTCTTGTTGTTACATCGTTTGCTCCGACCCTAGCTAATGCGATAAACTATAGTGGTTCTGATTTCCACGACTAAACAACATTATGTATTTAAAAACAATGGTAATAGTTGCATTATTTGTAATTTTAGTCTTTTAAAATTAAATCTTTAATTTATATTTCATTTCAAGTCCTATGATGGAGGTATTGTCTTGTTTTCTTTAAAATCTATTCTTAAATGTGTTCTTGTTCTGCTTGAAATGTACCGCAAAAAAAAACATTAAAAAAAATTAACCGTTTGATAAAAGGTTAGCAATGAATAGGTACACTGTAAATATAAGAAAAGCAAAAAGGCAATGGATGCACTACAGGATTTAACACTGTAAGTCCTTTTATTTACATGTGTAATGATAAGCTTGAATGAAAAGATTGTTGGATAATCTTAGAGAAGTTACCAAATAAACGGCGTAAGTATTTGCCTTGTTGGGTGCAGCATTGATAGAAAGTTGTACATTTGGGGTAAGTTGTCTTGTGTAGATATGCAGCTTGGTTAGGCATTTCCCCTAAAGAGTTAGGTATAAACAAATACAGTAGCGTAGCTAAGGTGGGGGGGGGGGGGGGGGAGGAGGGGTGAATATTCGAAAGTTTCCCCGTGCCCCCACTTGAGTGTCCGAATAGGCTTTATATATATATAATTCTCTTCGTCGCTCAAGAGTTTTGACGAGAAGAAGAAGTAAAGGAAAAATCACTCTCTTTTTTCTGCGGATAGTCACATCACGAAAAAAAAAAGAGGAAGGGGAGAACAAGTATTCAACGGTCACTACGGATGGCTGCGTGGTCGTGCGGTTTGCGCGCTGGACTGTCGTTTGTATTTATCAAACCCTGCCCGCTCCCATCCCCCTTCGTCCTTCAACTCTGAAAGAACATCCGAAATATGTAAAACATTTTACAAACAAACATTTTACAAACACTAAATAGCAGCGCCGGACTTAAACGTTGTGACCAAGAGGTCATGGAAAGAGAAAAACTAATCTACTATGTATGCTTGCGTCACTAAATATCAGGGCCGGACTTAATCATTGTGGGGCCCTATGCGAAACGGATTTCGCGGGGCCAAGTTTGTTTAGGGAAGCGGATAATAAGTGAAATTTAAGAGTTTGTATTACAAAATAAATTCGTCAATACATTTTATATATTCTTTACTACGTACAGAATTACTTTACGAGCCTTGCGTGTTTCAAAGTCATACAGTATATCATAATAATTCTGTTTCCTACATAGATCACGCTCCATAGCAAGAATTACCAAATGTTTGAGAATTGTTTACCTCAAGTAATTCTTCATTAGTTTGAGGCGAGAGAAGCTTCTTTCACCAGATTACACAATTACGGCTAATGCATAAAGCGGTTTTTATTTATCGCGCGTAGGATTGGCGCTTTCTATATTGAATGACACCCCAAAATGACAATTTTTGTCTATATATTCCGTATATTTTAAGGACTTTTTCGTATCTTTTTTCAATTTCGTGAGATTTCCAGGAGCTCCTGGTAAATCGACAGGAGGGCGCGGAAAATCTGTTTTTATGCTTAAAAAATGGTTTAATTTAATAATTTATACACCTTGAATTAGCGCGGGTCCTATGAAAGTGCGGGTCGTATGAAATCGCGGGGCCCACTGCGGTCACATAGGTTATTATGAAGTTATATATTAAGTAAGTACATTATCTCATGTCACGAGGTCGAATGTCAAAATGCAGGGACCCTATAAAGGTCACATCACCCCTGCCTCCTAATCCCTAGCTAAGCCTCTGAACAAATAACATAAAATAGCTATTTTTGTATATCGATTCCTACTTTATGAAGCCGATGTTGTTCTATAATTTCTTGTTCAATTTAATCCTTGCTATTCGTCACTACTGCATTGAGACTTTCCAATGAGCTTGCTCAGGTTCTTCTATCACAGTCCAGCTCATTTCTACCTAACACGGTGCGCAAAATGTGCATGAATGTCTATTTTATTCAATTCTTTACTGAATACATAGAAACATTTAAGACAAGTGCGGGAATACCCGCTGAAATTTTGTTCGAAATAATCTAATTTAATTTTAAGATGATTTCTTTTTGAATAATTAGAACGGTCAAACCAGAGTCTTCACAATGTGGCCAGTTAGCTAGTATTTATTTTTCCAAAGATATACATAAGCTGTCCAATTTCTAAGAAAGTTAAAGTTAAAGCTGTTTTCAAAATCGGTATACAGGTTGTAGGATTTGCCCAAGAAGAGGAATTGTACAATTACATTTAAAATATTTTTAAAAAACGTTTTTTTAAGTGCATAAAAAAAAAAGGCACTAAAATATACACTAAAAAAATGTGAAGTCCTTATTTGTTATTTGAAACGTTCAAATCTGAAAGTAATTATGTTAGTGGCCATTTAGTTGTTCAAATGGCAGCAGGGAAGTGTGTACATGTAACTGTGTACAAGACTTAAATTTTCGTATTGGTATTGACACAGTTCTGTTCTATTAATCACACTACACATTTGACAGAGAGGTGAATTTCAACGAGGCGATGCCAGGTATTCAATTCAACCAACGGCAAGATCTAAAAGGGACGCAAGCAGTACAGACGACCAATCAGAACAAAGCTACGATCTCCAGCCAGTCGTCATCAAGCTCGCCAAACACGCAGACCACGTTGAGCCACGTAAGTTCATTGGATGAATTTTAGTCTTCCATTTAAGATTAGGGTAACGGTAGTTGTAGCAATTAGTTTGGATCAAAGATGTAATTAACTTTGTAATAGACTATATATGTGTCTACGATATAAAGTAACAATGTGTGCGATTATAAATATTCTATCAATTGTTTTTGTTTTTTCGCAATGTTATGCTTTTAGCTTTCGCAATACGCTATGATCCTATCACTTCTCAGGACCAGTTGAAAAAAGGGGGAGGGGGCTGGAGAAAGAAGGAGTATATGGGGGATCGCTTTTTAAATATATTTGTAAAAAAAAAAAAGGTGAATTCTAACTTGAGGGCTAATGCCTCAGACTACTCAAGTCAATACACTAGCCACTGTATCAGGGAAATGCCTATGAAAATAGAAAGTTTTATTGTTGGATTCAAACTTTTCTCTCTACAAAGTATAAAGGGGGACTAATTCAACTAATACCCCCTTTATCAGCCAAGCACAATTTCTCTCCCTTGTTCCATACAAAGCAAAATAATTAATTACAAATAGCTAATTAACTAATTGGTTAATTTGTTTTATTAATTCTTCTTTTGTCAGGTAAAAGAAATAATTGTGCAAAATTTCAGCTTCGTCCGAAATTGTGTGTGGGAGAAATAACGTGTACAAACTTTTTATCAGACAGACAGACAGACAGAGAGAGTTGATAAAAGCTTTATAACAAAAAATATTCCAGCACCTGAACTGAAGTCGTCCTTGGATGCAGAATTCCTCAAAAAATTTCAAGGCGGCGCTCGTGGAAATAGACGCAGACGTCAATCTTTGTCAACCTATTACATCGACATCACAGCTTTCTTGGACTACACGGCCTACAGTATATTTCTTGCTAAGGCATCTTACGACGCTGACGTCGCAATGCAGAAAATACAAGAATACTTCGCTTTTATATTTGCTGGGGTAAGAACATTGGCAGAAAAATCATTAGAGGTTTCGTTGATTGCACGGTCAATTGTATCGGCACTAAAACTATTGATTGTAGCAATGTAATTGAGTGGTTAGATGTCATGGAATCTTTTTTCTATTATGATACCTCAGCGTTTTTAGCCTGCGACATCAGTTGTCGAGGTATTTACATCCAAGGAATCCTTGGGCTTTTGCCTTTTTTCTTGGCTTCTTTTTTTGTTTTTTTTTGTTTGACTTTTTGTTTTTTTGGTTTGACTTTTTGTTTTTGGTTTGACTTTTTTTTTTTGGTTTGACTTTTTTTTTTTGGTTTGACTTTTTTTTTTTTTGGTTTGACTTTTTGTTTTTTGGTTTGACTTTTTGTTTTTTTGGTTTGACTTTTTGTTTTTGGTTTGACTTTTTTTTTTGGTTTGACTTTTTGTTTTTGGTTTGACTTTTTGTTTTTGGTTTGAGTTTTTTTTTTTTGGTTTGACTTTTTTTTTTTTTGGTTTGACTTTTTTTTTTTTTTGGTTTGACTTTTTTATTTTTTGGCTTATTTATTGGGCTTTAACTTTTTTTTTTCTCTTGTATTAGTTAAAGGTACAATTTAAATAGTTACAATAAATCAATCTTTATATGTTCTCAGCCTATAGTAAATCTTTAGATATACTCAGCCATTAGTAAATCTTTAGATGTTTTCAGCCTTCTAAGACGTACTTAGCAGGCTTGAAAAGCTGTTGATGATTGAGTTAACATTAAAAGGTTGTATACAATAAATGTCCCATTCTAATGATATTCCAGGTAACTATAAAGGTTAATATGGGAGTGCAAACAGCGAAATTGAATAGATCTAGTTTAAATTGATTTTCATTCGGACTAGCTATTTAAAGTGCGATGAATCCGGGTCCGAAAGGGGAAGTAACTTTGAGATGGGATTGTCTCATGTTACCGTTATACATAGTCAACGCTCGTATCATTTTTCTAGGACACCTTGACTTCAAGTGTTCTCAAACTGAAGTACCTTGGTCCGATGGAAGGTTTCTGCTTTATATTTTGATCCAATTCTATCACACATTTATTAACCTTTTGTGGGTGGAATATAGACAAGCGTGACGTAGACTTTCTGAAACAAGTGTATTTACAAATCTCTTGTTAAAGTATCTACATCTTTGATGGACGTAACTAATTTTGATAATAATGTTTCCAGATATCTATTGTTTACCCTGCGACATAGATACGAACCCAGGACAGAAGGCTTAAAAGTAAATTAACAATAAATACACAAATCACTGAACAATAACTTACAGCTACAAACAAAACAAACACACCCTAATGAATACTCAGAAAGACCAAAGTTAAAGGCATATTTCTTATTTCATACGCTAGGACAGATTCTTATCAGTGCTTTTTTTTTTCTAAGTTTCGTATTAAAGCGTGGAACTGATATCCTGAATCAGACAGCAAAATTAACGCGTTAGCAGAGTTTACATCTCTCATTCAACATGCACGACTAAATCGACACATAGGTGCAAGTCGGAAGTTCTTAGTTTTCGACATTGATAAGATAAGATAGGATAAGACATGTCAATTCTCTCTTAGATTTGTGCTATTTATAGTTATGTCTGCTTTCAACCAAGATACATTTACATAGACCCAAGTCAAGGTTTACCTGCTTTTATTAAACTGATTGTTCTAGATCCTTTTGACTCCCATTGTAGGCTTGCAACAATACTACGTCATCCGTCTCTGTTCCGGGTTATTCCCTTTAATTGGGTTCATGTCTATTTTTGTTCTTCGAATCTCCTCCATGCTTGCTTTGATAACTATTTAAATCTAGTCAGCAGTAGGTTTACTTACATTTAGCCTGGTTTTAGTTGAACAGATTAGAGATATGGAAGTCTGATTTCAGCCTCGTGTTTTTCCCATTGGTAGAAAGTATCACATTTCACAGTGCTGATTTCAACAACAGAGAATCTGAAATTGGACCAAGATCTACACAAAACCGTTCAAGTTTCACTTTGCTATTATACAGAAATTAGAAACAAAACAAATGCGAGCGGGGATTAAATTTAAGTGGAACGGGGAATGACTTCACTAAAGTTATATATATATATATAGATATATATATAGTAAAGTAAAGTTCTCCTTTCAGACCTTGCGATCTATAGCGCAGATGATCTGTTTCTGTGGCCGACGGTTAGCAAAAGGTGTCTTGTGGCCAGCACAAGACCTACGGCCTTTACTTTTCCCCAACTAATTAGAGCTGGGTAAATTTAGAGGCGCCCTAAGATCTCGAAATCTTTAGGATTCTGGTTCATTCGATATAAATTGAGAAGCCAAGCGCAGTACCGCTCATATAAAATTTGGACCGACTTCATAATTCGTTAGTTTAGGTAATTTGAGTAGTGTACAGAAAAAGTAAACAAATAAAAGTCTAAATCTAACTAATAAAGGGACTTTAATACTATTATAACTTAGTTACTACATTTTTTTAAAATTATTTAAATTTTAAAAAGAATGTAATAAATCAGTATCTCTCTCACTTAAATACATGTTTAATTAGAAAACATCTAGTAGGCATTTACACTAGAGTTTGCGTAGACCCTCACGTGCAATTAACATTGACTTGATGATTAGATTGATTAGTTGCTTTAATTCATTAAAAAAATTTTAAAAGCGATTTTATTTTTATTTCAGGTAGACCTCATTTATCAGAACTTCGAATCAAGCAGTTTTAAACTACGGGTTAGTTTGACCAAAATTGTAGTCTTAAAGGTAATAATTTTTACCTTATGTTCATATTTTGACTCATTTTGACTAAGCTTATATCAACTCTCTCTATTCATTTTGAACATTCCCATTCTCGGATCAAGTTGAAACTTTAAACAATTATCTAATGAGCCTAACCAAACACAAATTAATTAAAAAAGAAAAAAAAAGTCAATTAACTATTAGTAAGTGATTATTTTGTTTTGATGTCGGAAAGGGAGATAACGTCTAAATTATTGAGGCAAATGCGTAGTTCCTCCCCTTAGACAAGATTTGTTTCTTTTAAAGTATTTAAATTTTCCTTGTTTTCTTCCTTCCACACCCCCTCTCTCTCTGTAGTTCTCATGACTTTTTCTACAAGCTATACGCTTTTGGTTAAAATAAATATTGCGCTTTTTTAAATACAAGCTTTCACAACGTTTTAATTAAAAACCCAACAAATTCATATTTTCCAGAATGACACAACTCTACCGCTGGTCTACATTCAAAGTTGTTCTCTTTACACCTGGGGATGTACCTATACAGACAAAGTGGACACCGACACTGTACTAAGGAACTTTTCCAAGCTCCTGAATACCTCTGTGGGGAGAACCCTGGCCTTTCCTTATGATCACTCTATGCTCTTCATTGGGTTTGTCTTTTATTTCGACTATACTCAAAACCCGGTCTTCACTGGGATTCGAATCGGAGACCCGGTTCGAAAGCCAAGAGCTTTACCACACAGCCACACCATGAATTAGAGGATTGAAACGATTAAATAAGAACCTCATGTTGGAAAAAAATTTAAGGGCTAATTTTTTGTTTGTGGTCACTCTCAACGTTTGGTTGTTAAAAGGGGTGGTGGGAGGTAGCATCATTATATCGAACCCGGAACATTAACACCTTGCCACGCCACTGGAGGGGGCGGGCATCATCATATCAAACCAGAACATTGGCACCTTGCCACGCCACTGGAAGGGGAAGGGACATCATTATATAATAATAAATTTATTTATAAAGCGCTGTTAACAAAAAAAATGTAGGCTCAAAGCGCTGTAACAACATTACAAACACAAACACAAGAGCTAAAATGACAGTTAATCTAAAAAAGTTTGAAACAGATAGGTCTTAATGTTCTTCTTAAAAGTGGTGTAGCATGTTGTCTGTCTGAGATCAATGGGGAGTGAGTTCCAAACCTTTGGTCCGTGAACTGAAAAAGCCCGCAGACCGTAGCTTTTGAGGGAGAAACGTGGCACTACTTAAAGCGTTGAGTCCATTGAGCGAAGGGCTCTCTGGGGTACATATGGAGTAATCAGTTTGCTAAGGTACAAGGGCATCTCGTTGTTATATATACACTGATGACAAAGTGTGGCGACCTTGTAATCGATTCTCGCTTTCACGGGAAGCCAATGGAGCGTGCGCAAGAGCGTAGTAGCAGAATCTTGTCTAGTTTTTTTTAAGGACTATTCGAGCGGCGTTGTTCTGTATACGCTGCAGCTTTGCTATTTTGTCATCAGGTATACCTGCTAGCACGGCGTTGCAGTAGTCAAGGCGGGAGAGTATGAATGCCACAGCTAGCGTTTTTGTTGACTCCGTTGTTAAATATGGTCGGATCTGGCCTAATCTGCGCAGCTGCAGATAAAGACCTTTGCTAGTATCGAACCCGGAACAATGGCACCTTGCCACGCCACTGGAAAGGGGGGGGGGGACATCATCATATCGAACCCGGAACAATGGCACCTTTCCACGCCACTGGAAGGGGGGGGCATCATCATATCAAACCAGGAACATTGGCACCTTGCCATGCCACTGGAAGGAATGGACATTATCATATCGAACCCGAACATTGGCACCATGCTACGTCACTGGAGGACATAATCATATCAAACCATGAACATTGGCACCATGCTACGTCACTGGAGGACAAAATCATATCAAACCAGGAACATTGGCACCATGCTACGTCACTGGAGGACATCATCATATCAAACCAGGAACATTGGTACCTTAACATACAAGGGTTGACAATTATCAACGCCATTATCCATTCCATTGTCAACGCTATTATTACCAATTCATTTTTCAAATTTTTTTTATTAATATAGAAACTGTACGAATGATTGTTAGTATTATTAACTTTATTAGTAGTTTATAAATGGACAGACAATCTTTGGTACTTTTGATTGTAAATGTTATTGGCTCTTAATAAGCTGTACCGAAATTATTTGTTAGGTTCTAGTACAATGTTGAAGCTTATTGTTTTTACCCTCTTTTTTAAGATGGACAAATTAATGTTGGATTGGAAAAGAAAGTTAGAAAATTATTTTTTTTTCATCTCTTTAGGTCTGACATGTGGGTCGGTAGCGTGGATATCTTAGGTAAGTTAGAGTTCCCAGATTTCTTTGATGAAATACTTAATTTAAACATTGATCATTGATCATTAATCAGTCTTATTGGTCTCTTAGTCACTGGTACATTAACAGAAATCATTTTTAAATATGTGCGTTTAATTGCTAAGCCGGACGATTTTGGCGCAGCCATTTTTTTAGCGACATGGTCATTTTGAGGCAGCCATTTTGGCGAGTGACGTTTTTGGCGCAAAATGTTTTAGCCACATTGTGTATGTTTATTTTATGTCTTTGAAAAAGAATGATACATACCTATGTTTTGTATGTGTGCTTGTGTTGAAACGCATATTTTAAATTTGTGTCCATTAGATTTTGGATTAAGTTTGTTGTGCCATTATTATTTATATCACTTACATTAAAAAAATATTTTAAAAATGAAACAATGACTGAAAAAAATCTATTCAATTTTTATTGTCACGAAAATGATTTATTTTATTTAGAGTGACTCCAACTAAAAAAAAAAACTAAAGCAAATGAACTTGTGCATTTTGTCCACATCGCCTATGATGGTATGGTGGTGGAGGAAAACGGGACCTCAAAACAGCGGACATTGATATTGACCATTGTGGAGGACATGGCCCTAGACCGCACTACATGGAGAGAGATGGTGACTAAGAAAGCTATGGACAGCGAAAAAACATGGGCCTCAGCTCTAAAAGAAAAGCGTGCCAAACGGAAAATGGCCGGCTCCTCTACCGCCAAAGCGAAAGCCACCATGACCTGAGATATATGTGACCAGGGGAGTGTCTCTCTAAATTAGGGCTCCACAGCCACATGAAAAAGTGTTCTACGAGATGAATCATAGTCGCTCTACGACTTAAGGAGGACAACTAGGGAGAAGCCTGTTGATATCATGTCTCAGGAATCTAAAGCCTGTCAATATCATGTCTCAGGAATCTAAAGCCTGTCAATATCATGTCTCAGGAATCTAAAGCCTGTCAATATCATGTCTCAGGAATCTAAAGCCTGTCAATATCATGTCTCAGGAATCTAAAGCCTGTCAATATCATGTCTCAGGAATCTAAAGCATGTCAATATCATGGTCTCCGATTGGAATCTGACCTTTCATAGTTTTCCTTTTTTTAATGTTCCGGGTGTTCCCTCAGAATTGAAGATTATTACCTCCTAGCGGGGAATAGCGGCTAACAGGGTTAGAACCCAAAGCGCCGCAACAAGTTGATGTAGATGAGTGTGATTATGTTAATAGGATATAGGTCAATAGGATATGTTAATATAAATGTTAAGTAAGACTATATGAGTAATGTCAGAGATACGTGGATAAAGGAAACATAATTGTGAAACATAATTGTGAAACATAATTGTGAAACATAATTGTGATGGACTATATGCCCAATAACACGAAAGTGTCATTTTTTTTTTATGGTGAAATCTATGGTTATGAATGGGGTTTAAGTATAATGGTAAAAATCGTTCGACATCTTTTTATTTCGCATGTTTTTCTACATATTTCCACATTAAAATGTAAAACTTGTGTGGAATAAAAACTGAAGCTTATTTTTTTTAAAGGAAAACTTTTCGAGATTTAAGTGTGTGAAAGTTATACGCCTGAAGGAGAAGTTGGGAACTATCAACGACCCAACAATGTAGTACTCATGCAAAACTAGCACAATAACAGCCATAGCGGCATGCTATATGATATATTGCATTGCAGCAACGCTCTTGGAGTACAAACATAATGACCTGACATGTCAGAGCCGTAGAGATTGGAATCTATTATTATTATTATAGCTTTTATATAGCGCTACTTTCATGCTTATAGCATGAGAGCGCTTTTGGTCCAATCTCATTTGTGGACCAGTGGGGCTGAGGAGTTGGTTTTCCGTGCTGCCTTTAGGCGCTCAGTAAACAGAACTTTGCCCGAGTCGGGTGTCGAACACTCGATCCCCCTTCTAGGTAGCCAAGCCAAGCCAAGTTCAAGCGCACTTAACCTCTCGACCACGCTAAGGTGGATAGCTATATAAAAAGCTAGCCATTATTGGAGTTTCTGGCGTACAAAATATAAGAAGTGTTGGTAAGCTAAGCACAGACGACAAACTAATTGAAACACGTAAACCTTGCCTCACATATCTACAAAAGAGAGGGATAGAGACGATCAATACAAAAGCGGCAATGAAATGGGAAAATAAAATATAAAAACAAAGCTAATATTAGGGAAATAACTGCACATTTATTGCCAAGTATCGAAATACTGCAAGATTTTTAAAATCCTTTTTCTATATAACAAAATTAATTAATTTCGTCTGATTAATTAATTATCGGTAATTTTTGTATCGATACATGTGTTGTCATCGATAATGAATAATTGTGCAAAGTTTCAATTTGATTTTAGAATGGGAAGAGGGGGGAAAATCTAAATGAATTCTACTAGACAGACAGACAGACTGACAGAGTGCTACTGTAAGTTTTGAAAGAAGAGAAAGAAAATGAGATTTATTTTTTAAACATTCCAATATCGCACAGGTTTAGCTTGGATAAAAACTATTTGCTCGACTAATGGCCAAAGCGCGTCTGCCATCGAAGAAATGGGCGATTACTCTTCAATTACAACTGCAGCTCACGAATTGGGACACAGGTATGAGTTAAGGGACTTTGATTTATCTACGCCAAACAAAATTGCAGCTACTAATCATAAGAATACTTGCGCTATTAGTTATGAATAGTTTAGTATTTTTCACACTTTGAATATTGCGACTTATTCTCTTCTATGTCTTCAAGCAATTCATTCTTACTTTTCATGTACTTACTTCCTACACACTGGCAACAGCAAATACTCGAACCGCATCACGAAAACATAACTCCTCAAAACCTTTCACACTGGTTTCCTACACTGCCCACATCTCACACTCCGCGTTCCTCAACATCATCACTCTTCACTTTTCAAAAATATCACTCCTCACACTCTTCACACACGTATTCCTCACACACCATACTCCTCATATCTCACACCATCCAGTCACATAAGCCCTCACATGTCATGCAATCCTCTCCCAAAACGTCACTCTATGCTTTACATTATTCACACCATTGCCCACACACACCCAATCCTCACACACTTCACTCCACACACACTTTACCCACACACACTTTACTCCAACACGCACACTTCTCAGACACTTTACTGTTCACACACACTTCACTCCTCCCACACTTTCTTCATCACACACTTCACTCCTCCCACACCTCACTCCACAATCACTTCACTACACACACACTTCACTCCTATATTTCACTCCACACACACTTCTCACACAATTCACTCCTCCAAAACTTCTCCCACACCTCACTCCACAAACACTTCACTACACACACACTTCACTCCTCCATACTTCAATCTACACACACTTACCATACACTTTACTTCACTCCACACACACTCCACTCCTCCCATACTTCACTCCACACACACTTCACTTCTCCCACACCTTACTCCACAAACACTTCACTCCATACACACTTCACTTCTCCCACACCTTACTCCACAAACACTTCACTCCACACACACTTCACTCCTCCCATACTTCACTCCACACACTTCACTCCTCCCACACTTCATTCCACACAGACTTCTCACACACTTCACTCCTCCCACACTTTTCACACGCTTCACTACTCCCACACCTCACTTCACAAACACTTCACACCACACACACTTCTCATACTATTTACTCCACACACACTTCACTCCTCCCACACCTCACTCCACAGATACTTCACACGACACACACTTCACTTCTCCCATACTTCACACCTAACACACTTCAGTTCTCCCACACCTCACGCCACACACATTTCACAGCACACACACTTCACTCCACACACACCTCACTCCACACACACTTCACTCCTCACACACCTCACTCCACAAACACTTCACTTCACATACACGTCACTCCTTCCCCACCTTACTCCACAAACACTTCACTCTACACACACTTCACTCCTCTCATACTTCACCCCACACACACTTCTCACACCATTCACTCCTCCCACACTTCTCACGAACTTCACTCCTCCCACACCTCACTCCACACACACACTTCTCACACACTTCACACCTTACTCCACAAACACTTCACTCCCCACACACTTCACTCATCCCACACCTCACCCCACACACACTTCATGTTTACCCCACACACACTTCATGTTAACCCCACATCCTTCAGTCTATCAGCACAGCACGACGGTTATCTCAACTTTTGCTCCTTTGAGGACCGCTACCTGATGGCGTCGTCTGACTCTTACCCCACGCAGTCTACGAGGCAACACCCCTGGAGATTCTCATATTGTACAGTGAACTACTTAGTTTCGTACCTCACTTTACTATCGGATACGCAGTAAGTAAAATATAACATTTCGATGTTTGTATTTGCGGATAATAAAATTCGTGAGATGTATTCAAATAAAGCTTAAATGACATAGATGTAGATACCTGCGTTAAATAAATTACTTTGATAAGACAGCACGTCATATTTAGCTTTTAATGCTGTGCTATACAGCCGCTTGAAACTTTATCCCACAGTACAAGCGGAAGCCCCATAGGATCGACTGCTTGGAATTCATTGCTGGATTTACCTACGCTCGAGCTTAGGGCCCACGCTTGCCTGACACCCTGAAAAATTGTTTTGGAGAAAAAGCAAATGAATAAATTGCATTATGTTCGTTACTAGGGGCCCTGTATTCGAAATAGTTTGGGGCCTTATCAAGTCTCAAATAGTTTGGGGTCTTATCAAGTCTCAAATAGTTTAGGGTTTTATCATGTCTCAAACAGTTTCGACTTTTGGGGGTGTTTTCTAGCCCTTGAAATGTTTATGTTCGCCCAATGCGGAAAAGTCTAGCCAACGTTAAAACTTTTTTTTTTGTTCTAGGAATGTATTTTCTAACAAATGTAAACAAAGTTTGAAATTTAAAAATAAAATTTGGAAAAGAAATCGTGCACTTTATCTTCCTCAGTATTCTCTTTCAGTGAAAAGTGCAACATTTTGGTTGCTATATTTGCTGTTGATTCAACAGAGATATTGAAATCAAATGACAATTAGACCATGATGTCATGTTTCCTCTCTATTCCGGTAAAGATAAAAATAAACCCGTGTTGTAGCTTTTTTTAAAACCCAGGCCTATCTAACTCGTCCTGAAAAAAAGGTACGTAAGTTCAGGCGTGGAGGAGGAATACAGGACGACTGGTTATTCAAGCGTGACCAGTAAGATCACAATTTTTATCTTTCACATCTAATGAACTCATTGATTTAATTTTCATCTTCTGCCGCAGAACTGGAGCCACGTGTTTGTCAAATACACTTCCTGTTTTGAACGAATTTCCAGACGTTACTCAGCGACTGTTGGGCCAAGAAATACCTATAGAAAAGCAATGCCAATTGACTTTCGGCGAATATTCATATGTCTGCTCGGTAAATATACATTCTTTGTTAGACAAACACACATGCTTGGTAAATATACACGAATTTTTAGGCTTGGTTTGGTAAATATACACCGATTCTTTAGCTTTCTTTGATATACAAACATTCTTTGTTTTGGACATACTGTTGCAAGGATCTTATTAAATATCCAGTAAGAGATGACGTCTCGTACACTCTGATACATGACGTATTGTACACTCTGATAGATGACGTATTGTACACTCTGATAGATGACGTATTGTACACTCTGATAGATGACGTTTTGTACACTCTGATAGATGACGTATTGTACACTCTGATAGATGACGTATTGTACACTATGACAGATGACGTATTGTACACTCTGACAGATGACATATTGTACACTCTGACAGATGACGTATTGTACACTCTAACAGATGACGTATTGTACACTCTGATAAATGACGTATTGTACACTCTGACAGATGCTTGGTAAATATACACGAATTTTTAGGCTTTGTTTGGTAAATATACACCCATTGTTTAGCTTTCTTTGATATACAAACATTATTTGTTTTGGACATACTGTTGCAAGGATCTTATTAAATATCCAGTAAGAGATGACGTCTCGTACACTCTGATACATGACGTATTGTACACTCTGATAGATGACGTATTGTACACACTGATAGATGACGTATTGTACACTCTGATAGAAGACGTATTGTACACTCTGATAAATGACGTATTGTACACTCTTGACAGATGACATATTGTACAATCTGACAGATGACGTATTGTACACTCTGACAGATGACGAATTGTACACTCTGATAGATGACGTATTGTACTCTTTGATGGATGACAAATTGTACACTCATTTAACAGTGGTCTTTGTACAGCCAATAACAGGTGACCTAGTAACAGATGGCGTATTTTACAATCAGTTATCGACAAATGATGATGGTGAGAATTTCTTGAATGAATCAAATCTGTCTGATGAGAGGCGCAGTGAGCTAAATGGGGCGCCCTGGTCAGGGTAATTTACTGGCGCCCCCACCTCCATTTTCCATGAACATCACATAGAAATACAGGCTGCGTGTGGTGCCCCCATGAGGATGGCGCCTCTGTGTCTGAAACATCCTAGCCAGGACTTTGTTTTCCCTCGATACTTGCGCTTGAATACATCCTATTTCCTAGAATATCACAAAGTTTTATTTGTTTTTTTCTTTCGGATTTATTTTATCTAAAATCTAAACCAATCTCAATACAAATGACTTGGTTTTTACTGGGTTGTATCTCTTTCTCCAACAGAATACCGTCCAGAGTGAAATTTGCAGCGAATTGTACTGTTACTCACTCAAATATGAATGCCGGCTTTTCCAAGCTGCTCTCTCCGGAACGAGCTGCGGCTGTGGTAAGGTAAGAAATAGACTATTTCTTTATTTTTTTTTAAATTTTCCATTGCCCAATAGGTGCGTACTTTGTGATATTCAGTGAGAATTATGACTCACGATGCGGCCACTGCAGAGAGGATGACAAGACGACATTCTCGCAAAATGTCGCTTCTTGCTGAGATGGGACAAGGGTATGAGAGAAAGCAGCGTTTCACCTAGCAACGTTTTACCTAGCAACGTTTTACCTAGCAACGTTTTACCTAGCAACGTTTTACCTAGCATCGTTTCACCTAGCAACGTTTTACCTAGCATCGTTTCACCTAGCAACGTTTTACCTAGCAACGTTTCACCTAGCAACGTCTCACCTTGCAACGTTTTACCTAGCAACGTTTTACCTAGCAACGTTTTACCTAGCATCGTTTCACCTAGCAACGTTTCACCTAGCAACGTTTTACCTAGCAACATTTTATCTTAGCAACGTTTCACCTAGCAACGTTTTACCTAGCAACAATTTATCTTAGCAACGTTTCACTTAGCAACGTTTCACCTAGCAACGTTTTACCTAGCAACATTTTATCTTAGCAACGTTTCACCTAGCAACGTTTTACCTAGCAACGTTTCACCTAGCAACGTTTCACCTAGCAACGTTTTACCTTAGCAACGTTTTACATAGCAACGTTTACCTAGCAACGTTTTTCCTAGCAATGTTTAACCGTCGTCAAAAGTTTCGAAAAAATTTTTGAATTTTCTACAGATCAATTTTAATTTGGAAATTTCGGCTTTAAATTTGTGTAACTGTAATGCTATCTTTAAGGGGTTTGGCTTGGGCTCCGAATCGCAGGGTCTCGCGTCCGAATCTTGGTAAAGACTGGTATTTTGAATTTCCGGATTCTTAGGACGCCCCTGAGCCCACCCAACTTTTGATGGGTTCCTGACGTTCGTTGGGGAAAGTAAAGGCACTTGGTCGTTGTGCTAGCAACATAATACCCTGGTTAACCGTCGGCCATAGAAAAAGATCTAGATCGCAGTGTCTGAAAGGAATACTTTAGTTCACTAATACTTTTATGTAGACAGACCCTTAGCGTTCACCTACTTTATGATACAATGTTTTATTTTACTCTCTAGACATGCCGGCAGGGAGCGTGTGTTGAGACATTAACAGCTACTGATAAATGTGAGTTTAGATTTTTTACTTCAAAGAAACAACAAACCAGTTAGACTTGCAGTGTTTTAACAAAGTTAATTCTTACTTAATATAGAAAACTAAACATGACTTTTTTCGGTCATTGAAAAATATAGCGAAAAAAAAAATGGTCATTCTGGAGATCTAACCCATGACATTCACATTATTAGTGTGAAGCTCAATAAACTCTTAGAATGATACTCTATCAATTTAGCTATCCTGACATAGTTCTATGTGCTAAATTTAGCTTGAAATAAATGATTCAATGTTGTACTTTCAATTCCATTCTTTTTCTTTTCTTCATCTTTTTACTATCTAGAATATTCTAGAAGATGTTAACATATTGTAGTAATTGAGTACTTGGCCATAGAACTGTAATAATGAGTACTTGGCCATAAAACTGTAATAATGAGTGTCAGGGTGGGATTTCAGATTAGCTAGGGTATGATATGATATTACGGTCCCGTATCCCCAGCCTGAACAGAGTAACACAAGAACCTAAAGATATTAGCATGTAAACTACAAACATTACATAACAGTTATTCAACTGAACATTTAGTGAATAACAACAGTTGTCAACAGGAACAATATTTAATTAAACTTAATTGTAATTTTCAAACATATTTGCATGTACATCGATATCCGTGAAGCTAGCATTTGATAATAATTAGTCTAATATCACACCAACAGGTTTCCGTAACACACCTTCGCACTCCATCTCGGCGCCCAACAGAAGCTAAACTCCCTACACTCCAACACCGATAGTTGCTACACAACTCCAAGGGCAGAAAGACGACAACTTTCCCATAGCCCAAACCTAACACCGTACCAAAAAACCAGCTACCAAGCTCACAAACGCAACTCTCTCTCTCTTGCGGAAACTAAGGATGACGTAAACACACACACAAAATATTCTAGACAACAAAACGCACTTAAAAGAAACTACTTATTATACTCTAAAACACCAATAGTAAATGCAAAGAAAAACTACAAGCGCGCACGACATCCCCCCTCTCCCCCTAACTGGATCTTGCGAAGACAAGTCCAGTCTTCAAAAAAAAAAGAAATTGAAAACTGAAGTATATAGACAGCAAAAGGAATTAGGAAACATTGCCCAAAACTGAAACCGAAGAATACAACCTTCATAAAGTCAAACTGACATAATTATTCAAATAGATGATGTCTCAAAGAACAACATCCATCATACAACTATTATAACATTGCAATGCATACTAAAAACAAGCAGTACATATTACATAGATATATACATACAAATCAAGCAATAGCTATAATAAAATAGTCTTTTTGTGCGAGTCACACCAATCTTGAGCACAAGTCTGCAAGTATATTGTCCTCTCCTTTTATGTGACACACGTCGAAGGTGTAGTCCTGAAGCATCAGAGCCCACCTCGTAACTCGGTGGTTCGTAAAGTTCGTGCTCCGAAGGTAAGCCAAGGCCTTGTGGTCCGTCTGAAGGTGAAACGTACTTCCACGCAGGTATCTGTCCAGTTTTTTAATGGCAAATACGATAGCCAAACCTTCTCTCTCGATGATGGAATACCTCTGCTCCCGAGGCAATAACTTGCGACTCACATACTTGACGGGATGCAGAACACCATTCACGAACTGACTCAGTATACCGGAGATTCCTTTGTCAGAAGCATCGGTCTGAAGAACAAACGGCAATGAAGGATCAGGCAAACGAAGAATGGGGTACCTACACAGATACGCCTGCACCCTGCTTAAAGCCTCCGCGCACTCATGATTCCAGTGCACCTTAACAGACCGACCCCGACCCAATAGATTGGTAAAAGGAAACAACTCCGCGTACCCTGGCGAACCTACTGTACAAAACCTCCAAAGCGATTAAAGATTTCAGGTATTAAATTTTTCAACCCTATAGACCACTTACAGCCCTAAATATTCCTTTACCCTAGATATCTTTAAAAAGAAAAACAGTTGAACAAGATAATGCTGATATTATACCACCCGCGGTACAATTATGCATGTCATTAGTATCTTCCTCCTATACGACAGAAAATGCAACTAGATTCGTAACCCAGATCCAATTGCTAAATTCAAACAGGATAAGATTGTACTATTACGATGGTATATGCTCTATTACATGAGCTTCATCATGTACATTTTACTCAACCAAATAATAACGCAATACTTTCATGTGTGTGCTAGCCTATCAAACCAAGCCCGCAAAATTTACCGATGCGACCAGATTACTATCTTAATCATCACGTCAACCTCTCGCGCTCACACGATGAGGGACCACCACAATACTTCTACTACCAAATTTCGACCTGTCCAAATATCTAACCGCCTTAGCAACGTCTGCTAAGTTCTTAAACCTTACATGTCCAATACCCATGGACTTCCCATTTGCCTCTAATACCTCCACAAAACCAAATAAACCAAACTCCCTAAATCTATCCTTAAGCCTTTGCCAGTTAACATTGAATGGCAAATTCCTAATAGTAACTGTATAGCGATCCGGCATTAACTTATACCTACGGCGACCTTCCGAATCGCGACGACCCTCTAGTCATCTATGTCTAGATCGCTGGTCTAGGTCATTGCCAATATCATTGGGATTTACATCATCAACATTAGTCTCATTATTTTGGGTAACAAATTCATTAGAGCACTCAGCTGCTTTATGACCCTGCTCCCCACAACTGAAACAAACAATTACCTTTCGTTTAACCACTGGACTCTGCTTAATCACAGGCTCACATGCTGCTGCCACATACACAGTTTCTTCTTTACTAATTGATACATTCGAATCGGCTACCTTAAAACCTTCGATTACCTCCAGCATGTTCTCCACAGTATTTTGCTTGTTTAGAACAAGTTGTCGATAGACCTCCCCCGAAACATTTTCAAGTATCCTGTCTTTAATGAAGAGATCTTTGATCTCATCTGCTGACTTTCTTACCTCAGCCATTTTGCACCAGTTGTCAAGTGCGGTCCTCAATTCGGTCACATACCCACGGAAGTCATTCCGCCGTGGTTTGACCCGGTGAAACCTTTTGCGGCATGTCTCCGCATTGATGTCTGCGTGGCGGAGAAGTGCCGTTTTGACATCCTCATACTTATCGCTAAGGAACAGACTGTCCCTCAACATAAAGTTTTTGAGCGGTGTCGTCAACTTGTACGACAATAGCAGGGACCACTCCTTACTCTCAATCTTACACCTTGCTGCCACGGCCTCAAAGTGCGTCAGGTACGCCAGAAGATCATCATCTTCCTTCATGCCTTGGAAGTTCTTGTCTAGCCTGTCCAAGACACTCTTTTGTCGCACCTCAACTGCCTGACCTGCCACTGCACCTGCCTCTGGCGCCAACTTCTCTTTAAGCCGTGCCAACTCCAGTTCATCTTTTCTCTTGAGCTCCTCTCTAGCCTCTCTCTCCTTCCACCTCTCGTGTTCCTCACTCCTAGCCTTCTCCTCCCGTTCATGTCTAGCGGCTTCATCCGCCTTCGCTTCTCTTCTCAACCTCTCTTCACGCTCAAGTCTGGCTTTCTCCTCAGCCTTAGCCTCTTTTCTCAACCTCTCTTCCTCTGCCTTCGCCTCTTTTCTCAATCTCTCCTCTCGCTCAAGCCTAGCCGTCTCTCGTTCAAACTCCTCCTTCTTAGCTCTCTCGTAGTCAACCTTCTGCTCTGCCACATACCTCTCCAACCTCTCACCATCATACCCGAGAGCACGGCCATCACTGATGAACTGGGCGGTTAGAGTCAACCTCGTCTCCATTACATATAATATTAAGCCTTAATTAATAATTACAGTCTAACTATCACTAACAAAACCCAAAGTCAGATCATAGAGAGAAACAGAATATATATCATTACTTAATTAAAACGGGCGAACTGAAATCACGGCCGCATCGACAAAAACAGGGCCAAGGACTTATCTGCTCAGTATCCCGCGTCGGAGGGAATCGCCTCACTCCAGGCTCCGCAGAAGAGAAAAGCCACAGGCAACCACAGCCACTGGAACAGACCAACGGTTCTAACTTCAGGACGGTTCCGGTACACCAGCCAACAAACCGCACAGATTCAGGTCGATCCCGTCGACAGGCACTCGATCCACTCATACGTTGCCGCTCAGAGTCAGAGGATTCAGGCGTTGGTGACAATAAATGCAAAAACAAGTTACAATAGTTTCAAAGAGTAATTACACACTCTAAGTTTACCGAACAAATAGGAACTACTCACATTAGGCACAATACAAGGGATGCCCAACGAATATATCGTGTGCTGTACATAAATCATCAGACCGCTCAAACGGCTTAAATGTATTTAATTTTATTTAATACATAAACATTACATATTTATATATCTTATGATGGTTATAACGGTCAAATCAAGGACACAGAGGTCACAAAGTTGACAATTACATATTGTTCGGACGAGCCCCCATTTCTGTCAGGGTGGGATTTCAGATTAGCTAGGGTATGATATGATATTACGGTCCCGTATCCCCAGCCTGAACAGAGTAACACAAGAACCTAAAGATATTAGCATGTAAACTACAAACATTACATAACAGTTATTCAACTGAACATTTAGTGAATAACAACAGTTGTCAACAGGAACAATATTTAATTAAACTTAATTGTAATTTTCAAACATATTTGCATGTACATCGATATCCGTGAAGCTAGCATTTGATAATAATTAGTCTAATATCACACCAACAGGTTTCCGTAACACACCTTCGCACTCCATCTCGGCGCCCAACAGAAGCTAAACTCCCTACACTCCAACACCGATAGTTGCTACACAACTCCAAGGGCAGAAAGACGACAACTTTCCCATAGCCCAAACCTAACACCGTACCAAAAAAACCAGCTACCAAGCTCACAAACGCAACTCTCTCTCTCTTGCGGAAACTAAGGATGACGTAAACACACACACAAAATATTCTAGACAACAAAACGCACTTAAAAGAAACTACTTATTATACTCTAAAACACCAATAGTAAATGCAAAGAAAAACTACAAGCGCGCACGACAATGAGTACTTGGCCATAAAACTATGTGCACAATTTTAACTTAAATTAAATTACAAAGTTTTTACTTGAGTTTCCGACCAAACCAGTGGCGTCACTAGATTCGATGTCACCCAGCGCGGTTGATTCATTTTGTCCCACACACCCCCACCCCCCCCCCCCCCCACCTACGCAACACCCTCATCACCAGATCTAGTCAGGGCCGGCCTTAGATGATAGGAGGCCCGAGACGAAGCGAGCTTGTAGGCTGCAAATGAAATAAAAAAATATAAAAAATAAACACCGAGTAAAAAACTAAAACCACCCAATGTATTTAAAACCTAGAGTGATAGAGCATCGGTGTGAAGTAAAGACTAAAACTCACTTTTTGATACGGAAGAGCTTATCAATTGGTTACTGAAGTGCTACAAATGTGGACAAAAATTATTTATTAATTGCTTCATTGCGTCCCTTATCAATACTCCTGATCACCGGATACACCAAAAAGTTAGCTATTCATAGATATGATTCCATTTATGAAAATCCCGAATGAGGTAAATTTAATTTTACTTGTAAATATGTATTTGCTTTTTTTTTTTTTAAATTACAACCTCAGCTTGTTTACCAAAACTTTTAGTAAAACATTCTATTTATGGAATGCATTTCCTACATTATCTGATTTTTATACAAAAGTTAAAGTTCTATTTTACAATATCTTTTTTTAAGGCTAGTACTTAATGTATTTAACACTGAACTATTGTGACTTCTTTTTTCATGAAGATTGCAACTATATCGATATCTGGAAGAACTGTTCTTCTGCTGATTGCTCCAACTCTGTACAGAAAGTTTACTGCGCCAAAACATGTCGACCAGTTTTAGCATGTAAGCTGGCTTATGTCTTCAACGTGCACTTTATGTGTCTAGTACAGTTTAGCCATACGTTATGCAATACGTTTTAACAATAAGTTCAAAAATAAGTTTAACAAAAAGTTTAACAAAAGGTTTAATAATAAGTTGAACAATACGCTTAACAATACGCTTAACAATACGTTTAACAATAAGTTTAACAATAAGTTTAACAATACGTTTAACAATAAGTTGTTTATAAAGTCTAACAAGCAAAATGTAAAATACATTTAAAAAACAAACACAAAAAAAAACAAACATGAAAATACTTTTAAAAAACACAGCTTATATTAAGTGTCACAGTATCAATTAGTAGGGTCTGCCATTTAATTTATTTTCTAATAGAGCTAGATTCTAGAGTCTAGACCAGGGGTTCTCAACCTGTGGGTCGCGACCCCTTGAGGGGTCGACTGACGATTTGTCAGGGGTCGCCTAAGACCATCGAAAATATGGATAGTATTTATTGTATTCTTCTATTGCTGTGAATGTTATTGGGGGGGGGGGGGGGGGGGGGTCGCGGCAGAGTGGGTGGATAGCAAAAAGGGGTCGCCGAGCTTAAAAGTTTGAGAACCGCTGGTCTAGACTTTTAGACCATCAATAATAAATCTGTGCAATTAGAAATATTTTTATCATTGTTTTTGTTTAGCACAATTTCATGTTTTAGCTTTCTCAATACTCTATAATATTATCACTTATCTGGACCGGTTTTTGAAAATTGGGGGGGGGGGGGGGGGGGAATTTACCATAATCTCTTTTAAAAGAATTTATTTTAAAAAAGGAAAAAGGAACGATTTGAATTTAAACTTATGGCTCAAGCCTCCTCAAGTCGACATACTAACCAGTCTGCTAGGGAGATGCTTGTTAAAAATAGAATATTGCATAGTTATGTATTGTTTTATTTTTTCCAACTTACTTTAAAGCTGCGACCTATAAAGGGGAATGATTCAGCATAGACCACCTTAAGTGCAATTTATTTCCCTTTTTCTCGATCCCAAACATAATAATTAATTACCAATAGTTAATTAACTAATTGGTAAATTTTTTTTAATTTACTTATTCTTCTGTTGTCAGGTAAAAGAAATAATTGTGCAAAATTTCAGATTGATCCGATATTGGGTATCGGAGTTCGAACTTTTTACAAGACAAGCTGACAGAATGAATTGGTATAAGCTTTGTTACAAGTAAACAAATAATTTGTTTGAGTTTGAAACATTTTGGTCGTCCCTTCTTAAAAAAAACATTGTTACGCCCTAACCCCAGAGCACCTGAAAGACGGAGGAAGAGGGTAGCAGGCCAAGGTTGAAACTCGGAACCATTGTGAAGACAGTCCGCAGCGTAGGCCACACAAACAGGTAGCATGCTATTAATAAGCTGTTTGACTAGATCGCGCGATTCAAACACTTAACTCGAAACTCGTTATCTCTGACCTTAACCTTGACTTCCTCAAACCACCTTGACAAAAACTGTCCGCCAGCAGAAGTGCAACATGTTGTAATTACAATAATACTTGAATAATTACGTCATGTTGGACTCTTTTTGATTTTCAGTAACGACCACCCCAACCACAGCAGTACAGCAGTCGCCCACGGGTAAGTTTTTCACTCTGATAGGTCACGATAACATTAAAGCAGAGTGATCTCCCCATAGGTTAAGTTCTCGAGCTATTCACTATTGAAGCGATAAAGTACAGAATAAAATAGAAAAAGAAGAAAGAGAATCTGAGGAAATGTAATGGCGATATACTGTGACCTAAAAAAAAAAAAAAAAAAAAATGACAGGTTGCAAAAGGTATTGAAATAAAAAGTGAAACTAAAAAATTTAAAAGACGCTACAATAAAATAAAAAAAATCACATGGTTGTCAAACAAATAACATTTCTTAGTGACTAGTGAAAGAAGGAGGCCCAGTGGCTGAGCGGTAAAGCGCATGGCTTTTAAAACGGGGCCCTGGTTCGAATCTTGGGGAAGACTGGGATTTTTTAATTTCTAAAATGGGTACCTGACGTTAGCTGGGGAAAAGTAAAGGCGGTAGGTAGTTTTGCTGGCCACATAACACCCTCGTAAAAGGTAGGCCACAGATGGCTTTTACATCATCTGCCCTATAGGCCACAAGGGGAACTTTATTTACCTTTATTAGTGAAAGAGACCGGAAAAGCTACTTTGCAGTGTTAAAAAGAGAACATAATTATAATATACCTTTTGTATCTTCTGTACACTGTATAACTCTCTGTTTCTAGTTATTCGAAATAGATTTTTAAAAAATCTCCAGCACCATTTTGTTTCGCTATTTTTACTCCGTATAGTGGCTACGTCCAAAACATGTCAAACATTTTACAAAAGTATGTAAACCATTCCTCTTTTCCAACCCTGCTTTCTTTCCGTCTTCCTACCTCTCTCATTCTCTCTCTATGTCTCCCCCCTCTCTCTCCCTCCCTCCCAAAATCTTTCATTATCTCTCTCCTCTCTTGCTCCCCTCTCCTTCTACCATCCTCTCGCTTCTTTTCTCTTTCTCTCTCTCTCTCTCTCTCTCTTTCTCTCTCTTTCTCTTTCTCTCTCTTTCTCTCACTTCCCCCCTCTCTCTCTCACTTCCCCCCCTCTCTCTCTTTTTCTCTTTCTCTCTCTTTCTCTCCCTCTCTTTCTCTCTCCCCTTTTATCTCTTTCTCTCTATCTTTCAAACGTAATATATTTCACGACAGATAAACTACCTCAACCGGAAAAGTGACACAGCTATACAGCGCATACTCTTAACACATGGGGCTTAGTTCTAAACGTTAACAGCTATTTAACAAATACACTATTTTCTTACTTCTATAGTACCAGATGGTTGCTATGACGACTACCACTTCTCTTACAATGGTGTGACCTGTAGAACGGCGTTGTTGTACTTATTCGATTATTGTCAATTGTATCAGTTCATCTCAGCGTGCTGTGCCACCTGTAGTCAGAGGAGCACCACCGTTACGTCCACTAAAGGTCAGCAGAGCCTAAGATCGACTGTTACGTTATATGTTACGTATTCATTGTCACATTTATAACATAATCTGACTGCTTGAGCTTGAAACGGTTTAGAACAAATTGCGTCATCAATCAAAGAACCAATGAACACTTTAAAACTAATTGCGTCATCAATCAACGAAATAATGAACAATTTAGAACTAATTACGTCATCAATCAAAGAACCAATGAACGCATTAGAACTAATTGCGTCATCAATCAAAGAACCAATGAAAACTTTAGAACTAATTGCGTCATCAATAAGAGAACCAATGAATACTTTAGAACTAATTGCGTCATCAATCAAAAAACAAAAGAACACTTAAGAACTAATTGTGTCATCAATCAAAGAACAAAAGAACAATTTAGAACTAATTGCGTCATCAACCAAAGATTAAAAGAACCTTATAGAACTAATTGCGTCATCAACCAAAGATTAAAAGAACATTTTAGAACTAATTGCGTCATCAATCAAAGATTAAAAGAACATTTTAGAACTAATTGCGTCATTAATCAAAGATTAAAAGAACAGAGTGGGTGGATAGCAAAAAGGGGTCGCCGAGCTTAAAAGTTTGAGAACCGCTGGTCTAGACTTTTAGACCATCAATAATAAATCTGTGCAATTAGAAATATTTTTATCATTGTTTTTGTTTAGCACAATTTCATGTTTTAGCTTTCTCAATACTCTATAATATTATCACTTATCTGGACCGGTTTTTGAAAATTGGGGGGGGGGGGGGGGGAATTTACCATTATCTCTTTTAAAAGAATTTATTTTAAAAAAGGAAAAAGGAACGATTTGAATTTAAACTTATGGCTCAAGCCTCCTCAAGTCGACATACTAACCAGTCTGCTAGGGAGATGCTTGTTAAAAATAGAATATTGCATAGTTATGTATTGTTTTATTTTTTCCAACTTACTTTAAAGCTGCGACCTATAAAGGGGAATGATTCAGCATAGACCACCTTAAGTGCAATTTATTTCCCTTTTTCTCGATCCCAAACATAATAATTAATTACCAATAGTTAATTAACTAATTGGTAAATTTTTTTTAATTTACTTATTCTTCTGTTGTCAGGTAAAAGAAATAATTGTGCAAAATTTCAGATTGATCCGATATTGGGTATCGGAGTTCGAACTTTTTACAAGACAAGCTGACAGAATGAATTGGTATAAGCTTTGTTACAAGTAAACAAATAATTTGTTTGAGTTTGAAACATTTTGGTCGTCCCTTCTTAAAAAAAACATTGTTACGCCCTAACCCCAGAGCACCTGAAAGACGGAGGAAGAGGGTAGCAGGCCAAGGTTGAAACTCGGAACCATTGTGAAGACAGTCCGCAGCGTAGGCCACACAAACAGGTAGCATGCTATTAATAAGCTGTTTGACTAGATCGCGCGATTCAAACACTTAACTCGAAACTCGTTATCTCTGACCTTAACCTTGACTTCCTCAAACCACCTTGACAAAAACTGTCCGCCAGCAGAAGTGCAACATGTTGTAATTACAATAATACTTGAATAATTACGTCATGTTGGACTCTTTTTGATTTTCAGTAACGACCACCCCAACCACAGCAGTACAGCAGTCGCCCACGGGTAAGTTTTTCACTCTGATAGGTCACGATAACATTAAAGCAGAGTGATCTCCCCATAGGTTAAGTTCTCGAGCTATTCACTATTGAAGCGATAAAGTACAGAATAAAATAGAAAAAGAAGAAAGAGAATCTGAGGAAATGTAATGGCGATATACTGTGACCTAAAAAAAAAAAAAAAAAAAAATGACAAGTTGCAAAAGGTATTGAAATAAAAAGTGAAACTAAAAAATTTAAAAGACGCTACAATAAAATAAAAAAAATCACATGGTTGTCAAACAAATAACATTTCTTAGTGACTAGTGAAAGAAGGAGGCCCAGTGGCTGAGCGGTAAAGCGCATGGCTTTTAAAACGGGGCCCTGGTTCGAATCTTGGGGAAGACTGGGATTTTTTAATTTCTAAAATGGGTACCTGACGTTAGCTGGGGAAAAGTAAAGGCGGTAGGTAGTTTTGCTGGCCACATAACACCCTCGTAAAAGGTAGGCCACAGATGGCTTTTACATCATCTGCCCTATAGGCCACAAGGGGAACTTTATTTACCTTTATTAGTGAAAGAGACCGGAAAAGCTACTTTGCAGTGTTAAAAAGAGAACATAATTATAATATACCTTTTGTATCTTCTGTACACTGTATAACTCTCTGTTTCTAGTTATTCGAAATAGATTTTTAAAAAATCTCCAGCACCATTTTGTTTCGCTATTTTTACTCCGTATAGTGGCTACGTCCAAAACATGTCAAACATTTTACAAAAGTATGTAAACCATTCCTCTTTTCCAACCCTGCTTTCTTTCCGTCTTCCTACCTCTCTCATTCTCTCTCTATGTCTCCCCCCTCTCTCTCCCTCCCTCCCAAAATCTTTCATTATCTCTCTCCTCTCTTGCTCCCCTCTCCTTCTACCATCCTCTCGCTTCTTTTCTCTTTCTCTCTCTCTCTCTCTCTCTCTTTCTCTTTCTCTCTCTTTCTCTCACTTCCCCCCTCTCTCTCTCACTTCCCCCCCTCTCTCTCTTTTTCTCTTTCTCTCTCTTTCTCTCCCTCTCTTTCTCTCTCCCCTTTTATCTCTTTCTCTCTATCTTTCAAACGTAATATATTTCACGACAGATAAACTACCTCAACCGGAAAAGTGACACAGCTATACAGCGCATACTCTTAACACATGGGGCTTAGTTCTAAACGTTAACAGCTATTTAACAAATACACTATTTTCTTACTTCTATAGTACCAGATGGTTGCTATGACGACTACCACTTCTCTTACAATGGTGTGACCTGTAGAACGGCGTTGTTGTACTTATTCGATTATTGTCAATTGTATCAGTTCATCTCAGCGTGCTGTGCCACCTGTAGTCAGAGGAGCACCACCGTTACGTCCACTAAAGGTCAGCAGAGCCTAAGATCGACTGTTACGTTATATGTTACGTATTCATTGTCACATTTATAACATAATCTGACTGCTTGAGCTTGAAACGGTTTAGAACAAATTGCGTCATCAATCAAAGAACCAATGAACACTTTAAAACTAATTGCGTCATCAATCAACGAAATAATGAACAATTTAGAACTAATTACGTCATCAATCAAAGAACCAATGAACGCATTAGAACTAATTGCGTCATCAATCAAAGAACCAATGAAAACTTTAGAACTAATTGCGTCATCAATAAGAGAACCAATGAATACTTTAGAACTAATTGCGTCATCAATCAAAAAACAAAAGAACACTTAAGAACTAATTGTGTCATCAATCAAAGAACAAAAGAACAATTTAGAACTAATTGCGTCATCAACCAAAGATTAAAAGAACCTTATAGAACTAATTGCGTCATCAACCAAAGATTAAAAGAACATTTTAGAACTAATTGCGTCATCAATCAAAGATTAAAAGAACATTTTAGAACTAATTGCGTCATTAATCAAAGATTAAAAGAACAGAGTGGGTGGATAGCAAAAAGGGGTCGCCGAGCTTAAAAGTTTGAGAACCGCTGGTCTAGACTTTTAGACCATCAATAATAAATCTGTGCAATTAGAAATATTTTTATCATTGTTTTTGTTTAGCACAATTTCATGTTTTAGCTTTCTCAATACTCTATAATATTATCACTTATCTGGACCGGTTTTTGAAAATTGGGGGGGGGGGGGGGGAATTTACCATTATCTCTTTTAAAAGAATTTATTTTAAAAAAGGAAAAAGGAACGATTTGAATTTAAACTTATGGCTCAAGCCTCCTCAAGTCGACATACTAACCAGTCTGCTAGGGAGATGCTTGTTAAAAATAGAATATTGCATAGTTATGTATTGTTTTATTTTTTCCAACTTACTTTAAAGCTGCGACCTATAAAGGGGAATGATTCAGCATAGACCACCTTAAGTGCAATTTATTTCCCTTTTTCTCGATCCCAAACATAATAATTAATTACCAATAGTTAATTAACTAATTGGTAAATTTTTTTTAATTTACTTATTCTTCTGTTGTCAGGTAAAAGAAATAATTGTGCAAAATTTCAGATTGATCCGATATTGGGTATCGGAGTTCGAACTTTTTACAAGACAAGCTGACAGAATGAATTGGTATAAGCTTTGTTACAAGTAAACAAATAATTTGTTTGAGTTTGAAACATTTTGGTCGTCCCTTCTTAAAATAAACATTGTTACGCCCTAACCCCAGACCACCTGAAAGACGGAGGAAGAGGGTAGCAGGCCAAGGTTCAAACTCGGAACCATTGTGAAGAGAGTCCGCAGCGCAGGCCACACAAACAGGTAGCATGCTATTAATAAGCTGTTTGACTAGATCGCGCGATTCAAACACTTAACTCGAAACTCGTTATCTCTGACCTTAACCTTTAACCTTGACTTCCTCAAACCACCTTGACAAAAACTGTCCGCCAGCAGAAGTGCAACATGTTGTAATTACAATAATACTTGAATAATTACGTCATGTTGGACTCTTTTTGATTTTCAGTAACGACCACCACGACCACAGCAGTACAGCAGTCGCCCACGGGTAAGTGTTTCACTCTGATAGGTCACGATAACATTAAAGCAGAGTGATCTCCCCATAGGTTAAGTTCTCGAGCTATTCACTATTGAAGCGATAAAGTACAGAATAAAATAGAAAAAGAAGAAAGAGAATCTGCGGAAATGTAATGGCGATATACTGTGACCTAAAAAAAAAAAAAAAAAAAAAATGACAGGTTGCAAAAAATATTGAAATAAAAAGTGAAACTAAAAAATTTAAAAGACGCTACAATAAAATATAAAAAAATCACATGGTTGTCAAACAAATAACATTTCTTAGTGACTAGTGAAAGAAGGAGGCCCAGTGGCTGAGCGGTAAAGCGCATGGCTTTTAAAACGGGGCCCTGGTTCGAATCTTGGGGAAGACTGGGATTTTTTTATTTCTTAAATGGGTACCTGACGTTAGCTGGGGAAAAGTAAAGGCGGTACGTAGTTTTGCTGGCCACATAACACCCTCGTAAAAGGTAGGCCACAGATGGCTTTTACATCATCTGCCCTATAGGCCACAAAGGGGGAACTTTGCTTACCTTTATTAGTGAAAGAGACCGGGGAAGCTACTTTGCAGTGTTAAAAAGAGAACATAATTATAATATACCTTTTGTATCTTCTGTACACTGTATGTCTCTCTGTTTCTAGTTATTCGAAATAGATTTTTAAAAAATCTCCAGCACCATTTTGTTTCGCTATTTTTACTCCGTATAGTGGCTACGTCCAAAACATGGCAAACATTTTACAAAAGTATGTAAGTGTCACGTATTACGAATTGAATTCTATATCTATTCTAATTTTAATTGGCTTGCCTAGGGGATCGTGACAATAGAAAAAGCAGTTGTGTCACTTATCTTAAGTCTGAATTTAACCAAAGACTTACAATGAATAACAAAAAAAAATATGACACAAGAAATCGGAAGGTAAAATATCAACTTAATGTTTAATAAAATATAAATCAAATAGTACTTTTAAATGAATCACATGAAGTTACAAGCAAGAAAAACAAACATTTTCTCAATACAGAATTGATGGGTTGACCAAACCCTTTCACAAAAATGGCATGTAAAAATATTACCATTCAAGAGTTTTAAAATATAACTACCAATACAAGCAAGGCCTTGGAAAAGAAAAATCTTAACTTACACTATCAATAGGTATACCACGCAGGGGTCACGCAATGTCTCCGCTATCCTGTCTCACGGCTGTCTCCGTATGTCTTGTCTTTCTCAACGTTACACGGGCGGTCATTTAATAAGTCTACCGCGCGTCGAGATCAAGACAAATATCATAGTTTCTAGACTACTACTCGAGAACAGAGCAAGTGATCAACAAGACAGAGCTAGAACCCTCCCTTTTTTAACCAGAGGTACACACATAGGTCAAGGACCGGTCACACTGTCTGTGTTGCTTGACTCGCCGCCGCTAATAAAATAAAAATAAATAAAAAAAAACTTATTACACAAAAGGGGCAGACAACCTCGGGAATTCTCTACCCGTCTCTCGACCGCAACAGGTCAAAAAAAAAAACAATAGTAAATAGGTAACAATGCCTAGATACGTAACATAAGCAATTCCTCTTTTCCAACCCTGCTTTCTTTCCGTATTCCTACCTTTCTCATTCTCTCTCTATGTCTCCCCCCCCTCTCTCTCCCTCCCTCCCAAAATCTTTCATTATCTCTCTCCTCTCTTGCTCCCCTCTCCTTCTACCATCCTCTCGCTTACTTTCTCTTTCTCTCTCTCTCTCTCTTTCTCTCTCTCTCTCACTTCCCCCCTCTCTCTCTCACTTCCCCCCTCTCTCTCTCACTTCCCCCCTCTCTCTCTCACTTCCCCCCTCTCTCTCTCACTTCCCCCCTCTCTCTCTCACTTCCCCCCTCTCTCTCTCACTTCCCCCCTCTCTCTCTCACTTTCCCCCTCTCTCTCTCACTTCCCCCCTCTCTCTCTCACTTCCCCCCTCTCTCTCTCACTTCCCCCCTCTCTCTCTCACTTCCCCCCTCTTTCTCTCACTTCCCCCCTCTTTCTCTCACTTCCCCCCTCTCTCTTTTTCTCTTTCTCTCTCTTTCTCTCTCTCTCTCTCCCCTTTTATCTCTTTCTCTCTATCTTTCAAACGTAATATATTTCACGACAGATAAACTACCTCAACCGGAAAAGTGACACAGCTATACAGCGCATACTCTTAACACATGGGGCTTAGTTCTAAACGTTAACAGCTATTTAACAAATACACTATTTTCTTACTTCTATAGTACCAGATGGTTGCTATGACGACTACCACTTCTCTTACAATGGTGTGACCTGTAGAACGGCGTTGTTGTACTTATTCGATTATTGTCAAGTGTATCAGTTCAGCTCAGCGTGCTGTGAAACCTGTAGTCAGAGGAGCACCACGGTTACGTCCACTAAAGGTCAGCAGAGCCTAAGATCGACTGTTACGTTATATGTTACGTATTCATTGTCACATTTATAACATAGTCTGACTGCTTGAGCTTGAAACGGTTTAGAACAAATTGCGTCATCAATCAAAGAACCAGTGAACACTTTAGAACTAATTGCGTCATCAATCAGAGAACAAAAGAACACTTTAGAACTAATTGCGTCATCAATCAAAGAACCAATGAACACTTTAGAACTAATTGCATCATCAATCAAAGAACCAATGAACGCATTAGAACTAATGGCGTCATCAATCAAAGAACCAATGAACACTTTAGAACTAGTTGCGTCATTAATCAAAAAACAAAAGAACAATTTAGAACTAATTGCGTCATTAATCAAAGATTAAGAGAACACTTTAGAACTAGTTGCGTCATCAACCAAAGATTAAAAGAACACATTAGAGCTAATTGCGCCATCAACCAATGATTAAAAGAACACTTTAGAAATAATTGCGTCATCAATCAAAGATTAAAAGAACATTTTAGAACTAATTGCGTCATTAATCAAAGATTAAAATAACACTTTAGAACTACTTGCGTCATCGATCAAAGAACCAATGGAGTCTAACATTTTCTGACGCTTTTTTTTTTTCAATTCTGCAGCTGACGGTTGCTATGACGACCCCTACTTTGGTTACAAAGGCTGGACCTGCCAGACAATACAGAGGTACGCACTTTACCTCTGCAAAACGGATCAGGTCAACAGAGCTTGCTGTTCTACTTGTAAACAGTCGACGACCACAGCTCTGAGCACGGAAGGTAAGAGACTCGTGTTTAAATCCCGCCAATGTGAACAGGAATGTTAATGAGCTCGGAACTTGTAGAGAGAGAAAGTTTATTTACAACCCCCTCCCCTTTCCCCTCTCCCAAACTAAATCTTTGTAGTTCTACGTTGGGAAACAGTTTATGACTAAAACAAGCTTTGACTTCTTCGTCCTCCAGTCAACTATCTGCTTCCTATCTGTACGCTCTTGTGCAGTCTGTGCCAAGGAAAAATCTTGGTTCTCGGTTTTTGCACACTGCCAGGGCCGGCTTTAGATAATTGGAGGCCCTAGTTGAATTGAATTTGTTGGCCCCACATGAAATACAAAAATAAAAAAGAAACAGTGAATAAACTAGAATTACGCATTTTATTTTTTTTTAAAACCTAGATCTAGTGTATTCCAACACATAAAATTGAGGACACGTTTCGCTATTTCTTCTCTTAAAAAAATTGTTTCGATTTCTCTGCGAGGTCCCTACCAACTGGAGGCTGCCTAGTTTTGCTTTTGCCTAAGGCCGGCCCTGACACTACCATGCAGAGTGTTCAGCGTTGGCTATGCTGGATTGTTGTGGTAATGGGGTCTATTTAAAAGGAATGAAATTGTGACATCCGTATGCTTGTTTCGTAAGGGTGGGCGCAGTGTCAACGGTGGGGTGGAACTGTGGGGACTTTTTCTTTTTTCGTGTCCTGTTCTGAGTTGGAAGTCTCTAGATTGCTATTTGCAGGAAGGGAAACAAAGGCTGTCCAATTTGGTCTGGCAAGGTCATTTTGTCTGTAGTGGTCATTTTGCCTGGCATATTGCATAATCTCTGTCTTTAGAACGAATCGGGGTTACGTATAACACAAAAGGTTGTTTTGACAAAATATCTGTCCAAAACACACGGAAAGCGTAAGCATGAGATATTTACAGCTTTTGTAACTCCAAAGGAGCTCACTTACTACTTATATATATTGTTTGTTTAAGTCGAAAAATGGGTTGTGTTTATTTATTTATACTATTCTAATTTTTTTAATCAAATTATTTAATTTTATAAGATGAAGTTGTGATAGTATTTTTTTTTTGGACGGACGTTGACTTATAGCACCTAACTACTGGTAAACAGCTCAACCGCCCAGGCGTATAGGCGTATTATATTTTAACCTATGAATCTTAAAAAATAGAACATTTATTACAAAGTAGATCAGCGTTTCCCAAACTTTTTCTTTAACGGAACACTTCGTACAATTAGAGAATTTAGCGGAACATTTTGCTAATTTATATTTTTTTAGGATGGATCATTTCCTATTTGTTGAAGCATGTCGTTAGTAATTAAACCATTGTCTAAATTTCCTTTTGTTATTTATTTTAAAACTAGGCCTTCAATAAAATACATATTAAAACGTTTGAAAAATAAGGATGATTCACTTTGATGATATTGTATATTTGAAGATCATGTTTTTTATATCAGGAACGATATTCGTAAGATAAATCTGGTGTGGCCTCGACCAGACCGAAAGGACGCGTGGTGGGAGCTCTAGCACAGCAGGCAGTCCTAGCACAGTTCCGAGTCGGACACTGTCCAATAGGCACGTATTTTGGATGGTGGAAGGAGAACTACAACACACGGTGCCGCCACTGCGTCGAGGACGACGAGACAATAGAGCACATTCTTTATGAATGCCGAGCTCTGCATGAGGGACGATTAGAAAAAGGAAATGAGAGAGAGAGAACTGGTCCGTGTCCGGCGGAGGATTTTCCAGCTACCCGTCGCCTCAGCGTGGCGCCTCCGTGGAAACGTCCAGGGGTGGAACTGGATAGGCTAAGAACGAGTAGCGAACCAGGCCTTCTAGCAGGTCTCCCTGGGTGAGCTTTTGTTTTATTTATCTCACTCGGGGTGGGGATGGAACAAGTAACCTGCAACCCAGTCCAAAAAGTCCGCCACGCCGTTCCACAAAAGGTATCGTCATCAGTTTCGGATAGCTGGATTGGCGACACTCGCACGGAACAGTAGCGGTTACATTATAGGAATATGAGACAAGCTCCCTGCAGTTAGCATTGTTCTCGGCCACTTGTAGCGAGTGGGACCCGTTCCGGGGACGGTGCGCTGTGTACACGGCACGGCCCGGTTTTGCCCAGTCAACCGATATGGCCGTTTACCGTTGATCAAAAAACAAAAGAACAATTTAGAACTAATTGCGTCATTAATCAAAGATTAAGAGAACACTTTAGAACTAGTTGCGTCATCAACCAAAGATTAAAAGAACACATTAGAGCTAATTGCGCCATCAACCAATGATTAAAAGAACACTTTAGAAATAATTGCGTCATCAATCAAAGATTAAAAGAACATTTTAGAACTAATTGCGTCATTAATCAAAGATTAAAAGAACACTTTAGAACTACTTGTGTCATCGATCAAAGAACCAATGGAGTCTAACATTTTCTGACGCTTTTTTTTTTTTCAATTCTGCAGCTGACGGTTGCTATGACGACCCCTACTTTGGTTACAAAGGCTGGACCTGCCAGACAATACAGAGGTACGCACTTTACCTCTGCAAAACGGATCAGGTCAACAGAGCTTGCTGTTCTACTTGTAAACAGTCGACGACCACAGCTCTGAGCACGGAAGGTAAGAGACTCGTGTTTAAATCCCGCCAATGTGAACAGGAATGTTAATGAGCTCGGAACTTGTAGAGAGAGAAAGTTTATTTACAACCCCCTCCCCTTTCCCCTCTCCCAAACTAAATCTTTGTAGTTCTACGTTGGGAAACAGTTTATGACTAAAACAAGCTTTGACTTCTTCGTCCTCCAGTCAACTATCTGCTTCCTATCTGTACGCTCTTGTGCAGTCTGTGCCAAGGAAAAATCTTGGTTCTCGGTTTTTGCACACTGCCAGGGCCGGCTTTAGATAATTGGAGGCCCTAGTTGAATTGAATTTGTTGGCCCCACATGAAATACAAAAATAAAAAAGAAACAGTGAATAAACTAGAATTACGCATTTTATTTTTTTTAAAACCTAGATCTAGTGTATTCCAACACATAAAATTGAGGACACGTTTCGCTATTTCTTCTCTTAAAAAAATTGTTTCGATTTTTCTGCGAGGTCCCTACCAACTGGAGGCTGCCTAGTTTTGCTTTTGCCTAAGGCCGGCCCTGACACTACCATGCAGAGTGTTCAGCGTTGGCTATGCTGGATTGTTGTGGTAATGGGGTCTATTTAAAAGGAATGAAATTGTGACATCCGTATGCTTGTTTCGTAAGGGTGGGCGCAGTGTCAACGGTGGGGTGGAACTGTGGGGGCTTTTTCTTTTTTCGTGTCCTGTTCTGAGTTGGAAGTCTCTAGATTGCTATTTGCAGGAAGGGAAACAAAGGCTGTCCAATTTGGTCTGGCAAGGTCATTTTGTCTGTAGTGGTCATTTTGCCTGGCATATTGCATAATCTCTGTCTTTAGAACGAATCGGGGTTACGTATAACACAAAAGGTTGTTTTGACAAAATATCTGTCCAAAACACACGGAAAGCGTAAGCATGAGATATTTATAGTTTTTGTAACTCCAAAGGAGCTCACTTACTACTTATATATATTGTTTGTTTAAGTCGAAAAATGGGTTGTGTTTATTTATTTATACTATTCTAATTTTTTTAATCAAATTATTTAATTTTATAAGATGAAGTTGTGATAGTATTTTTTTTTTGGACGGACGTTGACTTATAGCACCTAACTACTGGTAAACAGCTCAACCGCCCAGGCGTATAGGCGTATTATATTTTAACCTATGAATCTTAAAAAATAGAACATTTATTACAAAGTAGATCAGCGTTTCCCAAACTTTTTCTTTAACGGAACACTTCGTACAATTAGAGAATTTAGCGGAACATTTTGCTAATTTATATTTTTTTAGGATGGATCATTTCCTATTTGTTGAAGCATGTCGTTAGTAATTAAACCATTGTCTAAATTTCCTTTTGTTATTTATTTTAAAACTAGGCCTTCAATAAAATACATATTAAAACGTTTGAAAAATAAGGATGATTCACTTTGATGATATTGTATATTTGAAGATCATGTTTTTTATATCAGGAACGATATTCGTAAGATAAATCTGGTGTGGCCTCGACCAGACCGAAAGGACGCGTGGTGGGAGCTCTAGCACAGCAGGCAGTCCTAGCACAGTTCCGAGTCGGACACTGTCCAATAGGCACGTATTTTGGATGGTGGAAGGAGAACTACAACACACGGTGCCGCCACTGCGTCGAGGACGACGAGACAATAGAGCACATTCTTTATGAATGCCGAGCTCTGCATGAGGGACGATTAGAAAAAGGAAATGAGAGAGAGAGAACTGGTCCGTGTCCGGCGGAGGATTTTCCAGCTACCCGTCGCCTCAGCGTGGCGCCTCCGTGGAAACGTCCAGGGGTGGAACTGGATAGGCTAAGAACGAGTAGCGAACCAGGCCTTCTAGCAGGTCTCCCTGGGTGAGCTTTTGTTTTATTTATCTCACTCGGGGTGGGGATGGAACAAGTAACCTGCAACCCAGTCCAAAAAGTCCGCCACGCCGTTCCACAAAAGGTATCGTCATCAGTTTCGGATAGCTGGATTGGCGACACTCGCACGGAACAGTAGCGGTTACATTATAGGAATATGAGACAAGCTCCCTGCAGTTAGCATTGTTCTCGGCCACTTGTAGCGAGTGGGACCCGTTCCGGGGACGGTGCGCTGTGTACACGGCACGGCCCGGTTTTGCCCAGTCAACCGATATGGCCGTTTACCGTTGATCAAAAAACAAAAGAACAATTTAGAACTAATTGCGTCATTAATCAAAGATTAAGAGAACACTTTAGAACTAGTTGCGTCATCAACCAAAGATTAAAAGAACACATTAGAGCTAATTGCGCCATCAACCAATGATTAAAAGAACACTTTAGAAATAATTGCGTCATCAATCAAAGATTAAAAGAACATTTTAGAACTAATTGCGTCATTAATCAAAGATTAAAAGAACACTTTAGAACTACTTGTGTCATCGATCAAAGAACCAATGGAGTCTAACATTTTCTGACGCTTTTTTTTTTTTCAATTCTGCAGCTGACGGTTGCTATGACGACCCCTACTTTGGTTACAAAGGCTGGACCTGCCAGACAATACAGAGGTACGCACTTTACCTCTGCAAAACGGATCAGGTCAACAGAGCTTGCTGTTCTACTTGTAAACAGTCGACGACCACAGCTCTGAGCACGGAAGGTAAGAGACTCGTGTTTAAATCCCGCCAATGTGAACAGGAATGTTAATGAGCTCGGAACTTGTAGAGAGAGAAAGTTTATTTACAACCCCCTCCCCTTTCCCCTCTCCCAAACTAAATCTTTGTAGTTCTACGTTGGGAAACAGTTTATGACTAAAACAAGCTTTGACTTCTTCGTCCTCCAGTCAACTATCTGCTTCCTATCTGTACGCTCTTGTGCAGTCTGTGCCAAGGAAAAATCTTGGTTCTCGGTTTTTGCACACTGCCAGGGCCGGCTTTAGATAATTGGAGGCCCTAGTTGAATTGAATTTGTTGGCCCCACATGAAATACAAAAATAAAAAAGAAACAGTGAATAAACTAGAATTACGCATTTTATTTTTTTTAAAACCTAGATCTAGTGTATTCCAACACATAAAATTGAGGACACGTTTCGCTATTTCTTCTCTTAAAAAAATTGTTTCGATTTTTCTGCGAGGTCCCTACCAACTGGAGGCTGCCTAGTTTTGCTTTTGCCTAAGGCCGGCCCTGACACTACCATGCAGAGTGTTCAGCGTTGGCTATGCTGGATTGTTGTGGTAATGGGGTCTATTTAAAAGGAATGAAATTGTGACATCCGTATGCTTGTTTCGTAAGGGTGGGCGCAGTGTCAACGGTGGGGTGGAACTGTGGGGACTTTTTCTTTTTTCGTGTCCTGTTCTGAGTTGGAAGTCTCTAGATTGCTATTTGCAGGAAGGGAAACAAAGGCTGTCCAATTTGGTCTGGCAAGGTCATTTTGTCTGTAGTGGTCATTTTGCCTGGCATATTGCATAATCTCTGTCTTTAGAACGAATCGGGGTTACGTATAACACAAAAGGTTGTTTTGACAAAATATCTGTCCAAAACACACGGAAAGCGTAAGCATGAGATATTTATAGTTTTTGTAACTCCAAAGGAGCTCACTTACTACTTATATATATTGTTTGTTTAAGTCGAAAAATGGGTTGTGTTTATTTATTTATACTATTCTAATTTTTTTAATCAAATTATTTAATTTTATAAGATGAAGTTGTGATAGTATTTTTTTTTTGGACGGACGTTGACTTATAGCACCTAACTACTGGTAAACAGCTCAACCGCCCAGGCGTATAGGCGTATTATATTTTAACCTATGAATCTTAAAAAATAGAACATTTATTACAAAGTAGATCAGCGTTTCCCAAACTTTTTCTTTAACGGAACACTTCGTACAATTAGAGAATTTAGCGGAACATTTTGCTAATTTATATTTTTTTAGGATGGATCATTTCCTATTTGTTGAAGCATGTCGTTAGTAATTAAACCATTGTCTAAATTTCCTTTTGTTATTTATTTTAAAACTAGGCCTTCAATAAAATACATATTAAAACGTTTGAAAAATAAGGATGATTCACTTTGATGATATTGTATATTTGAAGATCATGTTTTTTATATCAGGAACGATATTCGTAAGATAAATCTGGTGTGGCCTCGACCAGACCGAAAGGACGCGTGGTGGGAGCTCTAGCACAGCAGGCAGTCCTAGCACAGTTCCGAGTCGGACACTGTCCAATAGGCACGTATTTTGGATGGTGGAAGGAGAACTACAACACACGGTGCCGCCACTGCGTCGAGGACGACGAGACAATAGAGCACATTCTTTATGAATGCCGAGCTCTGCATGAGGGACGATTAGAAAAAGGAAATGAGAGAGAGAGAACTGGTCCGTGTCCGGCGGAGGATTTTCCAGCTACCCGTCGCCTCAGCGTGGCGCCTCCGTGGAAACGTCCAGGGGTGGAACTGGATAGGCTAAGAACGAGTAGCGAACCAGGCCTTCTAGCAGGTCTCCCTGGGTGAGCTTTTGTTTTATTTATCTCACTCGGGGTGGGGATGGAACAAGTAACCTGCAACCCAGTCCAAAAAGTCCGCCACGCCGTTCCACAAAAGGTATCGTCATCAGTTTCGGATAGCTGGATTGGCGACACTCGCACGGAACAGTAGCGGTTACATTATAGGAATATGAGACAAGCTCCCTGCAGTTAGCATTGTTCTCGGCCACTTGTAGCGAGTGGGACCCGTTCCGGGGACGGTGCGCTGTGTACACGGCACGGCCCGGTTTTGCCCAGTCAACCGATATGGCCGTTTACCGTTGGGAGCCCTCAGACAGGACAGGGGTGAAGAGCCCCATGTCCAGGCCTGGTAGTTGGATAAAAGCCTTTCTAACCATCAACGGGATAATGGCGCCTACGGCGCCGATTCCCTACTGGACTTCATCGAAGTCCGGCGAAACGTCTGTCCTTGTACGGGGATAATGCTTCCTCTTCCGTGCTCTAAGGGGGTAATCTCAGCATGGGGTTTCTGATTCGGTGTGGCCTCAAGCTTTTTTTTAGACTTTCACTATGCAACCTAATCTGAATATTCTGCTGCGCTTAAATAGTCTGTAGGAAACAGAAGTAAAATCACAAGCAGCTTGTTTGAAATATTTTGGTACTCTTCAGGCAAACTCAACCAGAGATCTTTTAATGGTTAATCTTTGTATCTTTGTTTCAAAATTGATTCTGAATATAGGTCAGTTCAAAGTTCATAGTGATCTTGTTATTTAAAAATTCCATTACAGAGACGAGCTAATCAAATCATTCTTTTTCTAAATTTACTTAATCATAAATTCATGTGTAGCTCTACTAATTAATTATTCCAGTAGTTTATGGAAAGCGTAGATCACTAAGGGATATAAACAATACTCAACTTGAGATGTAATGACAAGAAAATGTAGTAGACTCTAGTAGTAATATAAAATTATTTTTTGAACAAATTAAACTCACTACAAAACACGTCTTTTCACTCTGGCATTCTGGAGTCGTCTCGTGTGCCCAACACAGCTTTTGACAGTGCCGCTTATCTTGCATCAGTCAAACTGTTTAGCCATCAGCCAGTCGCACACTTATTCTTATCATCACCATAAGAGCACACACACACACACAGAGACACTCTAAGTCAATTTTCTCTGGCATACATTTTGGCTAGTGTCAGTAGATCAGCGTCCAGGACTCGAAGGCTACGCTTGCCGTGCAGTGCTAGCGTTCAACTTCAACTACCTTAGTCTGTTGGACCGTTTGGGCACCACGCAAGATTCGTCTTTCTCTATTTCTCTTTTGCCTTGGATAGAACCTCATTAAATAGTGCCGTCCATTCTATATGGCCAGCTTTATGTTCCATTTTGAACAGACTTCATACATTTATAATTATTAAAACAACATTCTGTCTTCTTTTTTTCAGTCACAACTTCTACCACGGTGTGTAAGGACAACCCCTACTTTACATTCCATGGTTTACGCTGTGCTAGTGCCATGCTGAGCCCCGTGAACCTGTGCTACGAGCCTGAAGTCCAGACAGGCTGCTGCAGATCTTGTTTTATGAGATTGAGAAACGTGAAAGGTTAGTATTGCCATTGACTCGTGACATGATGAACATTGACTATGAACTTTTATTAATTTCCCCTAAGTAATTGACTAATCGGTTAATTTGTTACATTAATTCATGTTTTGTTTGGTACAATAAATAATTGTGTAGAGTATCAACTTGATCTGTGAATAGATTACGTGTTCAAAAAAATTTGTACCAGACAGACAGACGGACAGACAGAGTGAGTTGATAGAAATTTTGTAAAAAGAATAGCATTATCCACCATCTAACTGAACTCAAAGAGAGAAAACTTTTTTTTATGTAAATCCTTGCTGGTCTGACTAGGTACAGCTTAAGCTTTAATATGTCAATATTTTGAAGTAAACTAGATTTATGTAGAGTACTGTAATCTAACAGTGCAATACAATTAACAACAAGGTAGTGTCAACGAGTGTCGTCTTTTTTCAACATTTATGGATTAAATTTATAACATAGACTAAACCTAGATCTCGGTCTATCAGTAAGTTTACTTTATTGACATTTTGTAAATATTTTTTACCACAGAGATCAAAGTTTTTTTTTTAAAGTTAGTTTTACATTTTAAAATGCAAATCTTTAATAGATTTGTTGCCGATTTATTTTCCTTTTAAAAGAGATCAAACATGTGCTTGCAGCAAGAACTAAGAATAGTTCTCTCTTTGTTGCCACGAATAAAACTGTATGATATACATCGAATTCCAGGTATCTTGTTACCTTTACTAATAATAGATTTAAATGGCGAGTATTTTAAGGTTACGTTAATTAACCTTGAAGCAAAATTTACAGAATCGAGTATAAAAGATCCAATAGTTATTCTTAATAATGCTAGAATTGTTCATTATTCGGGTTTGGCTTCTATAATTTCAGAATTAAACTTCACACTCTAGTTATTACCCCTCTATTCATCTTACCTCAATCCAATGGAAACATGCTTTTCTAAATAAAAAAAAACCAAACAAACCGTTCTTATAGAGTGATAAAAGAGTGAATTGCAAAGGTGGGAAAATAAATCAAAAGCCTAAATGTAAGTCTTTTCGTCAGAGGAAATTTCACAATCATGGCATATTTTTATTTGTGAAATTAAAAAAAATGTTATTCTTTCTATGGGAACTTTTCCCATGCGGGTTGACCAGAGAGGGGCTACAAAACAGCGTAACGCAAAGATTAAACCTATGATAACGCAGCCACAATGAGTGGCCGTCTGACTGGCCTGCGGCATAAATCCAAAAGCAACATTTCTGAACTGTGATACACACCCTCTCAACCTGGCAGCTTTTCATTCTGCTGAGATAGATCCAACAATTGTCACCTTTTTTGGAACTGTACATGAATTGTTAAACTTTTTTTTCCCAAATTAAACCCCAGAGATGGGCCAAACTGAAAGAAAATGAAGCCGAGATTAAAAAAAAAAAAAAGACTTATACAAGAGAAGAAACTACGTCGATAGTTTCCTTGCATCTCGACAAAAATCATCATACTGTTGGAGAACCTTTTGAATCAACAACTGAAAGAATGGACACTAGAAGCAGTGCACAGAATCTGTTCTGTTGTCACAGATAGATATTAACATTAACATACTGTAGACATTAATTAATAATAAAGATAATAATAACAGAGACATATAAGACTCTCTTTTTATTTCCGTCAAATCCGTTCGCTTTCGCACAAAACATAAACAACAACAATGACATAATATCATATAATATTAGCACATCCTTCCTTTTAAAGTTCTTAAGACTGATATCTACTAGGAACTTTAACAATTCGACAAGTTCTGGTTGTCTTGACTGGCACAACAAGTTCTCTATACGTTGGTCTATAACTGTGTTTCGTTTTTTCCAACAGTTTGCTGTTTATTATCTTAATCGGTATCACAGTACCCAGAGATATCTTCATCGAAACTCTAATTCAAAAAGCGTTGATTTCTTCTGTATGTTTTTCCGTTTGTCTTTATGATGTAAGATCTGGGTGGTGAATGTTTTTTTTATGACAACTGCTTTCTGCCAAGTTTGACCTAGACGAACTCTCACTTTCTCTCCGACAGAGTAATCTTTAGGTAGTCTTGCTGTTGCATCGTATTTCACTTTGCTTTTCATTTGTCGTTCGTTGAGTAATGTCTCTGCATTTTCAGCTACCGATGGTTTCAATAGTTTGGGATCAGTTGGAATGATGTCCCTGAGTCTTCTACTCATCAGCAGTTGTGATGGTGAATACGGCAGTCCGTTTATCGGAGTATTTCTATACTCGAGCATAACGAGATATGGATCTTTCCCACTGTTATATGCTCTGAATCCTTCTGCTTTCGCACAAAACATAAACAACAACAATGACGTAATACCATATAATATTAGCACAGAATCTTCTTCATGCAGTGGAAAACTAAGAATTTTTTGCTTATTATTATTATTATTATTATTAAAGCTTTTATATAGCGCTACTTTCATGCTTAAAGCATGCTCAGAGCGCTTTTGGTCCAATCTCATTTGTGGACCAGTGTGGGGGGAGGGGGTGTCTAGTAGTTGGTTTTCCGTGCTGCCTTTAGGTGCTCAGTACTCAAACACAACAGTTACTTTAATGTGGAGGTGACAGCTGAAGTATAAGTAACTATATTCAATAGTAACAATCTCGTCAACACAAAAGTTATTAGCTACTTGATCTACTTGAACCTCAAGGATCAAATCTAATCTTGAATTCTGGTCAAAGCTCCTGCGCCCAATTAATATAGTTCAGAAGAAACTACAAAAGTCCGGACTGCATATACGGGAAGGTGCTAAAGAAATTAGTACCCTTTCATGCTTTCTGCAAAATGATGAGAAACTGACAAAAACCCAATCCATCGAAAAAGCAAAAGAAGGTAGTGAATACTATGGATTCCCTGTAATCAAAGCAACCAGAAGAAAGAAATGACTTAATGGGAAGTTGAGTTTTAATGTAGGACTATCAATAGAACTGCAATTCAAACGTGCTGCGAGAGAAGTGCTGGACAGATTTCATATGGAGATGAAGGGCAGATTACAAAGGCTGGAAAGAAAATGAATACCTTTGGGTTTATTCTTGAACCAAGACACTTGTTAGATGAAGACACGCTTATGACAAACTGTGCTACTTTTCCTGTTTGTATGATGAAATAAATGGAAAATCGCTTTTTCAATGTTGCCATTGATGCACGAGCATTTTTCATCAACAAATCAGTAATACAATCACCAATAGACATGTAGAGGAAACAGGCTTCATATGGTAATTACGTGTGCTCAAACTTTGCAACCTCCTCCGAATACCGCTAGCTCAGGCCACTTCCATTACGTCATGTGAGAGATCATTCTCAAAGCTCAAGTTCATCAAAAACTATCTCAGGAGCACAATGACGCAAGAAAGGCTTATCATGGCTTTAATGTCAGTGAAGTCGCAAATACTAGAAAGTATCGATGTAGATGATATTATAGATGTCTTTGCTGCACAGAATGCACGATGTGAAGCGATATGAATTGAGATTTATCACTTGTGCATTATTTATCTAATAAACAACGGTATTATTCATTAAAATAGTCTTAATGATTATTTCTTGTTAAGTTTTCTGATATATTGAACCAATTTGATTTTGGGCTTATATATTTTATCTTTTTTTTTTTATAATTTATAAATTATCTCATGTCATATGTCGAATGTCAAAATGCCAGGGGCCCCAAAAGAGATCAATCCCCCCTGGCCCCCAAATCCCTAGCTACGCCCCTGAGTATTGCACTGCCGCGCTAGTGTACAAATGTACATAATGATACCCATCCGTTAGTCTGTATACAACTTCAACAGCATGCACAGCTAAACCTATGTAGGTGGAGTACATTCGTAATGTTGAACTTCTATATGTTTTAACATTCTTTTGAGACAAAACTGACGAAAACGTTTAATTTGTTTTTAAAAAAAAGCACTTGAAAGTAGATATATACACAAGTGAATAGTATAAACCAGTGATGCACAAAATACGGCCCGCGGGCCAAATCCGGCCCTTGACGTGCTTTCATCCGGCCGCAGAAACGTCGGCAGAAAATATAGAAAATTCCCCCCCCCCCCCCCAAGTGTTTAAAATGTATCTTTACATACGTTAGGGCCCTGACATTTTTAATATGGATTAGGCCTACTACCAAGACATTTAATATTTGCGCGTTCATGAATAGAACTATAGAATCTACTAGGAGAAGTGAACGGACCTTTACTTTCTTGTAGAACATGCTACAATTGCTAGCCAACATGTTTGTTTTGTAAAGAAAGTGAGGCTGTTTTTAAACAACAAGAGCAACACAATATAAATAGAACTGATGCCATTTTTTTTTAAGTGTAGAGAGAGCATTCAAATATCCTAATAATTCAATGTATGTACTAGATCCTCGCGGGTTTGAAATAAAATAGTTTCAGGTCAATTTCATTAAGTTTTTGTATCTTTTCTATCATGTCGCCCGCGACAATAGTGTTAGAAATTAAAATGGCCCGCAGATTGAATTAGGTTGGGCATGACTGGTATAAACCAAGTGAAATGATAATTTAAACAAACACTACATCAAAATTACATCAAACTTTTCTGTCTCAGGTTTCTCGCTTGTCTCCCCCTTTTCAGTACAAACATATATATTCATTTAAATTGGGACATACTTCCTCGTGGCTTCATTAGAAGCTCTTCAGCCTACTCAACCAAAACATCCGCCTTTATTTTTTCTCACGATACCATTATAAACAAACACACATATTATAAAACGCGCGGTTTAGCTCTGACGCGCCAGTGTGCAAATGTACACAAATAGTACTAGGCTACAACTACATTAACCTTCTTTTCTTTTCTTGTTTTCAACTCAGACTGTGAGTACGGCGACAGGGACAGAGGGAAGTGCAGCAACATCACCACGTGTCAAGGCAACAAGTACGACTGCTGTCACACGTGCAGCGGGGTCAAGGTCGTGACACACGCGCTCGCAGCCATAGTACTAAACCTGGTGATGGCATTGCTACTGACTTGATGCTCGACATCTGTATGAAGGAGCAGGCTTTTCCAATGCAGTGCCTTTAAACCCTGTATATTGTTCAGTCAACAAACAGCGTTGCACTGTAGTTGCACATGGTTATCACGTGTTGTATTGAATATTGATTACTCTTTGATGTGGAATGTGTGTGCTTGTTTTTGATGTAACCACGAGTAAAGGAGGACAGATAGTTTGGTTGTGTAAGTTGAATATATTTTCATGAAATCATATGATTGTTTGTGGTAGTACAATGATAACTGGTGTTCAAGCTGAAGAGAGGGGGGACAAGCGAGGGACTTGTGACAGAAAGACGTGTGACAGAAAGACGTGTGGCAGAGAGACGTGTGACAGAAAGACGTGTGACAGAGAGACGTGTGACAGAAAGACCTGTGACAGAAAGTAGTGTGATAGAAAGACGTGTGATAGAAAGACGTGTGACAGAAAGACGTGTGACAAAGACGTGTGACTGAAAGACATGTGACAGAAAGACGTGTGACAGAAAGACATGTGATAGAAAAATGTTTGACAGAAAGACATGTGACAGTAAGACATGTGACAGTAAGACGTGTGACAGAAAGACGTGTGATAGAAAGACGTGTGACAGAAAGACGTGTGACAGAAAGACGTGTGATAGAAAGACGTGTGACAGAAAGACGTGTGACAGAAAGACGTGTGACAAAGACGTGTGACTGAAAGACATGTGACAGAAAGACGTGTGACAGAAAGACATGTGATAGAAAAATGTTTCACAGAAAGACGTGTGATAGAAAGACGTGTGACAGAAAGACGTGTGACAGAAAGACATGTGACAGTAAGACGTGTGACAGAAAGACGTGTGATAGAAAGATGTTTGACAGAAAGACGTGTGACAGAAAGACGTGCTACAGAAAGACGTGTGTTTCTAGTTAGGGTTATTTTGTTTAAAATTTATTTAAGATCACTTTTAACTTGTCTTTCTTCATTGAAGTTCAATGCTGTGTACATTTAATAATAAAATGTATGATCAGTTTTGTTTTTTTTTAAGTTGTACATTACAATACACCTACACCAGTTTAGTATGCCTTTTTTGTAACTTCAACCCAAGGCAGTAGCGTAACTAGAAATTCGCCATCACTTGGGAGTTTGAGGGGGCTTAATGTCTAATGGGGGGCCCCTACATTTTGCGTAATATTTAATATTTAATGTAAAAAAACATTCATTAAGTGGCCCCCTCAAGTAAGGGCCCGGGGAGATTTTCAAATTTTTCCCCTCCTTCTCCCCACCCTAGCTACGCCCCTGACCCAACACTTACATTGAGACACTATGCTGTGCCCCGTACGCTCGGGATGTTTTGTTTTGTTTTTTAAACCAGAAATGACAAGTAATTTTTTTTTACATCCCACAAACTTATCAATACTATCATAAGATAACTAGATAAGTTGTTATCAATAGTCTCTTTACTGAAGTAAAACTGCATATGGAACGCTTGACTAACATTGTCGCGTGAATGTCCAAGTCTTGTGCATGGATGTCACGTTTTGTTATTTGTAAAACTAATTTACTACGTACTTTATAGTGTAGATATTATTATTACGAAGCTTTTTTTTATTATAATAAAATTATTATTTCTATTTTAAATAGCAAAGTCTGTATATTGGAATTTAAACACACAGAGACACACACATTGACACACCCTCACCCATTTTCAGAAGCTCTGGCACCCCTTGAGAGGACCTCACACTCCCCTTTAGACCTCGCGAATGATCCACAGTTTGAGAAACGCTGTATTATGTGGTAACAGACATGTTGGGTAGGCTTACGTGTGTTACTGATGTACTTTCAAAGTATGGTAAAGTTTTGGTTAAATATTTGACACACATTGGAAGGAACCCTATTCTAAGATCTAGTTATGATGATTTCAACAATAGTTTGTAGTAAATTACTTTCTCATTTTAAAATCCTGAACAACCTATTGTCGATATTTTTGTAAAATAAGTCCTATAAACCAAATGAATAAAATAAATATAAAATATTTTTTTAGGATCAAAATCTGGAACAATTTGTTATCGATAATTAAACTATAGTGACGTAATGTCCGATAATATTAAGTGTAATTCGGTGATTTCAAACAATTATTTATAACACAATTATTTATAACAATAACAATTTATTTTATAAAATAATATCCGGAACAACTTTATAGGTAGTGAAATATAAGTCAGTAGAGAGATTTTCATTTTGCGTGTATATGCTATTTTTTTACAAATTCCGGAACAGCTTTTGAAACGTTGAAGCCAGAAATTTAAATGTAATAAAAGTTAGAAGAGCAGTAACAAGCTTTCTTTGGTATTAATTTTTTTTTCACCAAAACATCCGGAACAAACTAATATAAATAATTAAAACTATAGGATGTTTGGGAGGAAAATTAAAGGTTGAATCAGATTTTCAATAGCTTTTAGTGTTTTTTTTTTAAATCTAAACGTGACGGACAGACAGAACAACAGACAAAACACACAAAAATAAGCGGGTTTTATCTTGATGGGGGCACTAAAAAAAATTATAAATCTGATTATTTAAAACTTTTTGAGGGAACTACTTTAGTATTACATTTTGCCGTGGCCGTCACGCTACTGCACGAAAGTCGTTGCAAAAAAAGTTCATTTAAAACAAGGTTACAAAGACAGTTTGTGTGGAAACACAAACTCAAAATCGGCCCCCAAAGTGGTCCAGCCAGGTAGGTAAAAAGGCAGGTTTCAATATTTTCAGAAAGAATATCCGAATGAAATGCTATCAAAGGCAAATGACTGAGAAGAATGGAGAAAGAAGGTTGACAGGTCTTGTGTGGTGGTCCAACGGTCCAGCAGACCAAGGGATAGTGAAGGTGAAGCTAGATGTGAACCTGGACTAACTGATGTCTTATTGATTATCTATTGATCTAATTGTTTTGTAAAGGGTCAATCTCTAATTGAAAGCCTCAAGAAAAGAAGAACATTTCCTTTAAAAAAAAATATCCTTTAGTTAAGAGTTTCACAAATGCAGCGTAGCTCTGCAGGTCACGTGATAAAATGAAAAATTACTTATTAATTTTTGTTTTAAATATGTTCTACTTATATGCATATTAAATAGATTTTTCTCTTTAAAAAATAGTTAATTTTTCTGTAAATGTAGTAATTAGTATGACAGAATGTATTTAACTTAGCAATACAATTGTAAAAATGGTGTGTTTTTTTACAAAAATATCTAAAACCATTTGCATAAATGTGTTAAAAATGTTTAATTGTAATCTCTTTTAGTAAATAGTCTTCAGTATTTGTAAAAAGTGATTTTCAACAATAGTTTGTATTTAATTACTTTCACATTTTAAAATCCTGAACACCCTATTGTCGATAGTTTTGTAAAATAAATCATATAAAATAAATTTGTGAACAGTTGTAAAAATAGTGTATTTTTATGAAAAAACTGCTTGCATAGTTGATTTTAAAAATTAGATTTTTCGCTTTCAGAAAAGAAAAAAAATAGCCGTTGCATCAGAACTTTGAATGGTCTAAAATAATATGATGTCGGATTTTCACTATCTTTTCTAGTTTACGAGATCTAAATGGGACGGACGGACGAACAGACAGACCACAAAAAACTAATAGCGTCTTTCCCACTTGGTCTCGGTGTGATACTCTAGATCAGTTTTTCCCAAACGTTTTTGTCTCGTAGACCCCTTGCCATGTTTTCTGGCTTTCGGTAGACCCCCTACTTGTATTGAATTTTTGCAAATACATCAAAACATTTTTAAAACAAATTTCTAACTGTAGTGAGTTAAAGAGTGAAAAACTAATTTACAGCTACACCCACGGTTATAGAGATCTATTTTTTTTAATTGATAAAATTCAAATTTAAACTAATTAAAATAACAATTTATATTTATTACTGGAATTACCAAAAACATTGGAAAATTTTTTTTTTTTTTTTTTTTTGCACATCTATTATCCGTTGCTACGGACGTTATGTTTCATGTAGCAATTTGTTGTTCTATGAAGTAGTCATCAAACATTAAATAGTAATCAATCCACTGATTAATTAGCGTTATGTGTATCATTGTAAAAGTTTTCGCAAGTTTCTCATGGATTCTTTTATCTTTCACGTCTTGCACAAATATTGGGTGCTCAGAACGGTTTTTAATAACAGGAGAAGGGGTGAAGGTGAGTACAAGTGAGTACCCAAACCAGTAAGCTTTTGGCAGGAAGGGCTCATTAGATTTGGCTTGAAGCCCACCAAGCAGAAGGAAAAGCAAATTCAAAATGTGCTGTCTTGCAGCTAAAGCCGAACATGGGAAAGGTTTCGTGGGTTAACCCTGTTAAAAATAAGGAGCCGGCGACCTTTAGGCAGTTTCCATCACACAGCGCTACACCCTGTCAGAGCCTGTGACTCCGATGATCCGTAAAAGTATGTATGTCGTTTGCAAAGAATTACAAAAAAAAAAAGATTTTAATTTTATAACTCATGCCACAGATGTGACTTTGAACTGTATTGTTGATTAAAGAAATTCGTTTAATAATATCAGATGTAGATTTGTGTAAAACAGTTTTTTAAAACTACAACGGCGGGTATATTTCAATGTTTTACCTATAGTGTTTTCCGTATTTTGCTATATGTAAAGAGATTTTGTTAGACGCTCACAAACTATTATCTTCTCTATATGATGTCGAAGAGAGATTGTGTGGCTCTATTCTGATCTTTGAGTGTCTGAACGTTTTTCAAATCTTTATGTATTTTCTCAGGGTGCAGGCAATGCCTCAAATGATCTTCCAGTATAATTGATTTCATATCAGTATAAAAAGGCACTTAAGCAACCGCTAGTATGACAAGGAAGGAATAAATACCAATTTTAAATAATCAACGCTGTACATTCTACATACTTTTTGTTAAACATTGAAGCTATTTAAATAAGTATTTAAATTAGATATAACAATTTTTCGCTTGAATAGCAGGGTAAATATTGAAAGGATAAACTCGGGTACAAATTAAATAATAGTGTATGAAAGAATTACATTAATTTGATGTTAAAATTATTAAAGTCACGACCTATTTAAATGAAATCTTATTGTAGACCCCCGTGGACATCTCATAGACCCCCAATTTATGTTTTCCCTTTCGTAGACCCCTTGGCAGTCTTCGTAGACCCCTGCGGGTCTATATGGACCACTTAGGGAATCACTGCAGTCTAGATTCTAGAACTAGGCAAATGAAGCCATCGTCATATTTCGTGAAGCTCGATATTTTCAATTTGATGAGTCCTTCGTTGGCCGTCTGCGGATATGACTATGAGCGCCATTTTTGTAGGGGTGATTGTGGAATGTTAATGCGCTCCACCATATTTGCATATTTGTTGGAGAAATTAATGGCTGCACCTGACTTAATGAGCAGACCAGCCGTGACTGGTAGTTTTGATTTGCTTCTGCTTCCCATAAAAATCAGTAACTGAACCGTTTCTGCATTTCCGAAACTGTAATTATCCAACCATTGTAAGATCTGTCATTTACTCTTGCTACAGATTTAAGAAGCAGGTGAGCGATTTCTTAATGGCTGCTCTGACACTCTTCACTGAGAGCGGAACTGCCATCTACACTCCATAGATTGACATTAGCACCATGCTGTACGTAGGGTACTTCCGCCATGGAAGCGTATCCTATCTGACTTGACCCCGAAAGCTCAGTCCATCCCGTTTGTGTGCCCAAATTTTGAGTTACGTTTTCCCACAGAATGTATCAAAATCTACATATCAATCTAGCTTCGTTAGCGTAAACCATTGAACAGAAAAGCATTAACTCTTTCTCTCCTAACTGACGATACCAGCGTTGATTCCACCAGAATGTGGTAAATAATTACGGAGAGAAAGAGTTAAAGATGTGTATCCGTTATTATATGTGTGGTCAGAGCACCTTCACTAAGAAGATGTCATTAAAGCAGTCCAGCCATCTTGATTAGTGCTTTAATGGTATTCACTTCACCATTTGATTTCAAGTTCCTAGACTATGACGCCAGCTTGAGAGGGGTCCAGACACCTATGCTGGATTCTTCGTTGGTTTCACTTTCCGATAACAACAAAATAAATCTTAAGGCGTTGATTTGAGTCACAACCATGAGCGGTGTAAACCCATCACTATTTTCAGCATTCAGTGAAGCACCTGAATTAATAAGAAGATTGACAATGGACTTCATTCACCAATTGTAAACAAACAACATTTAGTCACGTGATCTTATTGATAAAACAATATAAAAAAACTGTCACGTGACAACCATCATGAATTAAACATGAGATCGTAAATTATATAGAAGAGATAGAGCACCACGTGGCTAAATGTTGTTTGTTTACGATTGGTGAATGAGAACCATTTCTGCATGGCCATTTTGAGCTGCGATCATCAATGCAGTCCAGCCTCATACGTTCATACAAGAATTGCTCGCCTAAGAGTATAGGATATTGAGAAAGGAATTAAGAAGAATGGAAGATGAGGGTATTATAGAAAAAGTAGATTATCCCACTTCTGACACCATGTAAAAAAACACACTAAAAATAACTATAAAAATCCTAGTAACAATAACGTTTTAGATATTTACAACATATTGTAAGGGCACAAATGACATGAACATTTTTAAATATTGAGATATAATTATCTTAATTTATTACAAGTTTATTTTATTCAATAGCATACATAATTCATCCAATATTAAATTAAATAGCTGCTGAAATAATTCATGTTTTGTTTTTTACTATACATGCTGTTATCTTTGAAATGTACATCAAATAGTCCGCTTACAAAAGCTATTTCCACCGAATAAAAAAAAATTGTGACATTTTATCCCAGAAAAATCTGTCCAGAAAAAAATGACTTCTATCTTGTAATTGGGATTTCCGAATTCTGGTAAATATCCCTTAACGAAATATAGGCGTTGTCCCGCAAAGAAACATCACGAGAGCATTCTTAATGCTTCAGGAATCCAAGAGAACATTTTAGAAACTAACTTCCAAAGTAGAGAGTATTATATCGGATAAAGCGTGAGGCTGGGTGGAAGAATTGAAACCCTTATCAGAAGATTGAGGCTTCATTTAAAGAAGAATAACCGCCTCCTAGGATTACATAAAGACAAGTTTCGGGATCTCAAGACTCGAACCCAATACCTTAGAAATCAATACTGAGTTCATCATTGTAGGACCAGCTCAGGTGTTAATGAATTGTTTCTGTCTTAAATGAGAACATCCGAGAACAATTGATATAGAAAAGAGACAGTTTGGGATCTGCTACAAAGACAGCGGCACACATTGGCAGAAAAAAAACAACTAACACTGAAGCAGTAGAGGAAACGCGAGGTTATAGCGAAACCCCTTGCAGAAACAAAAATTGTATCAGTATTAGCTATGTAGCTCGCTTTTGTTTTTCTGTAACGCTACATAATTAGGATGGGGGGGGGTGTCGATTAAGTAAGGGGAGATAATGAAAACATTAATAAAATTACATAATAAATGGCCTCCTTTTATAATAGCCCAAGTCTCATCTAACTAGTATGTCTCAATCAGTAGGTCTAGACCAGTAGGTCTCAATCAGTAGGTCTAGACCAGTAGGTCTCATTCAGTGGGTCTAGACCAGTAGGTCTCAATCGGTAGGTCTAGACCAGTGTGTCTCAATCCGTTGAGTTATTTTCAATCTGAAGTGCAGAAATAGATTTCAATACAAGTTTCAAGTCACTGAAGCTTAGTGTACAGTTTGGAAAACAAAACCAACACGTTAGCCTTTTGGCTGGTATAAGTCTGTTGGGATAGTGCAAATCATATGGAAATACCTTCTAAGGTTGAGCACCAAACACGCTGATCGCACCACGTGATACAACCACACGCGCCATTAATTAACATAAAAGTGTGATCATATTGTAGTGAAAAGATAAAAGACCCCCCACACACACACATACACACACACGATAGTGTAAATATGATTAAAAATTGGATGCAGAAAACGAGTAGAGAAAAGAATCTTTGATATCAAAAAAAATTTATGTAATCATCTAGTGCATATTCTTGTTCATTTGATTGATTAAGTGTTTTTTTAATTAATCTACATTTTCATGATATTAGATACAGCATTGAACAATAAGGAATATAACAGCCAACACCAGTGCTGATAAGTCGTATGTCCTAACTTGACTGTTCGTGGTCTTTCTTGTGTCAGCGCACTTGTCACAACAAATGTTGGCGCTTTGTTCACAAGCATTGTCCTGGCCACACATCGTCTTGTCCCTGTCGCCAAACTCGCACTCTGTATTCAAGTGTTTGTTTGTTTTTAAAGAAGAAATGTATTAATCATATATGAGGATCTTATATAAATACAACTAATTCATATGATTAAGACTAAGACTAAGACTAAGACTGCTTTATTGATCCTTATGGAAATTTGTTGTGATTACAAGGACTCTTTTCTCATATAAATACAACACAACAGAAACATTCACATAAATACAACAGACACAACATAAGGAGTTTATTCAGCGACTACACACACTGACACACAGACATCTTGGTGCTTTTCATGTCCCTGATCAACGAAAGGCGGTGATATAGTCAGACCGAGTGAGGTACGAACGAGTTTTTATATCGCTCTGTTCTTGTTTTGATTGACAGCAGTTGCCCACTTCACGACGACCTGACGTAGTTCTCTGATGGAGCGGATGGCCGTTGTCTTCCAAGATTTTTTCGATTTTTCTTACACACTTTTGTTCAAAAAGTTCCTTTAAATGTGGTCATGTTGTGAGTGACATTTTCTAAACGGCGCAGCAGTTTAGATGAAGTGTTGCCTTGCCAACAAGTTATTCCGTATGTTAGTACATTTTGTATAGTCGCGCCGTAGAAAGTATCTACAGTTTCACTATGTTAACATCACTACATGGAATGAAAGTTATCTAACTTAAGCTTTTATGGAATTTCTAGCTAAATAAAAAAGGGTGGTGGGTAAATTGCATATACATCAATTTAAAAAAATATCATTCCTCCAAGTATTCAAATTATTCCAAGTTCTACAATTTAAATTACAATACGCCTACAACGGTTGAGTTGTTTACTAGTGAACTAGTGCTACAAGTCAACAATCAAAAACACATAGAGTCACATCTTCATTCTTATAATAGCAATAAATGATAGTCAAAACATTATCCGCTACTGTCTAGGTTCATCTTTGAATGCCCTAGTGCTAGACAATCGATCAAGGGTTAACAGTCATATGCCTCAAGACTTCTTGCTCAAGAGATAACATCAAATGCTCTAGCCCTATCGCTCAACAGTTAAACTTCATATATCCAAGATTTATTGCTTAAGAGTAACTATCTATTTCCAAGCCCAATAGATCTAGAGTTAACGTCAAATGCCATAAAGATCAAGACTTACACTTTATATAGCCAAGACTTATTTATCAAGATGACATCAAATGACATAACACTATCGATCAAGAGTCATATATCCAAGACTCGCTGCCTAAGAGTCAACATCAAGTGTCTTAGCGTTATCGCCCAACAGTTGAATTTTAAATATCCAGCCCTATCGCTAACTTCTAATGTCCAGGCCTTAATCGTCTGAAAACTGACCTTTAATGTTATCATACAAGAGTTAATTTCAAGTGTTTTAGCCCTATCGATAAAAGGTATTTTCATATATATTAACCCTATCGCTATTAATTGAATATTAAAAAGCCCAGTGGTCTGACTCACCAGGCATTCCTGTCCATATCATGGTACAAGAACGACAGCAGGCTGTCGCCACTTCTTTGACGTAACAAACATTTGCAGACGATTCTGTCGTTGCTTGGCTGCAAGTGAGACCCTGGTACTTATACCGGTTGTCATCTACACACATCTTCATGTCTGAATCTTGTTCTAGACCTGCGGAGTAGAGGATCATTATTGTCTATAATATCTATATAGTCTCATCTATATAGTCTCATCTATAAAGTTTGTACTAAAAAGTATGAGAGCAAATATATAAAGTGAGTCTCTAATGTTGTGTTTGTAAAGACAAACTGTCAGATATCATAGTTCTACAAATGTGTAATTATCATGCAAAACTAAATGAGGCGCTGACATAATCAAGATTCGTTAAAGAGAAACGAAATTCATAGTGTATCCCATTATTATTATGATAATAATAATAATAATAATAATTGTGTAAAAAAAAAACGAGCTAATATTCCTTCTCTGGCACTGCCTGGGGTCGAGCGTCGTTAGAGAGAAACACAATTAAATGTGGTCCCTGTCCACGGAGGAATTTCCTGATGATGTGGCAGCTCTGCAGCAGTACCGCCATCTGATGGGACAGATAGGCAATGTGAGTGTTTTTTTTAAGGAATTTTAAGGGCCTTAAAGGTAACCGTGAGGTCAATGATAATACACTTGTTTGTGTGTGTGGGAGGGAACAAAATGTAATGTTATTTACATTAATTTCTATCGTTACTTAATCTACAATTTACAGGTTTTCATATTTTTTTTTATTTTTTTTTTTATTTTTTTTTCTTTTTCTAATTTGTGAGATAGCTGTACTGCGATGTCAACAAGCAGGGAATCTGGTCGATTAGAAACCTTGTCTTAATAACAAGTTGGTAAATCCCAGATGACGCTGACAGGATGGGAGTCAATAGATGGATAACAAAAATTCATTGTAGTCTCCCTTTAAAGAGTGTCCCCTGAGAAATGACATGAAAAAAGAATTTTCCTGTGAATATTTAGGGGTTCGATGATATCTGCTGGGTCAGTTTACACCACCTCTTCGTTATTTTTTAATTTTCATCAGTTTCCATTGTCACTAAATGCTTAGGTGAGTAGATTTTCATATTTTGCCTTTTTTTTTTATTTTCTGATTTTTTTGAATTTTTAGTTGCAAATAGAGTGTCTTGAGAGAAGATCTATTTCCTCTACAACTTCTTGTGTGACTAATGATACACAGCTACAGTCACAGGCCGAGCATAATCAAGAAAAATCCCCCTTTGGGTCAGGATTTTGTGATTCTACCATCATAAAAGAGATACAAGACACCGATAGCAAAGACAAACAGACGCAAACACTCTTTTGTTCCCCTGGCAATCAAATCATTAAATAGAAACTATCTGATATAAACTTTCTCACATGTAAATTATGAGTGAGTCTGGTGTGAATGTACATTTTGTTTTTTTATAGTTATAATGTTTTTTGTTTGGTGTAATGCACAAATTGTAAGACAAATTTCCACACGGACAATAAAGATCATCATTATTATTATTATTATTATTATTATTATTAATCACCAGTTGCCGTTGCATTTTCACCCTTATTTCTACTACTGTTGTGTATGGCATCTGCAATCCGGGACTCTTCCTTTATGCTCTCTCTCTCCATGTGGATCTATCCAGTGACACTTTTCCCTAGCTGCTAGTGTCAATTTTGAAGAACATCATGTCGCGTTTACATACATCCGTATACCGTAAACGTGGACGACCAGCGGCTCCCCTGCCTTCTGTTAGATCACCATACAGAATGTCCTGTGGAAGTCGAGCTTCTGGCATTCTATGAACGTGGTCAAGCCAGCCAAGGTGTCTGCTGCTAATAAAAGAGCGGATGTCCTGGCACCCTGCTCTTCGCAGCACTTCCTCATTGGTTATCTTATCTTGCCACCTTATTTTAAAGAACCGCCTTAGGCATCGGAGATGGAAGATATTTAGCTTTTTTTTCCTGCCTGGAATAGGTTGACCATGTTTCACTTCCGTATACTAAAGTGCTCATCATACATGTCTGGAAGATTAAGGCTTTGATATTGTTAGTTAGCAATGTATTATCCTACACTCTTTTCTGCATGCTGATTTTTTTTAAATGGTGTATTGTATATTTCTTGTTTGTCAATAAAATTAGATTAAAATTCCTCCCATTCAGTACAAGTCTAACCAGTGTAGTAACTAGTGGATTGACTCAAGAACTTCCTACGGTAAGTGTAGTGTATATATAGCTCTCCATAAGATCATGTGTCATGGCCAGATGCTGACCTGGAAAAGCAGAGTTCTACAAAGCTGAACATCTTGTAATTCTTTGCTCGATCAGCTGACTTATCATTATTATAATTGTCAATATTACAATTATTTTTTTTTTTTTAAATAATTCTTAAATAGGATTCTGTTGTCGTGACATCAGATCTCATCCACATTATTTATACTAACAAAGGGAGTTGATATATTTTGATACGCGTTATTAAAATATCTTACACGTATCAGTTGTATGCGTGTATCAATAAGAAAAAAAAAGCAAAAGATTGAATTTACGAGACAAAACTGTCGTATTTCTCTCACAGAAATGGACAATTTAATTTATATGCACTACTAAACAAACAAAAAGTTAGAAATCAAAATTACCACCTGGTATGTTTTTCAATGTTTCCCCATTCTTAACTTGAATAATATGCTTTCATACCGCCAACCGAAACCTTCAATACTATCCCAGGAATGAGCCGTATTCTTACCTGTGTTGTTTTCTACTGTTTTCTTATTCTTACCTGTATTGTTTACTACTGTTTCCAAAATGAAGCTGTTCCACTTTGACCTCCATAATAGTTTGGCTCTGGACTTTTCGCTCCGGTTCATTGCACTGTATCTGCAAAAGGGAAATAGCACTCAGTACTACTTTTTAGCTAAAACAATGAACTTCGGTTTTTGGCCCTGGACTTCTCGGTACGGCTCATTGCACTGTATCTGCAAAGGGAAATAACCCTCAGTACTAGCTTTTAGCTAAAGCAATGAAACCTTCGTATCTACCAATTACTTACAGCCCATCTCTGGCATTCTCTGTTTTGAGATATTGAAGATATATATATATAACACTTGTCGATTTGAGGGCATATGCCCCAACGCGATGCTCACACCTGGTGCCTGCTGGGAAGTATGTGTATAAGACTGGGCCGCTCTGTTCTTCAATATCTCAATATATATATATATATATATATATATATATATATATATATAAACTTGCCTAAAGCTGCTAGCGGGTTAGTAACTTTAGTTTCTTGTTACAAGGAGTAAACCGATTTTCTTTTTAAGGTGTCCCGCTGAAGATTTTTAAGATATAGGCAAAGAGAGTCTTCTTGGGAATGTTAATTGCCCTGGCGATTTTTTATATATATTTTTAACAGAAAGATGAGCTTTAAAAACTTTCTAGTTTAGGTCATTCTGGTCTCTTCTTGAACGGTGCATCGATGAGCAATCTGTCACATATATCTTGTTTGTGTTTGAAACATCGACAAATTCATATCATCTATTTCAATCTTATGTCCTAAACAAGTCAGCCAAGGATTAGCCTGTGCACTCCAAAGCTCCATACACATGTCTTTGCTTACAATTGGCTACTTTGTTTAGGTGTATGTATGTTACGGTAATTTTGTATGTGGTATATCTGTTGTATTTGAGGTTGTGTGTGTGTGGGTTTGGGTGGGGGAATACATACTCAAAAGAATTCAACGCCAGCTGCTTGAGGAAGGCTAATCCAGTTTCTTTGCCGGCTAGATTCATAAAGGCCATGAAAAAATCGTGCGACAGCGGCGCCGCCTCCCAGGTCCCAGGATCGTCGGAGCTGATGACCACAGGGTAGCCGCTGGCCATAAGAGCAGCCATGGGGTGGTTCCTCAGGTCACTCACAAGGCCCAAGAGCTGAAGAGAAGTGGATAGATAGTCCTTTCATTACTGTGGCATAATGTATATTTAGCATAAGACATAGTGCCTGTTTAGGATAGAGCGTTTTTAGTTTTTACACGGCTTATGTCAGACACAGTGCAGGCATAATGGTAGGACATAAGGTAAAGGTATCGTTGGCAGACTTAGTGTTCTATAGGGCAGATGATGTAAAGGTCATCTGATTCTGTGGCCGACGGTTACAGAGGGTGCCGTGTGGCCATCACAACGACCAACCATCCAACTAGTGTCTTGTACCCATTAGAGTGAAAATGTAATGTGAGACACATGGTATTTTAGGTAAGACATAGTGCATGTGTTATCTGAGACATCTTCGACAACGTTGGGGGTTAAATAGGCTCCTTTTTTTTATTCTCAGAGGTTTACTCGGATGACCCGATGCCGGTAATTTATCTTTAAGTGGAAAAAAAAAGAATTCTTCTTTGCGATTGAAATATTGAAGACATAAAACTAGAGAACACACACTGTATATAAAGCAATAACACATTTTTTTATCCAAGTTCAATTATATATTCACAAAGTAGACTTAACATGAGGTTTGATACTTATGAACTGAACAGGCTGGTTATGTACCCCGAAACAAGTTCGTCTCTACTATATATACATTTTGAAACCGAAGTTCAAGTAAGTAGCTACCGGAAAATAATTATTTCCCTTTTATCAATCTATTCTACTGAGCAGAAACTCGTAGCTTCGAGAACGCAAATGTGTAAAAAGAAAAATAACACCTTCAGGCAGCCAAAGACTATAAGACTAGTTTCATTACATGCCGAAAAGAAAATCTAAATCGACCACCTGCGGACAATGGTTGTGCTTGCCCTGTTTGTGGCAAAACATGTAGGTTACAGCTAGGGCTGCGCAATCACGGGAAATACTGCATTCCTCACTAATCTTCGGACTCGAAGACAAGCCTTATTATTATTATAAAATTATTTACTATACGAAAAGAAGCAAAATAAATATGTGCTCTAAACACATCTTGGCACTTCTGTGATAGTTGAAAAAAAAAGGATTGTCCATCAGAACTTTAGGGATCGCGGTTGATGAGTGGTAAAGTGCTTGGGTTCCGAACCGAGGGACTCCCGAGTTCGAATCCAGGCAAAAACCGGGGTCTTGAATTCTGGTAATCCCGCAACTCTGATAGGTAACCTCATTGGCGTAGCCAGGATTTTTTTTTAGGGGGGGGTGGGTTTGGGGAGGGGGATTTTTTTCTCCCCCCCCCCCGAAATTTTTTTTTATATGTATTTATGTGTGTGTGTGTGTACGTAATCGTTATTACATTCTGACCTTCATTCTTTCGGAAGACGTTTATTGTGCCCTAGAATAGGTTCTTCCATAAGTTAGTGGAAAAATTGTATATTCCCCACCATTACTAGCAAGGGGGTCTGGGGGAGCGCTAGGAGCTCCTCCAGCGCAGGGCAAAGCCCCGCCGCCAAGCACTATTTCTGATATTGAAAGCCAACAAAATGCATATTCTGAGGTATCTACACTGCATTTTCTTGCTATTAAAAAGGTTTATTTCAAAAACCTTATGTGCTATTCTTACTGACTTAGACCCTCCCGCGCCGTTCGGCGCATTTGCCGTCAAGCTGTTTCCATAAAATTGTAGATTCCCCGCTATTACTAGCAAAGGGGTCTAGGGGAGCGCTAGGAGCAACCCCAGCGCGGGGCGAAGCCCCGCCGCCAAGCACTATTTCTGGTATTGAAAGCCAACAAAATGCATATTCTGAGGTATCTACACTGCATTTTCCTGCTATTAAAAAGTTTTATTTCAAAAACCTAATGTGCTATTCTTACTGACTTAGACCCTCCCGCGCCGTTCGGAGCATTTGCCGTCAAGCTGTTTCCATAAAAATCTGTCACTGGTAATGTCTGAAGCCTCTTCCCACCTGCCATGAGGACCTCCATGAATGTGTGGCGCCAAGTTGTACTAGGATGTCATCGCAACTCTTCTTATGCGTAATTCTTTTTGTCAGAGAACATATCCCGCAAACCTCATGCGACGCTCTCTCACAATCTTACTATAGGGTCGACTACCAGTTCGGCATGGGATTTCCTTGATTTGGACCCGATCTCTATAACTGACTTCTGTCTTAGCCATCTTTGTTGAGCCACATTTAGTGTTTTTCAATTTCGGCAGATGACTATTCACTGCACTTTATTAATGGAGCCCCGCCACTGGTAAAAATGTGTAACCTCTCTTGAATTCGCTCTTTAATTAAGTGACTGTAGTTTGCTTTAGATTTTATATCGAAAAAGGAAGTTTTATCGTCAAAATCATCTGTTGGGGATTTCCACCTCAAAATGCTCTGTATGGGGATCTTAAACTCAAAACTATCTGGAGGGGTTTGAAACTTTAAAAAAAAGCCATCTGTAGGAGAGGGGTTTAAACTCAAAACCTCCGATTGGATTGGCTACGCTCAAATAATTTTAGTGTGTAATTTGCTTTTTTTTTTATATTGAAGAGTTATTTTTAGCATCAAACTCCCCTGAAGGGGGTTTTAAACTCAAAACCCTTTTTGGCAACGCTCAAAGCATTTTGCTTTTTGTCTTACATTGAAGATGTATTTTTTAGCTTCAAACCCCCTGGCGGGGGGTTTAAACTCGAAACCCTTTTGGCTACGCTCATAGATTTTAGATTGAGTAATATGCTTTTATTTATATTGAAAATGTACTTTTTAGCTTCAAACTCCACTGGAGGGGAGTTTAAACTCAAACCCCCTTTGACTACATTCATAACATTTTGAGTGTATAATTAGCTTTGTTTTTATTATTAAAGAGGTATTTTTTACCTTCAAACCCCTCTGAAGTGGGGTTTTAAACTCAAAACTGAGTCAAAACCCATTTAGTTACGCTCATAACATTTTGAATGTGTAATTTGCTTTTTTTATATTGAAGAGGGGGTTTATCGTAAATTTTGGAGGGGTTTAAAATCAAAATCTCCCTTAACTGTGGCTCTTGGAATTAGGGGATTTTCGTTTGCATTTTTTTTTTGTTTTGTTTTATAGAAGAGGGGGGGTTAACTGCAAAAACCCCAGGTAGAGGGTTTTAAACTCGATCCCCCTTGTTGGGGTTTTTAAACTCGAACCCCCCTGGTAAGGGGTTTTAAACTCAAAACCCCCTTGGTTGTGCTGGGGCAAGTGATGGTTTGGTATTAAAATCTCACCTAAAATAAACAAAATCAAAGCAAAAAAACAGTCACTAAATTCCGATCCCCCACCCTTCCGGGGGAGGGGATTCATTTCGGGGGGGTTGAACCCCTCCCCCGGGTACGCCCATGGGTAACCTGACATTTATTGGAGAAAGTAGAGCGATTGTGCAGACCGCATGAAACTCGGCCATAGAAATGAGATGGACATCACATGCCCAATAAATACGTTTTCTACGCGCACACAAAAGAAACATGATTAACGAACACTAGATTACAATAATGAGTACACTCACTTGATTGGATATCGGGCTAACCTCTACAGCGATCTTTCGTTCTCGGATTATTTCCACAAGTTTCGGGTGTTTGGAGATGCCATAGCCGTGACCTATTCGTGTGGTGTTCAGAAGTAGGGCGTCAACCAAGTTATAGTCCACGTCAGTTTCCTGCCAATCTGGAACAGAAACAAAAGTGCTCGGTCGTTGGTTTGTAGCCCCAGACATCTAGTACAATTAACCGATTTAGGCGTATTAGATTCTTAGTGAAATAAACTTGAACAAGCTTCCTTTGAAACAAAATTGACTATAATCTTAGTTATAAATATACATAGAGTCAACATGAAGGTAAATATTGGAGTAACACATATGAGTTGATAATAACAATACTTAAACTTTTCACCTTGGAAACGAACGCATACACTAAAGCTCTACAACTGTCTCTTTCAGCTACCAGCTACTTGCTAGTGAAGGGAAACATATCGACTGGGTTTATCTTTATAGGGCGAGGTGGCTGGGTGGTTAAGCGCTTAAAATCCGAACCTGGGGATCCTGGGTTCGAATATCCGTGAAGACTGGGATTTCGAACTTCGGGATTTTTAGGGCGCCTCTAAGCCCACTCAACTCTAATAGGTTCCTGACTTGAGTTGCGGGAAAGTAAAGCTGGTCGTTGTGCTGGCCACATGACACCCTCGTTAGTCGTTGGCCAAAGAAACAGATGACGATAACATTATCTGCCTTATAAAAGTGAGAAACCTATCTTTACCGCAATTTCGGCAGGCAGCTCTGCCCGCTACAAAAAAAAATTCGCTTTTGGCATGCGTTCGTCTCCCAGGCGGGACAAGTGTCCGACCCAGCGCTGCTTTCAAATGGTAAGTAATGTTTCTATTTACTATCCACATTAACCTCCAGCAAAACATGGTTATTTGTATGTTAGTCTTGCAAGCGTATGCCCTTTATAGAATAAAGGCATCTTTATCTTTGATGGAAGCATTTGAGGAGCCTTAGACGCCTTCTAGAGATCACCCAGCTCCATAGAACAGCTGCTTCACAAACATTGATCTTTGTTGGTAGGAGACCTATTCCGCCATATTCTCAACTGAAGCAACCAAAAGCGCTGTAGGCCTTAGCGACAAGGCCTCATCGTTGGACACTGTGCAGCCCATGAACGTGAAGTAGTCGACTACGTTAAGGAGGTGGCCATTCACATTGATTTGTAGAGCTGTGTTGGTTCCTTTCAGGGACTTCTGAAGCATGACCTCCTTTTTTTTTTAGGTTGATAGACAGACCAAACGAGGCAGCAGCCTCTCGAGAAATGAAACAAACTAGTCAATAAAACAACAAATAAGCAAGCCATCACACAAACAAGCCAAAAACCTAAGAAACAAACACAATTCCAAACAAGCAAACAATTTAACAAACCAGGTGTTTATTTACTTGTTTCGGCTGCGTGGAAGTAATACGGCAGCTCCTTGCTGGCCTGGCTGAGGGTAGAAATGTAAAAGGTCAGAGGGTTGTTAGGGTCTTCTTGCCCCACCAGATCATAGCCAGCAAAAAAGTGCGGGTACTTTAGACGTAGAGTCTTGGCGACTTTCACGCTCTCTTTTATAGCGCTGGACTCAAAAAATCTGAAGGAAACAAAACAAACTGGAGTTACCTCCTTTGTTTTTATTGTGTCTTTCTTAGGTTGGTTAATGTCTGTACGTGTATTGGTTCCATTTGTTCCTATTGTTCTATTTCTCCAGTATTCTGTTTAACGCCTTAGTTCTAATTGTGTGTCCTCTTTGTTCTATTTATTTCCACAGTTATGTTCTATTTGTCTCCAAGGTTCTACGAGTCCCTATTGTTCTATTGGATACAATGTTCTATTTGTTAACATTGTTCTATTCCACACAATATTTTATTTGTACTCATTGTTCTATTTGTCCTCACCGTTCTATTTGATAGAATGTTCTAGTTGTCTTCATTGTTCTATTTGTCCCCATAATATTACCTCAGTCCGGACATTATTATCTTTGCTCCCAAAAAGTCCGGATTCTCTCGGACAAACTCCTCCGTGACTTGTCTGTAGATGTTAAGTCCAAACTCGGCATCGTGAGTTGTTCCACTGAGTACTGTGAACTAGAAAAACATCAACAGACAAACAGTGCACTAGAGAAACATCAACAGACAAACAGTGCAATAGAGAAACATCCACATACAAACAGTGCACTAGAGAACCATCAACAGACAAACAGTGCACTAGAGAAACATCAACAAACAAACAGTGCACTAGAGAAACATCAACAGACAAACAGTTAAAAAAAAGGGAACAATGATGTGACATCTTCAGAGGTTAGTAGGTCTACGATACTTGTCAGTGTCGACATCTCCGTGCAATCTCTGATCTTTGATTAAGAATTCAAGAAGACTATTAAACAGAAAATGTTAACACAACAAACAAACAAAAAAAACCACCGATGTTACATGAAGTAGAAGTTAACACCAGGAAAGACCAGCCTGTGGAGGGAGTCAGACCCAAGGGCCGCCCAAGACTAACCTATAGAGATGTCTGCAAGCGAGACATGAACAAAAGTATGTGGGAAGAAATAGCCAAAGACCGGAGTGCATGGAGACAAGACAGTGCATGCTGGGAGACAGACTGTGACGTGCTGGGAGACAGACTGTGACGTGCTGGGAGACAGACTGTGACGTGCTGGGAGACAGACTGTGACGTGCTGGGAGACAGACTGTGACGTGCTGGGAGACAGACTGTGACGTGCTGGGAGACAGACTGTGACGTGCTGGGAGACAGACTGTGACGTGCTGGGAGACAGACTGTGACGTGCTGGGAGACAGACTGTGACGTGCTGGGAGACAGACTGTGACGTGCTGGGAGACAGACTGTGACGTGCTGGGAGACAGACTGTGACGTGCTGGGAGACAGACTGTGACGTGCTGGGAGACAGACTGTGACGTGCATGGAGACAGACTGTGACGTGCTGGGAGACAGACTGTGACGTGCTGGGAGACAGACTGTGACGTGCTGGGAGACAGACTGTGACGTGCTGGGAGACAGACTGTGACGTGCTGGGAGACAGACTGTGACGTGCTGGGAGACAGACTGTGACGTGCTGGGAGACAGACTGTGACGTGCTGGGAGACAGACTGTGACGTGCTGGGAGACAGACTGTGACGTGCTGGGAGACAGACTGTGACGTGCTGGGAGACAGACTGTGACGTGCTGGGAGACAGACTGTGACGTGCTGGGAGACAGACTGTGACGTGCTGGGAGACAGACTGTGACGTGCTGGGACGATCCTCGCTGAGTGCAAAAGAAACGAAGCGGCCCTTAATCAAGAGGGGGAAAAAAAAGAAAGCCGCCCCGTCCGCTAGCCCTGAATCAGTTGCATTATAACACATACGAGAAATGTGGCAAAGTCTGCTGCTCCAGAAACGGCTTGATTAGCCACACCAGATTCTGCCCCGTCTCAAGACGAAACCAAAAGCAGTGACTCATCTGGGCGCATCCATTGCCTTCCGAGAACAAAAAGGAGCTTATATAAGACCAGAGGACGATGTCACCAGAAGAAGAAAGACCAGAGGACGATGACACCAGAAGAAGAAAGACCAGAGGACGATGACACCAGTATCAGGGCTGCTGACGATAAAAAACAATTATTGCAGAAGCAGATGAACACAGCAGAACATCATTAAGGTACAAGATATATTCTCTGTAAGCCTCGTCGACAAAGGGTTAATATAATCATGTTTAATTAGCGTGTAATCTCTCGAATAAATACGTATTTAAAAATTAAGCAGGTCCTAATAAATTTAAGTTTTAGACCAAATCTAACTGACCCCGCTTAATATCGCTCTCAACTCAATGTACTGGACGTTGTCCTCTTTAAACTCAACCAGAGCTTGTCTATAGTAGTCTCTCATGATGTCGGCGTTAAAAAGAAGGGAAATAACCTGCAAAATGAAAAGAATAAACAAAAAAAATGATGATGCATTACTTCCCTTTAAAACCATATTGTGTTGAAATGCCCGGCTTTTATTTTATTTTAAAATGAAGAGTTATAGTCTTTCAAGCCCTCGATAGATTTACTTTTAAAAGATGATAAGGGTAAAATGTACACACAGGCATAGCATGCATATACATTGACTTAAAACGTGGAATTAGCGCGGAAATATACTTTCTGTGGAAAAAAAACAAACTATCAATGACAATTATTTTTTACCAGTTTGTCTTTGTGATCAATGTAGCCTGTATAGAAATGTAAGCTTTTGAAATGCACGTGACCTTTGGTATACATATGACCTTGACCTTCATAATACATGTGAACTTTATAAAACATTCAACCTTCCAAATACTTGGGACCTTAATAACACATGTGGCATTTGGAATATTTTTTTTGGCATTCATAATTCACGTGACTTTCTAAATCATTATGACCTTTACAATATATGTGACCATCTAAATTTATGCGACTATCATGGCATGACCGTTTGTTTGTAAAATGTTTTACATGTTTCGGATGTTCCTTCAGAATTCAAGATAGTTTACTTCCTAGTCCAAACCTCACTCAAGTCGACGGGGGATGGAAGCGGGCAGGGTTTGAACCCGGGACCAAATCCAAACTACAGTCCAGCGCACAAACTGCATGACCAGGCATATATGCACATATACAATATGTGAACTTCCAAATACATCTGACCTTAAGAATGCATGTGACCTTATAAATATATGCGACCTTCATAGTATATGTGACCTTCTAAATATACCTTCATAATACACGTGACCTTCTTAAAACATAATCTTAATAATGCACTTGACCTCTGGGATACATTTATTTTTTTTCTACAAAAGTAGTCTTAATAAAGATCGATAATGGGTGCCAAATGCCATACCAAGTAATCAACATATAGATATATTCTTTGTAGCAAAAGAAGCCTTCGAAATAAGTATGGCCCTTATTGAAAAAAAATGTAGGCCTACAATAAATAAGAGATGAAGCTTCCATAGTAAATATCGAATCCATATTAAATATCGAATTCATAATAAATATCAAATCCGTAAAAATATCGAATCTATAATAAATATCGATTCAATTTTTAAAAAAATATCGATTCCATAATAATCATCTAATCCATAATAAATATCGAATTCGTATTGAATGAAGTTACAAACCTGTTCAAAATACTTATCGAATCGAGCCCATACTAAATTGATTGTTGGATACATTTCCAACGGATCACTGGATAACATGCTGATGTTGTTCAAGAGACTGAAATGAAATGTAAGGAACAATCCTCAGTGGATCCGCCTCTGCTTCAATGAAAGTGAATGTTATAACAGAAAATGTTATAGAAGAAAAATGTTATAGGAGATAAAATGTTATAAGACGAAATGTTGTAAATGTAACAAGTAATTATTATAACAGCCAATGCTAGCATAGAAAGTGTTATACGACTGTAAATGTCAGTGGCGTAGCTAGGGTGGGGGAGGGGTTCCAAAGTTGAAAATCCCTCCGGCCCCCCCCCCCCACTTGGGCCCCCAAATAAGTGTCCGAATTTTTCATGTCGTTGTGAAAATTAGTGACCATGTTGCATGTATTAGACACATTAGACTTATATATTTATTAAGTATATTATCTCATGTCTTTTCCAACAGGGCTCTAAAAGGGGCATCAGTATTGGAGGTGAAAAGCTGACTAGTGTTAACAGCTTCAAATACCTCGGAGCTATTGTCTCAGATGAGAGAACGAAACTGGCCCGAATAGCACAGTCCACAGTAGCCCTTTCAAAACTTAAAATAATATGGAAAGACAAAGGCTTAGCCTGAGGCGCTCCCTTGTCATGGCACATTTTTATACTCTTGCGAGTCTTGGACGCTGACTGCAGAGCTAGAGAGGTCGATCCTAGCAATGGAATAAGATGCTACAGAAGGATCCTAGGTATCACATACAAAGACCGCATCACAAACCAAGAGATTAGAGACAGGGTTACTGCAGCGATTGGACCCCATGATGACCTGCTAACTATCGTAAAAAAAAAAACGCAAGCTCAAAATCTATGGCCATATTACAAGGTCTTCGGGCCCCACCAAAGACCTTCCTTCGGAGAACAGTACCAGGAAAAGAAGAAATGGCAGACAGAGAAACCGATGGGAGGACAACATAAAAGAATGGACGGGTCTGACATTGAAAGACGTTCTAAACAAGGGAAAAGACAGGGAGGAATGGAGAAAGACGGTCGACGAGTTTTGCTTGGTGCCCCAACGGTCCAACAGACTAAGGTAAAGGTAAAGGTATCTCATGTTATGATGCCGAATGTCAAAATTCAGGAGCCTCTAAAGAGGCCAAGCCCCCGGGCCCCCATATCCCTAGCTACGCCACTGGTAAATCTTAAAGCAGTAAATGTTATGAATAATTGTGTAAATCGTTTTAATAGCGTAAAGGTCATTAAAGCAAACGTTATTTGAGTCAATGACTCCTGTTCGTGTAAGCCCACGAGCTTTATCATACTCTTTGTCAAACATGACTGCGTCAGGCGCTTTAGCTCTCAATGTCTTCACCAGCTCCCAGGCTAGAGAGAGAGAAAAAAACAAATGGTACGATATGTCAGTTATCTTAACTTACAAAATTACGTTACTTCAAAAAGAAAAATGATTACATCCTACGCGTGTTCCTGGGTCAATCTAGTCATGCATGTTAACCAATGGCTTAAATTCTACTAAGTCATTGGTTTTCCTGGCTGGCTCAAGCAGCCCATTCCATGCGATTGTCAGTTGGAGTATATAACAAGACGTAACACATCTAATTCCAATTCTGTATCTTGTATTGTTTTTATTATTCTATAAATTAAGCCAGTGGCGTAGCTAGGCTGGGGGGAGGGGGGAGAATTTTAAAATCCCCCCCCACGGGCCCCCACTTGAGTTTTTTTTTAATATTAATATTAAATATTACGCAAAATGCAGGGGTTTCCAAAGAGGTAAAGCCTCCCCGCCTCCGGACCCACAAATGATGGCAAATTCCTAGCTACGCCCCTGTATTATGCAATCGTTAAAAATATATGACCTAATATACAAATATATACTATGTTTTGTAAAAGCCTTGAGTTTTATTTGTTGTGGTTTTTATAAGAACTCTGTCCTATGTAAATCTTAAAGTCAGCATTTCATTCACGTTATATAAAGTCTCTTAACTCTGAGAAAGAAAAACTAATCACGTTGGGTCCCTTCCATTTAGCTCCAGCTCTTTAATTCTTTAAATGGGGATAGGTGAACCAAATCACTTTTTGAGTAGAGGGACAGGATAATATTCCATGAACCTTTAACTCAAGATAATTGTGTACAGAATGTCTGCCTTTGATCGAAGGGGGGGGGGGGTTACTTAGTTTGACTGTAGGAGGTGTACCAAAAGCCCCAAGACTTACGATCGTCTGATGGAGGAGTACCAAAAAAAAAAAACCAAGACTTATGGTCTTCTGCTGGAGGAGCACCAAAAAAAACCCCAAGACTTACGGTTGTCTGCGTGAGGACTACCAAAAGCCCCAAGACTTACGATTGTCTGCTGGAGGAGTACCAAAAGCCCCAAGACTTACGATTGTCTGCTGGAGGAGTACCAAAAAAAACAAAGAATTACAGTCTTCTGCTATAGAAGTACCAAAAGCCCCAAGACTTACAAGAGTCTGCGTGAGGAGTACCAAAAGCCCCAAGACTTACGGTTGTCTGCGTAAGGAGTACCAAAAGCCCCAAGACTTACGATTGTCTGCTGGAGGAGTACCAAAAGCCCCAAGGTGTACAAAACCTTTATCATCATAATACATGTACACGTTGTCTCTGTAAGTGACGTTCTTGACAACCCAGTTCAAACTGGTTATGGCCAGATCATGAATATGAAGTGCGGCCCCTGGGGACAACAAAATGGCGAGTCTTTTTTTTTTTTAAATTTGCAATAGAAATGAATAAGAAGAAAAGCCAGCATAAATCAAAAATCTTTTTTTTTTTAAATATATTATGTAAGGGGAAGAACCGCAAAATCACTGCCATATATCTCAAAGCTGCAGGAATAAGCTTCCCTTTTAATTAAAAAAAATTAATTAATTACAACTTTTTCACTAACGACTTGGTTAATTTTTTTTATTTATTCATGCGTTGTCACCGACTATGGATACTTATTTACATTTTTTATTTGATCCAAGAATGGGAATTGGGAGAAAAAAAAACATGCGCAAAACGAAATAAGGAAATAACTCCACAATCTTATCTTATCTTATAAAATACAGACGTTACTTCAAAAAATCCAGTCATGCATATTAACCAATGACTTAAACTCTGTCACTTGTTTTCCTGGCTGGCTCAGGCAACCCATTCCATGCTCTAACAGCACTAGGGAAGAAGGAACATTTGCACAAATTTGTCCTAGCATATGGAACGAGGAATGTGCCTTTATCTTTGTACCTTTCAATAAGTAGCATTTATTTCCCCTTTTCGATGCCTAGCGAAATGATTAATTAGCAATATTGAACTAGCTAATTGTTTTTGTTTATTGATTCATATTTTGTTTGGTACAACAAATAATTGTGCAAAGTTTAAACTTGATTCGAGTAGAAGAAGGGGTAGAAATAAAAAATTCAAAAATTGTACCAGACAGACAGGCAGGCAGACAGAAACACAGACGGAGTGAGTTTGATTTAACCTTTGTAAAAAGAAGCTAAGGGAAATCAGGAATGGAATTAAGAAGGTAGAGAGGGGAAAGAGAGTAGAGAGAAAGAAAATAACTGAAATAAAGAGAGAATCACGTTGTTCTTTAGATAAGTCAAGCCGTCTCATCGAAATATTCGCTATGAAATAAACCTAATAAATAACATAAAAAATAAACGTATATAAACTCTACCCCATATATTTAAAATACACAGATCAACAGACAAATACAAACCGGATATTAGTGAAAGATAACTAGGCCATTACCTTTTGGCATTTTTTTTATGATCTGATAAATGTTCGTGGACTCCACAAATTTTTTAGATTTGTAGAAGCTTAAGGCAGGATAATATGTAGTTTTGTTAAGACGACTCCTTTCTATGATGGCCCTCTTTTCCTGTCGACGACAAGCATATGGAATAGTCACGTGATATCAGCAGTTCCGCGTGCAGCATGCCGTCTTTTTTTAAAAGCGTTTTTAGCAGTCTCCGAAAGGGGAATAGCTGATATTAGTTTTAAGTGGTCTGTTTGTCCATCCGTCCGTCCCGCTTAGATCACATAAAAATTAGACAATTTATTGAAAACTCGATATCTAGATATTTTAGATATTGCAAAGTTCTGGTGCAAGGGCATGCAACGGCTCCTTTTTTTGTGTTTTCTGAAACAGTACAGTTTAATTTTTAAAATTGAATATGCATGTTTTTTTTCATAAAAATACACCATTTATTTAACTATTCAGTACCAATAGTACAAAAAAATGAACTATATTAATATGAGATTTTACTATATCTTTATGCAAACGATTTTGTTATTTTCTAAAATAATGTATTACAAAAAAAAGTAATTTCTGTTATACAAAATTCTAAAATTTTAAACAAAATGTTGAAAGAAGTATACGAAAAGTGGTAATATATTTTTGTTACAAAGCTTATATCAACTCTGTCTGTCCATCTGTCTGTCTGTCAGGTAAATAATTTGTACAGGTTATTCTTCCGTTATCCCCCAATTGACGTGTCGCACTATGTCTAATGAAGTATTGCACAATGTCTAGTGAAGTATTGCACAGTGTCTAGTGAAGTATTGTACAATGTCTAATGAAGTAAGGCACAATGTCTAGTGAAGTATTGCACAATGTCTAGTGAAGTATTGTACAATGTCTAGTGAAGTATTGCACAATGTCTAGTGAAGTATTGCACAATGTCTAGTGAAGTATTGTACAATGTCTAGTGAAGTATTGCACAATGTCTAATGAAGTAAGGCACAATGTCTAGTAAAGTATTGCATAAATGTCTAGTGAAGTATTGCACAATGTCTAGTGAAGTATTGCACAATGTCTAGTGAAGTATTGCACAGTGTCTAGTGAAGTATTGTACAATGTCTAATGAAGTAAGGCACAATGTCTAGTGAAGTATTGCACAATGTCTAGTGAAGTATTGTACAATGTCTAGTGAAGTATTGCACAATGTCTAGTGAAGTATTGCACAATGTCTAGTGAAGTATTGTACAATGTCTAGTGAAGTATTGCACAATGTCTAATGAAGTAAGGCACAATGTCTAGTAAAGTATTGCAAAAATGTCTAGTGAAGTATTGCACAATGTCTAGTGAAGTATTGCACAATGTCTAGTGAAGTATTGCACAATGTCTAATGAAGTAAGGCACAATGTCTAGTAAAGTATTGCACAATGTCTAGTGAAGTATTGCACAATGCCTAGTGAAGTATTGCGCAATGTCTAGTGAAGTATTGCACAATATCTAGTGAAGTATTGCACAATGTCTAGTGAAGTATTGCACAATGTCTAGTAAAGTATTGCACAATGTCTAGTGAAGTATTGCACAATGTCTAGTGAAGTATTGCACAATGTCTACTGAAGTATTGTGTGGAGGATAAAGAAATCACCTTCAGCAACAGCCTGTTCACCACTTGCTCCTGTTCGTTGAGAACCAGGTTCCCGCCAAGACGGAGTTTCATCTCTTCTTCTAACATCTGAGCTCTAAGATTCATGTGTCCGCTAGTGTCTGGTTCCGCGTCACGTCGGACTACTTTCAAGGCTGGTTTGGAGGACACCACGCTTACCAACAAGATGATGGCTGAGGCAACCTGGACTGAGACTGTCATGACGATTAGCTTAGCCAATTAGCTGTGGAAAAAATGTTAAGTGGTCTTGGTCAATATCTCTGACCTACTTTAAATTAAAATTAAAATAGGTTTCTTAAAGTATGTGACCTATTTAAAATTAAATTAAAAGTGGTTGCTCGATATCTCTGACCTAATTAAAATTAAAATTGAAAGTGATTGTTTAATATCTCTGACCTACTTAAAATTAAAATTGAAAGTGGTTGTTTGATATCTCTGACCTACTCAAAATTAAAATTGATAGTGGGTTGCTCGATATCTCTGACCTAAAGTAAACTATCTTCAACTCTGAAGGAACATCCGAAACATGTCAAACATTTTAAAAACATTTTTACAACAAAAAATTTATGCATTTTCGCAACCTTTCTCCCAATATCAAAAAAAAAGAAAAGATTATAACTATTTGTAAAGTAGTTCCCCGTTCCTACCTTTAAATCTATAGGGCAGATGATGTTATGGTCATCTGATTCTTTGGCCAACGGTTAACGAGCTCTGATGGGAATACCAACTAGGAACTTGATAAAGAAAACAGCCCAGCGGCTATTTTTCCTATACAAACTCAATAATTTTAAACTAAATAAGAAGATCCTAGATCATTTTTACGGCGCGACTATGCAAAATCTGCTAACTTACGGAATAACTTGTTGTCAAGGCAACGTTTCATCTAAACTGTCGCGCCGTCTAGAAGACATCGTCAAAATGGCATCAAAAATTGCACGCTCAACACTACCATATTTAAATGAACTTTTTGAACAAAATTGTCTCAGAAAAATCGGAAAAATCTTGGAAGACAACAGTTACCCGCTCCCTCATAAATACGTCAAGTCGTCGAGAAGTGGGCGATTACTGTCAATCAAGTCAAGAACAGAGCGATACAAAAACTCGTTCGTACCTCACTCGGTCAGACTACATCAACGCCACTCGTAGATCAGGAAATATGAAAAGGACCAAGATGCCTGTGCGTAGTCGCTGAATGAACTCTCTATGCTGTGTCTGTTCTATTTATGTATATGCTTCTATTGTGTTGTCTTTATATAAGAAAAGAGCCCTTGTAAGGATCAATAAAGCAGTCTTAGTCTTAGTGAATATAGTGTGAACACGGAAGATTTCTTAGCTGTTTCTATTTCATGTTTGTCTTTAATACACTTCAGACGACGACCTATAAAGAGGACTAATTCAGCTTATACCCCCACTTCAGTCAAGTACTATTTCTTTCCATTGTTCGAGAAACCGAATAAAGTAATTAATTACCAATGGTAATAGTAAATTAACTAATTGGTTAATTTTTTTATTTGATTCTTGCGTTGTCAGGTAAAACAAATAATTGTACAAAATTCATCTAGATCCGAGATTGAGTGTTGGAGAAATAACATGTACAGATTTTTTACCCCACAGAGTTGATATAAGCTTTGTAAACAAGCTATAGAAAAAATAATACTTTTAAAAACCAAAACTTATCTAAGAGGAGATAACCGATAAAATTATCGCTTTTATATAGCGTTACTTTCATGCTTTATACCAGACAGACACTTAGAGTTGATACAAGCTTTGTAATAAGATAAGATAAATAATTTTGTTGGTCCAAACCAATGCAAAATTTGGTTAGACTACAAATGTCCACCTGTCAGCATTGCAGCTACAACAAAAACAATGTAGATGCAAACATATAGAAAGATAAAACCCCAAGTACCTTGGCCTTGGTGAACTGATACTAGATCTATATACCATTTCCAGATGTAATCTATAATGTCTAATAGTTCTAGATGCTAGACGTCTAGACTAGGTCTAGTCAAAGATTAGAGATACTATATACATCTACAATAGTGTTCTAACTCTGCTTCCGATTACGATTATGGCGCTTCATCGCACTGTTTGACACGTGTAACAGACGGCAAGTTGATCGGCACCACAGACCTATAAATATATATATATATATATATGGACGAACTATCCATCGTGGTTCGATGATGACCACTTTGTCATCCAGGGGGCTGAGGGCTTTGCACTGAGGTTTTATGCCTCCTCATGTGAGACCTATGTGAGCCCGGAATGTTCGGCCGCACACTGGGCAGGTTATTCCAGCTGGAGCTAGTGTCGTTTGCCTTGCTTTTCTTCTCAGGCATTTTTCTTCTACCAGCGTTGTTCTTTTTTCCTCAGCAACCTGTGCGCCAGTTTTCACAGCGCGACGCCATGATGCTCTGTCATGTGCCTGTCTCCCAGGTGCCTGGGTCTATGCTGAACGCCATCAGAGAAGCTTTGAGGGTGTCCCTGAATCGCTTTCTTTGACCACCTTGCGAGCGCTTTCCTTCGCTTAGTTGCCCATACAAGAGTCGTTTAGGGATGCGGTGGTCTTCCATTCTGCAGACGCGAATTGCCCATCGCACCTGGGACTGCATCACGATTGTGTGGATGCTTTGCAGATACGCTCTTCGAAGAACAGTATTTGGTATTTTGTCTTGCCATTTGACATTTAGTATTTTTTTCAGACATGTCATGTGGAAGTGGTTCAGTTTCTTTGCATGTTTACTGTATACTGCCCATGTTTCTGATGCATAGAGCAATGTAGGGAGGGTGATGGCTCTATAGACCCCTAGCTTTGTGTTTGTGGTGATACCACGTCTGTTCCAGACATTTTTAGACAGTCTGCCATAGGATTCACTGGCCTTGGTGATACGCAGGTCGATTTCACTATCGATTTATCCGATTCTGGAGAGTGTGCTGCCAAGATATGTGAATTTGTCCTCTGCGTTTATATCCTGTCCATTTATAGGCTAAAGTCTGAGCATGCTCTTGAGAAGTCACTGACGATGCTCTGCAGATCATTTTCAGAGCAGGCATTTAGGGAACAGTGGTCAGCAAATAGCAAGTCTCTGATTACTGCTGCACAAAGTCAGACTCATCCCCTCTATTAAATGCTGATGGGACAATCCAATTGACAGATAAGGAAGAAATCCTAAAATGCTGGGCAGAGCACTTCGAAAAGGTTCTCAATACACCTTCCATCATAAATGAAGCGGCCATAGACAGGCCACAACAAGTACCAATAAATGAAAAAATGGATGACCCACCCAACGCTAAAGGAAACAGATCTTGCCATTCAACAGCTCGCAAGCGGAAAAGCCCCAGGAGCTATACTCCATTCCCGCAGAGGTCTACAAAAAAGGTGGATTAGCCCTGATTGAAAGACTTCATAAGCTCTTCTTAATTATGTGGGAAAAAGAGTAAATACCACAAGACTTTAAAGATGCCACAATTGTTCATCTATACAAGCGAAAAGGAAACCGCCAGATCTGCGACAACCACAGAGGAATATCTCTTCTCTCTATTGCAGGGAAAATCCTTGCACGCATCCTACTAAATCGGCTCATGCAACACATAGAACATGGTCTACTACCAGAAAGCCAGTGCGGCTTCAGAAAAGAGCGTGGAACCATTAACATGATCTTTGCAGCAAGGCAGCTCCAGGAAAAATGCCAAGAACAAAATGCTGACCTGTTCTCAATATATGTCGACCTAACAAAGGCATTCGACACTGTTAGCAGACTCTGGAAGATTATGTCAAAGTATGGCTGTCCACGAAAATCATAACCATGGTGAGACTATTTCATGTTGACTTGAAGGCTCGTGTCCAAGAAAGTGGAGAACCATCAGAGCCCTTCGAAGTATCAAACGGGGTAAAACAAGGCTGTGTCCTAGCACCTACACTGTTCAGTATCATGTTCTCCGCTATGCTGACAGATGCATTCACAAATAGAGAAAACAACGGGATAAATATATCATACCGATTTGATGGTGGCCATTCAACCCGAGGCGGCTTAAAGCAAAATCAAAAACAAATATATATATATATATATTATATCTAGACTGAAGATGGAGATCTTTTAACACTACAAAAAATTTCGTGAAAGTTTTTTTAATAGTTGAAACAAGGCGTTGTTTTGTAAAGTAGTTATAAGAAGTAAATTTTTTTATTTAAACCCTAACCTATGTAGCATATAATTAAATGTTTACTTCTAGATCATGATCTAAATCTAGTTATTGAACATCGAAAAAAGAGCACTCTCGTCTCATAATTATTATTATTATATACTGTATCTACAGTATTGTCTAGGCAAGAGTTGACAGCTTAATTATATATATTAAAAATAATATCTATATAAATTATTGGATCTGTCTCGTTATAAAAAGTTTCAAGCAAACGAAGATTATGCTTATTAACTATACATCGATTCACTCAATTCACGATCTCAGGCCAGTATTTATTCAATGCTTTGATGAACTGTGTTGGGTAGAGTTGGAACAAGATGGCAAGTGTAACAACTCATGGAGCTCGACCTTTGACTTTTTTTTAATAAAAAATATCCCAACCATAAACGCTAAACACGAAAGTTTGCACAAAGCTGCAAAAAAATTTAAACTTATCAGAAACACTTTAATATATGAAAAGAGGACAAAGAGGAAGAAGAACAGATGTAACATGTGTACCCAAATAGTGTGAACAGCAGCAATTGTTTTTGTTATAAAGTGTGGAAATAGAGCTTCTGGCACCCATAAGACTCCCGTGGAATTACTGACTAGAACAGGGGTCGGAAGAGCCAAAAATTTAAAAGTTTTTAAAGAGCCACAAAGTTTTTTTTCTTGCCAACTATAAATTGTACTCGCATAAAAAGTTATTTGATAAATAAAAACGAATCTATTTATTCATAAAAAATATCTATTTTCTATATATAGATTATATGGCTAGTGTTTTCTTAAAAAATTAGATAATAGATAGGCTACATGGCATTATTAGATAATTACTTATTATGTAAGCAAATAAATTAAAAGAGTTAAATATTTACATACAACACAAACTTGTACTTCAATAACAAAACAATACAGCCAACAAATTCAACGGGAGCGATCGCTTTGGTTTTAGAAAGTTTGGAGACATTTGGGGCTCATAACTTGTTTTTAGTTTCAAACACGGCTCTAAATTTTCATTTGTTAGTTGGCTTCTTACTTTACTTTTAATTATATTCATGCTCGCACGAATATGTTGATACGAAAATAGTCAGTAAGCCTACTTCAAATGCCAACCCTTTCACTTCACTGTAGCAATCTGGAAGACTATTCCATGCGTCGATTATAAGTTCCTCGTCTCGCTGTATTTCTTTGAAAGCTGTCCTCTTTTTGTTGCGTTATGTACATACATTTCTGGACCTCCAACTCGCTTTTCAACTCTATAAATTCTCCACTCCACAAAGCTTTACTTTTTTAAGTCCAGTATCAATTCTAAATGGCTCAATGTGGGTTTCGTTACTATTTATGTGGAACGGATTAACTATGAATGTAAAAATGTTTTTGTTGGTTTTGAAATGCTCAAATCTCTCAGCAAATCATCTGTATTTTTTTAAAATAACTGTGCTAAAGTAATTCCTGTCAACAGTTGCACTGGTTTTATCGCGATATTGCTTTAGAAAGTGAAAATGACGTCAATTACATTTAATAAGTAAAGTAAAGTTACCATTTCAGACCTTTGCGATCTATAGGGCAGATGATGTAAAGGTAATCTCTTTCTGTAGCCCACGGTTAACAAGGGTGCTATTTTGCCAGCACAACCACCAACCGCTTTTCCCCACATTATGTTAGGTACCCATTAGAACTGGGTGGATTTAGAAGCGCTAAAAAATATCCAGAGATTAAAAATCCCACTCAGAATTCTAACTCAGGACCCTGGTTCGGAAACCAAGCGCTTTATTGCTCAGCTACCGCTCTTATCTTCTACCAAAACATCGGCTGGGTTTCCATTTAGATTCATCTAGTTTATTTTTGCTGATATATCCATCCTAAAGTATCATTTTTGCAACCATTTGTCGTTCTCTAATTCAGGGTGATTAATACCTTTATCATTTAGGAATGTATTTATTTCATTCAAGCACAAAGCTGGAAGTTTTAACAACATTCCTGTAGAAAGCCATTGCACTTTATATTGGGAAAAAGAGGTCGGAATACTGAGTCTCCATTTTATTTAAGAATTCTTGAATTCTATAAACTGACGATGGTAGAGTCCTTTTGATAAGCACTTCTTGGTGTAGTACGCAGTGAAACTTTAGAATATCATGGAGAATCGCAGATTCTCCTTAATTTTTTCCTGTCATACTTCTGGCTCCATCAGTTGCGAGTTTATTTAAATCGATCTTATTGTCTTCAAGGAATTTTTGCACGACAATCGCTAAATATTCTTTAGTTTGTCACGAGAGCGGTAGCAATCCTAGGGAAGACAAAACGCCAACTTGTGCCATGTCTTTTATGTCGCAAGACTCATCTATATCAAGTGATAAGGCAGAAGAAAGTTGAGTTCTTCCACCTGCAAGTATGTCACATTTGAAGACACGGCGAGGGGTGCGGTGAAAAGCAAGTAAAAAGGGGCTGAGAAATCCAATCGGTGCATAATCTTAATTAATCGACTCAATTTTAATTTCGATAAAATAAATAATAGTTGAGTATGAAACTAAAGAGCCGCAGCTTAACATCCAAAGAGCCGCGTGTGGCTCGCAAGCCGCAGGTTGCCGACCCCTGTACTAGAACTTCTCTTGGCTTGGAGTTATATCCTCTGGAGCTGAATCTGCTTCTGTGCTAAATAGTGAGCTGATGGTATTGAGAACTGGCTCTTGACGTCATAAAATTTTCTTTTATAAATTGCACAATTAAGGAATCCAAATAAGTGTTGTACTTTTTATAATTTCACTAGAAATAGCTTCACCTATCAGCAAAGGATAATAATAGATAATAGTGAACAAATAGATGCTATCTTACTAGATTTTTCCAAGGCTTTTGACAAAGTTCACCACCATAGTTTGCTTAAAAAATTCAAATATTTCGGCATTAATGGTCCACTGCATCAGTGGATTAAAGATTTTCTGATAGGGAGAGAACAAACTGTAATAATAAATGGCTCTAAATCAACCCCAATAACAGTAAACTCAGGTGTACCTCAAGGAACAGTCTTGGGTCCACTACTATTTTTAATTTACATAAATGATTTACCAAATTGCATTAGTTCAGGAACAAAAGTCAGATTACTTGCAGACGATTGCATAATATATAGAACAATAAAAACAATACAAGACACAGATATTTTACAAAGAGAATTAGATGAATTACAGAAATGGGAATCAAATTAGAGCATGTCTTTCCACCCAAAAAAATGTCAGTTGTTAAGAGTAACAAAAAAACTAAAACAAATTAATTCCACTTATCTTATTCATGGCAAACCAGTAACACAGACTAAAAACGCAAAATACCTAGGTGTTATAATAAATGAAAAACTGTCATGGAATCCACATATTGATGAAACTATAAAAAATCAAACAAAGCATTAGGGTTTATTAAAAGAAATTTCTATAAATCAAATAAGAACATAAAACTAAAATGTTATTTAACTTTGGTTAGGCCAATAATAGAATATGCATCCACCGTTTGGGACCCCTCAACTCAAGAAAACATTAAGAAACTGGAACAAACACAAAATAGAGCTGTGAGATTCATAACAAACGAATATTCACATTGACTAGAGTAACACCATTAGTAAACTCACTAAATTTAAGAAGCCTTCAGGACAGAAGACTCAAAAGTAAAGTAGCAATTATACATAAAACACTGAACCATAATCTTCAAATACAAAAACAAAATCTAATAAAATATGGTTATCACACTTCGTTCTAATTAGATTGATAATATTATGTTATGTTCTCAATACCATTAGCTCACTATTTAGTACGTTAGGTATAACTGTATATATGTGGAGATGTGGTATAAAAAGATAACAGCAATTATAAAAAAAAATCGTAAAATTGCTTCAAAAATTGCTAACTCTTGTTGTAATTCCTTTACGTTGAGTGTGGGGAAAAAAACAAGAAACTCGAACATAATACAGTGTAAATATGAATTAAAAGACACTCTACACAGTTAGCTAGAGTATCTTTCTAAGTTGTATATGTGCGGCCTGCAATTCCCCAAATTTTTGGTAATGCGGCCCTCAATCCAAAAAGGTTGCCCACACCTGGGCTAGTGCATTACGTAACAAAAATTTCCCTTCGGATTTTAGAATTAAAAAAAAAAAAAATCTTGTTTACCACATTGAGGTTGTGTATCGTCCTTGACATTGTTAAATGTATCACGAGGATCTCCAATCTATCCTTGATAGGGATTTTAGATTGTACGACTTTCTTTACTTCCATCTCTTTTTCTCTGTTTCTTTTTTTTTCTCTCTCTCTCTTTCTGTCTCTCAGATACATATTCTCTCTCTCTTTCTTTCTACTTCTGTCGCTATCTTTCTATCTATCTTTCTTCATCTCTCCCTCAAATTTTCTTTTTCTCTCTCACATTCTCTCTCTCTCTCTCTCTTTCTCTTTCTCTCTTTCTCTTTCTCTGTCACTTACACACAAACACACGTTCCCTCAAAACCTCTCATCGGTGTTTGTAATTTTTTAAATCTTTTATATTCTAAATCTTAATGTTCTAATTACATGTTTTATGGTTTTCTAAAAAAAAAAAAAATTGCCATACTGACAAACAAATAAGAATAAAAAGTGCTCCCCTCGACATGAAGTTTTTTAACTTCCGGTGGCACTTGTAACTCCTCTTCGCCAGTCGAGTCTTGCTAACTTCCGGTGAAAAGTACCCTGAGAACAAACCAAAAACTTTTCGGTTCACGCCTGCTAAATGTTTAAAAAAAATGGATGCTTCTTTTTTGTTCAGGCTCCGAACCCTCACTGAGACTTCAAATAGATGCACAAGTCTCAGATTCACTTCATAAAACGTATTTATCGTATTTTATACAGTATATGTAACAAATAATGGGGTGGGGGGTGTTAAAAAAAAGATGAAGCTTTTATGATCTTTTCAATGTAATAGAGTATTTAAAAACAACTCGGCCTGTATCTCGACAAGTTTATCTTAAGTTCTCATTGAAAGTGACGTCTGCTCTTCAAGCGAAAGTGACGATCGTGGGAAAAGCTTTGACCTGTAACATCTGTACTCTTGTCTTCCTTGATTTGATATCAGGTCTTTTTTTTTACTTTAAGTTCATAGAAATACATCAGCATAGTAAATAAAAAAACATTATTCAATGAGTTAAGGCCTTGGCCATCGATCTTCAAAGTCTATTCTTAATTTTTACAAATCTTATATGCAACTCACTCTTGTCTGTCTATCTCGTAAAACGTTTGTACGCGTGATTTCTCCAACACCTAATCTCGGATGAAGCTGAAATTTCACACAATTATTTCTTTTACCTGAAAACACAAAAATCAAATCTAAAAAGTTAACCAATTAGTTAATTAGTTATTGGTATTTCAAACAAGGGAAAGAAATGGTGCTTCACAGATGTGGTGGTATAAAATGTCCATCTGTATAATTTTGAGAGAGAAAACGTTTGAAACTAATAATTGATAACTTCTATTTTCATCAGCACTTCCCTGGCACAGAGGCTGTAGTCCTCGAGTTCGAAGTAAGGTTGCTTAATTTTGTTTTTATAATTGCATTTAAAAAGCGATTACGGTAACATTCACCCAGATAGCCCTTTCTTTCTCCCACCAACCCTTTCCCAACTGGTCCAGACACGTGATAGGATCCTAGCGTATTGAGAAAGCTAAAAGGATGAAATTGCGCTAAACAAAAAATAATTAATACAAATATGTGTAATAGGTCAGATTCATTATTGTTTGTCTAGATCTAATACAATTTTAATGACTGATCTAAACTGATACTACTTCGCTTAATAGAAGGTTGTTTTTTTTTTGTTTTTTTTTAATATTTCTTTATTAGATCTACATGCAGAAATATGTTTCAAGTGACAGAAAAATTGCGGGTAACATTTTTCTTTGAATCCTTACAGAATTTGGCATGATGGCTGAGTGGTAAAGCGTTTGGCTTCCGAATCAAAGGGTTCCGAGTTTGAATGACGGTGAAGACTTGAATTTTTTAACTTCCACAGTATTAGGACTCAAATTATACCTGAAGTACGTTGGAGATGTGGAGGCGGTTGGTCGTTGTGCTGGCCTAGTGACACCCCCGTTAACAGTCGTCCATAGGCTAGAGCTAGGCGCGAACTGACAATATTTTCTAGGCAAGAATTGACAGTATTGTCTAGGTGAGAACTGACAATATTTTCTAGGCAAGAATTAACAGTATTCTCTAGGCAAGAATTGATAGTATTTTCTAGGCAAGAATTGGCAATATTTTCTAGGCAAGAATTGACAGTATTTTCTAGGCAAGAATTGACAGTTTGTCTAGGCACTGACAAGAGATGAGTTGACAGTATTTATTTTTTGTGCACTTACTGTCAGTGCAGTGTTTAATTAATGGGCTATTGGTGTAGTTTTAAAGGATTCCCTGGCCTGACAGATAACAAAAACAAACACCAGTCTAACAATCCCCCCCCCCTATCTGGTCACATTAACCTTCACCTTCACGGCTAAAACCATATGTTCAAACACGAGTGGAGAGGTGGGCTGGGGAGTAGCAGGATCAGAATTTGAAGGACAATTCAAGGTTACATGGAACTTTGGAAACGATCGTAGGAGGAAACGATTATGCTAAAGGGTAGCAAAACAAGACTCCCGTGAGGGGTGCCTCAGAAGACCTAAATATATCATTGCACTTATTAAATTAAGACCACTATATATATATATATAATAAAATCTTATTTTTAATAGCGCTGTTAAGTTTTTTTTTAATTGAGACGACATTTGGACGGACAGACAAACAGCACAGAAACAATCACGGTTTACACCTATGAAGCCGTTTTATATTATTTGTATTCCTAATCTTAAAGACGACGCTTTTTTTCTGAAAGATATAATCTGAACATTGAATACATTGAATAGAAAGCAATTATTGTCCTAACAAATTTTTTTTGTGAGGGGGTTGTTGTTCTTGATTACTTCCCTTGGTTAAGAGATCAAAACTCGCAATTTATTATGTAACCCAGTTCAAAGGTACTCTAAACCTGGATCCTATTGCATATTCGACCCGTGACACGGTGCTTTTTGACCCTCTGGAAGATCCTGCACTCCGTGCGTAATGTTGCCGCAAATGCTTGGCTCCGTAAAACTCGACGACTTCATGAGGTAATGCAACCCGTGACACGTAGTTTAGACATTTGTATGTCCCACTTGCCGAAAACTGTTGGTCACCATCGCACTACAGCTACACATTGACTATACACCTGACAACATAACGTACGTTACGTCTTGCCACACAGTCAGCCCAACATCAATGTTTCTAAAACTGTTGGGGGGGGGGGGGGGGGGCACAAGACCGTCTCAAAATGTTCTCTTGAAGAAACTATTTTCAATACGACTTCCCCAACGCGATTCTACAATCTCTCCGTCTTTTTAACGTCAGAATGGTCAAATTTCTCTCTCTCTCTCTCTCTCTCTCCCTCATGCACTCACTCACGCTCCCTCTATCTCTTTCTCTTTTGTCTATCACTCTGTCTCTCTCTCTCTCTGCCTCTCTCGCTCTCTTGATATGATTCTCGAAGAAAAAACAAAAACATGCCCGCCCTACACGACGTTTTGATAAACTTGGCACATTCTTTACTGCCTCGAATGTTCAGTATAGACCCGTCCGGGCCGTTCTTAATTTATTTGACCTGTGCTCTTTTTACTTGGAGATGCATTGCGATGAAGCTCAGAATGCTGGAAAATGCTTATCCCTGGGCTACGCCAAAGACTTCGGTGTAGGAGTTAGTCGTGGTCCTCCAGACTCCATAGCTACTTTAGGAGGACATGAACGTAAATTTATTGGTCTAGAGATGAGGGGCGTCATTAGTCAAAACTTTGAGAACCAATGGTCTTAACTATGGCATATTTAGGATGCAGGGCCATTAATGTCGTAAAAATAATGGAAGCGTAAAAAGTATGGAAACGTAAATTTATGGAAATTGTCAAAGTGTAGAACTATCATCTCAACAATACTTTCTGCTTCCCAAACTATATGTTCTTCTTGAAACTGTCAAGTAGAGTTGAGCCATCGGCTTTTGGAACTCTAGGCCAGCAAAAGGGAACAAGAAATCTCTCTCACCGGCCTGTCTGGCGGGAGTCAGGCTCGCGGCCATTGCAGAGGCCGCGTACACCGAGATCTCCGTCATTTTCCTTTTCTATACTAGGCTAACCGTGCAGGACACGCCATTAATGTAACGGCCCCTTGAGGAATAGCGCCTGGATTGTGACAAGGTTGTGGGAGCTTTTTTACAACTCCGCACAGTGCAATGAGGATGCTCTCGCACCAACTTAGGAACCCCCAGGGGAGTCTTGTTTTGCTGACCTTTAGCCTAATCGTTTCCTCCTTCGATCGTTTCCACCCGGGCGCCACTATGAGGCAGGGTAGCAGGCCCGGGTCAAACTATATCTAACATTTTAGCAGTACCAATCACAAAACCCCAAACTAGGTCAATGGAGCAAGCAGCTTCCGGCTTTGAATCATGGACCGTCAAGTCGATACTTCGAAAAAAGAACAAACAAAACCAAAAAAAAACACCACCGCAAACCATTCAACCAAAGATTCTGGGCGAAGATATATTTAAGTGTTATAAGACACAAGCTTTAAAACATCGTAATGTGGGATGAAGCAAGGATAATGTAGAGATTAGCTAAGGATAAAGTAGGAATGTACAGCCTTTGTTGTTTTATTTGTTTCGATTGATACAAAATTACGGCATCTTCACAGCAGGAAAGTATCAGGGGAAGTAATAGAAAGCCGGGTAGAATATTATCAACATCACTATCATTTCAAATTGACACTTAAAATGCAAGAGGATTTGGAAAGGATTAATGCCCTTTTTATTTCGTGAGATCTGTTAGTTCGTTTGTGCGTGATTTCGTTATTTGTTCATGTTTTTAAAAAAACAATTCTTTTCCCTCTTCTCTTGAGATGAGACCACCCGATCGTAAGCCATCAACTATCTTTATAGATTTGCTGAAATGTGTGCATCAATTGCGTCACAGCGTATTCACCATCAAAGACTTCTCCTTGGAAGAGGGGACCAAAGCTCGCATTGGGGAAAGTTGCTGCAGCCTTCGGCAGATTAAGTCACTAGCGGTGCCAGACATGTTAAGTGTGGGGGTAAAGTGGTGGGGGGGGGGTACAATTTATTTTCCGAGCCCTAGTTAGTAAACGCTAACCCTATAATAAAATTATACTCATTTCATGCATTCACACATTGCGAATATGGCTTTCAAACGTGGTTCTTGCTACTTGCTAATTGTCTTGTATAAAGATTAAAAAGTATAGTGCTAAGTTTCAAATGGAGGTAAAGATGCGATCACTTTGAGAATACATACTACCAGGTTTGGAGAGCCCTAAGAATTTTTTTTTTACAAAGCTTATAACAACTCAGTCTGTCTGTCTGTCTCGGCAAATGTTTGTACACGTTATTTCTCCAACCCCCAATCTCGGACCAAGTTGAAATTTTTGCAAAATTATTTCTTTTACCGGACAACACAAGAATCAACAAAAGAAATCAGCCTATACGTTAATTAACTATTGGTAATTAATTATTTTGTTTGGTATTTCGAACAAGGGAAGAAAGTTGTACTAGACTGAAGTAGTGGAATAAACTGAATTATTCCCCTTTATAAATCGCCGCTTTAAATTAAAACAAACAATATATAACTATACAATCTTCTCTAGTTATAGTACCTCCCTAGACGCAGACGGCGAAAAGAAAATCTTAATTGACCACCTGCGGACAATGGTTATGCTTGCCTGGATGTGGCAAAATATGTTGGATCCTCCAGTCTAGCTCTGCAGTCTGCAGTCAGCGTCCAAGACTCGCAAGCATATAAGAAATAAGAATGTGGCCATGAACAGGGAGCGCACCAGTCTGATTTTAATGCTGTTTGTCAATGTAACTAAATACCTAAATGTTTGTTAATGTACCTAAATACTTAAATGTTTATTAATGTACCTAAATACTTAAATGTTTATTAATGTGCCTAAATACCTTAATGTCAATGTTTGTGTATGAAACCAAGGAGTAAGCAAGTGGTTTGTTCAGTTGAATAGTTGATCTAGGTCACATAACTTACATTTCACTATGTTGGAGACAAATCTACGCGATTCTACCGTCTTTCACGAGTCAAAATGGGCTGGGTTTTTTTTAGCTGTCCCAAAAAGGGGAATAGACGCTATTAGTTTTGTGTGGTCTGTCCATCCGTCCGTCCCGTTTTGATTCCGTAAACTAGAAAAGATCTTGAAAATCCGACATTATGATATTTTAGACCTTTTAAAGTTCTGAAGAAATGGCTACTTTTCTGAAATTAAAAAATTTAATTTTTATAATCAACTATGCAAGCGTTCTTTTTTTTTTTCAGAAAAATACACCATTTTTACATCTATTCATGATTAGTAAAAAAAAAAAAAAAAACACAGGAGACTATTTAGTAAGGGAAGTAACTTTTTACTATATTTTTAACACATTTATGCAAACTATTTTAGATTTTTTGTCAAATTTTTTTTTAAAATTGTATGACTTACTTAAATAATTTCCCTCATATTAACTGACTACATTTACAAAAAAAATTTTAATTTTTTTAAAAGAGAAAAAAATCTATATAGTATGCATATAAATGGTACATAATTTAAAACAAATATTAATAAGTAGTGTTTCATATTATACGCGTGCACATCAGTAGCCCACGGTGAAACAATAGCGAATGTAGCCAAAGAGAAAAGTTTTTTTCTTTGTATTTTATTATTTAGGGGAGAGTTATATTTATTTAGGCTTTTAATGACAGATTGGCCCTTTACAAAACAACAAGATGGATTAGAGAATCATTCTAGGCTAGGCAAGGTTCACATTTCACTTCAACTATCCCTTAGTCTGTTAGACCGTTGGGGCACCACACAAGATCTGTCAACCGTCTTTCTCCACTCCTTTCTGTCCTTTGCTTTTGAAGAAATGTCTTTGAGAGCCCTGAGGACCTTTTGATGTGAACATAGAGTTTGTCTTTTTTTTTTATAGTTGTTAGCACGTCATCATGGGGTCCAAAAGCTGTATTTATCCTGTTTCTATTCTTTTCATTCGTGATGCGTTTTTTGTGACACCTAGGATTTAACTATATCATGTCGTAAGTCGAACTAACAATGCAACATTATCGGCAACACTTTCGACACAAACAATGGTTTTCCTTTTGTATCGATGGAGATAGGGTTGTAGTATTTGATAGTTTGTAGTTCATAGTTTCTGATATTCCTTCTGAAAATATTGAAACTTGCATATTTTTACCTGCCATAGCGGACCACTTCGGGGGACCGATTTTGAGTTTGTGTTGATGTCTCTGTAACCTTGTTTTTTTTTCCGAAATAAGCTTTACTAGCCCGTTTTGCGTAACTAAAATAGGTCCTCTTCAAGTGGCCTTGCTTAGATAAACTTGACAACAAGCTAAAGAAGATCATGACTTATAGCAGGCGTACGTGTGCTTCGAATGTCTCGGCAATATTATAAATCTGTGACTGCTCTTTCCTAACTATTCCCACCTCCCCTTCTTTATTTGACCTGCAATCCTTTACTAAAAAGAAATGTGCGCTATAGACGCCCAAAGAGTGCATTTCTCCAGTTTAGTGCCAGGTTCCCGCTGGTAAGCTTACAGTGATCGCCTTGAATTGCTAGCTTTTAAGGAGATTGTGGATGTACAGTATAGGCAGCCCCGTCAAGAGGGCGCACCTTATAAAAGGTTGAGAAACCCTGCGTTAGACATTTATATGGTTTTAGGCCATTTGCATATAATGTTAAGACATTATTCCGTCAAAAGATAAAAAATTATCTCTACAAGGAAAGAGTTCTTAAAGTTTACAGCACTTGAGAAAAAGAAGGGGAAAGAATTATTTAAATTCGAGTACATGGTTGCATAGGATTGGTTTGCTATTGTATTATTCTCTGGCACTTTTCAAACACAAAACACAGTCTAGTATTTAAGTCTGGTTGAAACTAACAAAATTTGAAAACAGGGCCGGCCTTAAGCATATATAAACTAGGCACCCCTCTCCTAGGGCTTTCGATTGGTGGGGGACCTCGACAGGACACAAAGAAATTAATTTATTTTTTTGAGAAAAAAATTGTGAATCAGGGATCAAATCTCAAACATGGCATAAATCGATGATTCTATATCCACTAGCCTAGTTCTATGTGTCTACTATCACTCAAGGTTTATTCGCAAGTGTTTAGATCTACTTGTTAGACGACATCTGTTAGAAGACCTTTTGTTACTTCCCTTTGGTGAATTATCCAAACGTTATCCAAAGTCTGGTGACCCTGACCTGTCCGTGAAGCACGCTCCTGCTATCAGCACTATATGAATTGAACTTATTTCTTGATTTAGATACAGGAAGGTTTTTAATTCATTGCGTATTTTTTAGTCTCAATTTTTGTGTCTTTTTTATTTCAATTGGGGGCCACCTTACTCACTTTACCTATAGGCTCCTTATATGCTTTACCTAGGGTCTCCAGTTACATAAGGCCCACCCTGATGACATCACACTTTGTCCCTCCTCCTCGTATGACTTTGTTTAAGACTTAGATCCAGTGCAGTGCAACACTTTCAAGTATAATCCATCGAACCAGTGGCGTAACTAGGGGGAGGGGTGCGGGACTAGGAGTGACACCAAAGTGGAAAAAAAAACACTTTTGCAAAAAAAGACAGCTTAAAAATGTGACAGTCTAAAAATCTTTTTGTAAAAAAAAAAAAACTAGAAAAATCACGAGAAGACCGAAGAGCCTTTATCAGGCTTTAAAATTTGGAAAAATTTTTCAGCGGTCTTAGGCTATAACTAAAAAAAAAACAAAAACAATTGACAGGAAGTGATTGCTATGGTCAACGTAATGAAGGAAATAATGAGGAACATCTTGAACTTGAGCTTGATATCACAAAATGTTTTTTGATATGCCTTCACTAGCTTCTTGCCAAATGCATGTCTACATGGTGTCTTATGAAAGAAGCTTTTCAAAACTGAAGTTAATTAAGAACTTTTAATTAAGAACTTTTGAGACTCTAATTTCAAATCAGATTATTCTGTTCAATAAAAAATACATCGAAATAGATGTTGACTCTCAAGTTGTGTATAAGTTTTAAAGCTTTAAATCATAAAAAGTGTTTGTACGCTTTTAATTGCTACGCTTAATAATAATAATAATAATAATTTTGTACCGATTAATATAATCGTAATCGGTAAAAAACTTACTCTAGAATGTTAAACTGTCTCCGTTAGGAGCTCTTTAAAGTCTTTCTAAAGAAAACATGTTCAGCCAGAGGCTTTAAACACGGCAAAAGACAGGGAGGAATGGAGAAAGACGGTCGACAAATCTTGCCTGGTGCCCCAACGGTCCAAGAGACTAAGGGATAGGTAAAGGTAAAGGTAAACAAAGGTAACAACTATCAACGAATGTAGATGATTTGGTCACTGAATTTAGGGTGAAACGAAAAGAAATAAACAACGATAGTTTTTGTTGGGAATAATTTGAGGGAAAAGCTGAGTGGGGGGGGGGGATGACACAGACACCCTGAGCTAACCGCACCGAATAGCACCCATCCTAGTGACGCCACTGTATCGAACTACTGCTCTGCAAAGTTATGTCGTTTGCCTAACTATTTAGACTGACTTGAAATGAATGCATGGCCAGGAGTGTAGGATTATAAACTTTATTTTCTCCTTGTGTATACTTTGTAGCTTGTTTACATTTAGAAGAATAGATTATGCTAAGTAGTTGCATGTGTTTCTCTGCCCTTGTGCGTGCCTGTGTGCGTCTGCGTGTGTGTGTGTGTTTGTGTGCCTATGTGTTTCTGACCTTCTGAGATGGGTTAGGGGTGGAGATAAAGCGACGAGCGGGAAATCACCTCCACCTAATGCCCTGAATTTCGCCGGGCAACTGTGGTGTCTATATTATGACACTTTATCCTGAGCCATTTTTTTTCCGCCTTCTCACGAGTCCTTATCTTTCGTTTTGTCAGCTTTGTATTCGCCTCATGACGGTTAAAATCATTATAGTTGGTATTTTTTAAAATAACGTCACGAATACCCTTAGGGTTTAGTATACGTTAAAATGCCAAATTATCTATTTTTAAAAAAAAAAATTGGTCGATATACAAATATAAAGAGCCCAGATTTCCGGTGCCCAATTTTCCGCTTTGTCAAAAAGTGCCCAATTTGCTGGTGGCTATATTATCTATAGGACGTAGAGGTTGGTGTGGCGGTGAACAAACAACGCTTTTGAGGGTTGGCGTCACGCCCTATACTCATGTCGTCATCCAACAATGTGGACATTCCTAGATGGTCTACGTAAGGACATTTAGCTACACAAGGCATCAGCTCTATAGGCTAGCCCCGGCATTGAGGAACATCGAATGAACAAATATGTAACACTTACTAAGATAAATTACAAACATTGTACATGGATACAAATCAATGGGTCGCCTACTCTAGGATCATAAGCCCACCTATGTTACTGATTGACATTAACATACAAAAACCATTTTTCAATGACATTAAATTTTATTCTTCTTTAATGTGCCACACTATTTGTTATGTAAATCAAAATAAATATTTAAAATAATGCTGATTTCATATCTTTTACAATTACTATAAGGTTAATAAAAAAAAATCAAAGGATGACTTTTTAAATGACTAGGGGATCAAATGACCATAGGAAGAAATGGCCAGAAGATGAAATGGGAGGGTATGAAATGACCAGGGATGAAATGACCAGACGATGAAAGTTACCGAGGATGAAATAACCAGGGGATGACGAGACAGGAGATTCTTTTTCTTATTCTTCAACTGTCAGGTAGAGTTGAGCCTTCGGCTCTTGGAACTCTAGGCCTCAAAAGTGAACAAGAGCTCCCTCTCACCGGCCTGTATGAAAACAGTGTACACTGTTTTGTCTGGCGGGTGGGTCAGACTCGCGGCAAGGGGCCGCGTATAGATCTACTAAGACCCCCACCATTTTTCTTTTCGATTCCAGGCTAACCGTGCGAGATGCCAGGGGATAAAGTGACCAGGGATGAAAGTGACCAGGTGATGAAATGGCCGGGAGATAAAGTGACCAGGGATGAAAGTGACCAGGTGATGAAATGACCAGCGGATGAAAGTGACCGGGGATGAAATGACTAGAAACAGCCAGTGGCAAGGTTGTGTATTTCTCCTTGTTAAACATAAATTTGTATTTTTAAAAAAAGTACTTACAAAAAATACGAAAGAAACTGTTCTAACAAACAAAATCTCCAAATTGTCGTTCCAATTAGTCCTGAGTACAAAATCAAGGCAATTAGAAACATGCTAACGACACAAAAATGGTGTGACGTTGTATCTCAGTATTGTAGTATGTTGTTACTTCTTTATATGACACATTCATTAGTAAACAAATAGGCCTACTTTTAGAAGGGTCCACTTTACTGAAGATTGCGAACTTGACTTTGTATCAACATACTTCTATAAATATATAAAATCTATAAATATGTTGTTTTTTTTAATTATTACTAAATCCTCAATCATAATATCTAAAAAAAATAATTTTTAAATAAAAAAAAAACAAGTTTTATAAAGCAATGCCTGCTAAGACGTGCCTGATCCAAGCGATAGGTGGCGCTGAAGTCGTGCCAATCTTAGTTTTAAGTCGAGTGAAAATAGATCATAGGGGATCCTCCATTAATGACGTCTGCTCTTAGGGGAACTGTGTAAGTAAATGTGGATTCAGTGGCGAGCAGAGCGCATCCTCACAGGTTTAAAAAACAAAAGGAGGGGAGGGGGACGAGTATACAAAAAAAACTTGTCACGCCAGCTTTTGTTCAGCGGTACAGCTTTTAACTTACAAGCCCCTATTAAAGTTTTTTTTTTTTTTTTTTGGTTTTCCAATTTCTTTAATGATGACATTCGCCTAATTTTAGAGCCTAGTGAAAAAAAAAATGGCCGTTCTGTTTCACCGCAATCCGCAAAAGTTTCCGTGGCCTGATTTCTTCACCACTGGTCTAGAAACATATAATCAAATATAACATTAACGTGAATTGGTATAAATATTTTTGTAATATCATTTAGGTAATAATAATAATAATACATAACTGTCAATTGTTTTTTCCTACAGAATTATACCCCTCCTGTTTTCCTCTTGATTTCAGTGGAGATCTATGTCTTAGATGAAATGTAGACATGTCTATATCCATCCATTCCAGTGGCGCCAGCATCCCATGGAGGGGTCTGGCCTGCTTCAAAACATCCTTCCATTTACCAGACTTCTCTTGAGCTTCTCATCTCCGCAATCGAAGTTTTTGTAGTTCTGCCTCTACATCATCAATCCCTCGTATTCGTGGTCTGCCTGTCTTGTAGTTTTTGCCGGTATACAATTTTTGCTCCTCTGTTCTCTGACACTCTTTCAAGGTGACCTGCCCTACGAAGTCTGTTCTCTGACATTCTTTCAAGGTGACCTTGCCCAACGAAGTCTGTTCTCTGACATTCTTTCAAGGTGCCCTGCCCAATGAAGTCTGTTCTCTGACATTCTTTCAAGGTGCCCTGCCCAACGAAGTCTGTTCTCTGACATTCTTTCAAGGTGACCTTGCCCAACGAAGTCTGTTCTCTGACATTCTTTCAAGGTGCCCTGCCCAACGAAGTCTGTTCTCTGACATTCTTTCAAGGTGCCCTTCCCAACGAAGTCTGTTCTCTGACATTCTTTCAAGGTGCCCTTCCCAACGAAGTCTGTTCTTTATTTTTTTCAGTCTCTTTAGGTGGGTCTTCATACCATTGGTAGATCTCCTGTTATGCTCCAGTCAAAGCTATTCTCAAGCCAGTTCACACAGCTGCTCAACTCTTCAGACGCTCTTCTAAAGGGGTCGTCGAGTTTACTCTCTGAGCCAGGGGTTCTAGACCTGTCTGTCGCGACCCCCTTAGGGTTCGACTGACCAAGTGTCGGGGTCGCATAAGACCATCGAAAATATGGATTTTTTTGGGTCTATTCTAACATGTAAAACTTGACACATATAAAGGTTTATTTTTCATTGGAATTTACTATTTACACTATTGATGTTGCAGACAACTGAACCAGAATTAATTTCAAACATTTTTATTCTGACAGCAGAAATAATATTAATGCATAATATATCGTTGCGCCTGGTCGTGTAGTAAAACTCTGAACTATATAAGGTCAAATGTCAGCATTAATAAGACATTTATTTCTTAAGATATTGGTGAATTTTATGGTTCGCCACTAATTAACAACATTTGGGCTATGTATATAACATAATGGTTAAATTTTGTAATATCTAAACCAAAACATATACGTTTTGAAAGAGGTTGAACAACGCATCCATAAATTTGGATTTCAATACGTAAACTTTGTATAGAAATGCATCCCGTATTGGAGAATATGAACCTTGCGAGAACTTCCAATGGTATAAGGGCAGGAAAGTATGATCCTCCAGTAGTGCTCTGGTAAGAAACTCTGTTAGTGTCTCATAGCTCCCATGCAGTTAAAGTGACCCTTTAGTTGTCTCCCCACAGCTCTTGGACACTCTTGTAAGACATGCTTCACTGTTTCCTCTTCGTGCCCCCCTTAGCGTAAGCAGGAATTGAAAACCTCCAGTATGTCATTTGTAAATAAGTTCTTTAAGTCTATAAAGCAGAAATAACTGTAATGTCATTTTGATTGCTAGCATCAGAGCTTCGTCGTCATGGATACCCAGTAGTTTAGAGGAATGGTTAGGCATATAAATGTTGGAGATATAAAGATAAGATTTTCTTTTGCAATCCACTTAAAATGACTACGACCTCTCAGTGTACAAGATAACGTTTGTTCATTTTTAGGAAATGTCAGTGTCGTCTGCACAGATGGTGCTCCAAATATGGTACTTTGTTGGTCTGGATTTCAACATTTGGTACAGAATGAATCACCAAAAAGTTTTCGGAACTCAGTTTGTGATTCCTCCTCGAATATTAATATCGAAGACATTGTTAACTAAAATAACACAAAGCAATGAAAAGCGTCAGTGCAAGGATCAATTGCAATTTACCACGCGTGTGAAAAAAGTTTTCGGAACTCAGTTTGTGATTCCTCCTCGAATATTAATATCGAAGACAATGTTAACTAAAATAACACAAAGCAATGAAAAGCGTCAGTGCAAGGATCAATAGCAATTTACCACGCGTGTGAAAAAAAAATCCAATCCTTCCAAATGAAACATCACATCGGCAAACAAAATTGGAGGAAAATAATATTAACATGTTTCCAAGCTTATGTTCTCTCTTTGAGGAAAATGACATCGAACCTGACAAACAAATAAAATGATAATTTTGTGAAAGAACATTTGCTAATGCTTGCAGACAAAATTTTATCAAACTTTCAAAATTTACTTAACGTTCCATATGCAGGCCGGTGAGAGGGAGCTCTTGTTCACTTTTGCTGGCCTGGAGTTCCAAGAGCCGAAGGCTCAACTCTACCTGACAGTTTCAAGAAGAAGAAGATGCACTTGTCATAACTCCAATGAAAGTCAAAGTTGAAGATGTTTAGGAAACAGAAATAGTTTATAGAACTCATTAATAGTAGTAGAAGTATTAGTTTCCCTTTTTGCTATTAAACCAAATAATTAATTACCTGTAATTAATTGTCTATTTAGTTACTTTTTTATTGATTCATGTGTTGTCTATGCCAAAGAATAATTGTGCGAAGTTTCAACTTGATCCGAGAATGGGTGTGGGAGAAATAACGTGTACACACTTTTTTACCAGAGACATAGAGTGAGTAGATCTAAGCTTTGTAACAATCATTTCTTGAAAACAAACTGGACAATCCGTCAACAATATCAATACCCCTCTAACAACGTTTTCGCTTTCAGATATTGGAGTACAGCGCACTGAGCGTGCATGAAAGTTTCGCAACACAAATGAATTTTAAAAATAATATCAGGGGACCGAGCCTCGCTCGGATGAATAATTTGTTAAGGAAGGATATATACCCGAAGTCATGTTGGGAATATTTTTGTAATTACGAAAATGAACGATCGGGTAAAGACTATCAATTCGGAGAGTTGCATTTTCGTTCTGTCAGTTCTCAATGTAATTGTACATGGCGATTAGAATAGAAAGTCCCCCCAACAGTAGGCCTGTAGAAAACCACAGCTCACGTCTTAACGTTTTACATTGCTTCTTTCGCTTAAAACTATTGGACTATTATAGACTTGGAAGAAAGTCTTTGCAGTCTAACTTCTAAAATGGTTACTTTCTGACATTTAATATTGCAATTAATATATTCATTATGGCTCTGAGACATGGACACTTTACAGAAAACAACTAAGACTTCTTGAGTGCTATCACCAAAGATGCTTGCGCTCCATCATGGACATACGGTGGCAAGACCGCACTACAAAAAGCGATGTCCTTGCCAACGCCGGTTTTGACAGTACAGAGGATCTTCTTATGGTCCGACAACTACGCTGGGCAGTGCACGTATCCCGTATGGGAGACGAACATATGCCAAAGGCAGTCTTTTTTGGGGGAGCTAAAAGGTAGTCGACGTAACAGAGGCGCCTCACGGAAACGCTTCAAAGACCACTTTCAACTTTCCTTGGCTGACATAGAAGAGAGCACCTGGTTGCATGCGGCCTCAGAACGAGACAGCTGAAGGTCACTCACGAAGGCCGCGGGATGCATATTTGAGACCAAAAGAAAATCTGCTGCCGAGGACAAACGCAGACGGCGAAAAGAAAATCTAAATCAACCCCCTGCGGACAATGGATTATGCTTGCCCTGGATGTGGCAAAATATGTAGTTCTCAGCCGGGACTGCGCAGCCACGGGAAATACTGCTTTCTCACTGATCTTCGGACTCGAACACACGCCTTAGTATTATTTCCTTACGTTCTAATTCTCTACTTTGTTTTCCTGCACCAAATGTTGAAGTTTCCATGCGTAAAGCATCGAATTCGTAAAGCATATATAATAAAGTATAACTGTTCCAAATTTCATGCTGCTATCTATTGTTGTAGCTTTGATGTGTAACTCTGTGATACGCACCAATATCTCATTCTGCGAAAGGTGCACAGCTAAGAACTATCCTGGACGTGAATGTTGACATTCAAGAAGATAACGGAGTTCCACCCAAGTCTAGAACTAATAAAGAGGCTGTGCTCAAGGCAGACATTGTTCTAAGTGTTTGTGATATTCATTTGTGACTAAACATCTGTATACCGTTGAGTTGCCTCCCTTACGTTATAACACTATCATGGTTACGGAGTTATGACGTGGTCTAGAATGACAGTACAAAACTAACAGCGACTATTTCCCTTTTTGTGGGCCGCTTAAAAACGAAACATAGTCTAGGTGAATGAAATTTAAATAAAATATTAAAAATCAATCTATGAATAAAAATTGTGCCTGCCATACTTTCATAAAAATAATTAATAAGAAAAAAAAAGTATAACCCATTATCGAACTATTGTATTGATTTAACATGGAAGTAAGAATTTAAACAATAGCTTCGTTCTGATGACGAGGCCACTTTACATTACTAGGGGGTATAATCGACCAGAAATCGATATAACCTGCATTATAGCTTCCATAAAAGCCCTTGAGCTTTTAAATCCCTTGAGCTTTAGCTACCCGAGGTATTCTGACCCCAACATATAGGGCTACATTTAATTTAAATTTAAATTAGAAAGCATTGAATGTATCTAACTAAAGTGGACAAATATAAGAGTCTATGTGTGGAATATTCGTGTTTATACAAATAACAAACTAGTGTTTAAGAGGGAAAACATATTAGGAACTCCATTTTTTAAGTAAACACAAGCGGTGTTGAACTGGCGCGCTAGTGTGCAAATATATACCTATTGTTAGATAGCTAAATTAGTTAGTTGAGCCCTAGAATACATGGCGTCGGCTTCGCAATAAGAAACAGCATCGCGATGTTTCCCATTGGCAATGAAAGAGTAGCACACATGAAATTTGCATCACCGCAAGGCAAAGTTAATATAATCTGTGCTTACTCACCAACCCTTGCTGCACCGGAAGAGGACAAAGACAGATTCTTTCAAGCTCTAGAGGAGGTAATTAAAAGTATTCCAAAATTCGAGCACCTCTATATAAATGGAAACTTTAATGCCCGTGTTGGTGATGGAAATGATGCATGGCCACAATGCTTGGGACCTCATGGTGTTGGCAAAATCAATGACAATGGCCAAAGGCTACTCGAGTTCTGTAGCTCTTTTATGAACTGTGTGTAACAAATACATTCTTCTCTGGCAAGGAACGCCATAAAGTCTCTTGGCAGCACCCACGCTCAAAAAGGTGGCACCAGCTTGACCTCTGCATCACCCGAAGGATTGATCTGAAAAGTGTCATCCACACCCGTTCATACCATAGTGTGGACTGCAACTCAAACCATTCACTAGTGCTAAGCAAAATCAAACTACTTCTCAAGAAGGCTTATACTTCCACTCAACCCAGAACTAGGCGAATTAACGTCAACCATGTAGGTGACCCAGAGAAGTGTGCACTCTTTGGCGAGCTCCTGAACGGTTCAATCCCCTCGTTAAGTGATGAAGAAGACATCTCTTTCAGATGGGAGAAATTAAGAGATGTAATCTATAGTTCGGAAATCACCGCCTTTGGGCCTCAAAAACAAAAAAATGTAGACTGGTTTGAGGCGAATCTAGCACATATGGAACCTTGCATCGAGAAAAAGCGATCTGCACACCTCGCTCACAAGACAAAGCCAAGTCCAAGATCTTTGGTTAGAAAATGTGCTAACAACTTTTGGAGGGATACCTGCAACAGAATCCAAGACAGTCTCCACTCAGGAAATAGCAAAGCTCTATTTGATGGCATTAAAGCGGCCCTGGGCCCAACAGTGTCTAAGCCTGCCCCCCTTCTATCCAAATCAGGAGAAAAAATTACAGATCAAACCAAGCAGCTAGAACGTTGGACAGAACACTACCTCGAAGTCTATGCCACACAGAATACAGTAGACCATGTCGCCCTGGCTTCTCTACCAGATCTTCCAGTACTGGAATGCCTAGATGATCTTCCGAGCCTTAGTGACCTTAAAAAAGCGATTAACTGCATAAAAAATAGAAAATCTCCTGGAAGTGATGGTATCCCAGTGGAAGTAGTGAAAGTCAACGAATCACTCCTGCTCCCTGAACTCTATATTTTCCTCTGCCGCTGTTGGGAAACAGGTCATGTCCCACAGGACATGCTTGACGCAACTATAGTCACAATATACAAGAACAAAGGGGATCGGAGTGACTGCAACAATTACAGGGGTATCTCTCTCCTCAGTATAGTGGGCAAGAACTTTGCTAGAGTGGCACTATCCAGGCTGCAAGTGATAGCTTCTAGAGTCTACCCAGAGTCTCAGTGTGGATTCAGGAGTAGTAGATCCACTATAGACATGATATCTTCTCTACGACTACTGCAGGAGAAATTCAGAGAGAGAGACAGACCCCTTTACATCGTTTTTGTTGATCTGACTAAAGCTTTTGACATGGTCAGCAGAAGTGGCCTTTTCAAACTCCTAAGGAAAATAGGTTGCCCTCACAAACTACTGCAGTTCATTGAGTGTTTTCACGAGGAAACTAAATGCACTGTCAAATTCAATGGAGCCCAATCAGCACCTTTTGAGATTTGCAGTGGTGTCAAGCAGGGATGTGTACTCGCACCTACTCTGTTTGGCATATTCTTCTCCTGTCTACTGCATTATGCGTACAACGACATAAACGAAGGTGTGTTTCTCCATACAAGATCCTCTGGAAAACTATTTAATGTATCAAGGCTGCGGGCAAAAACCAAGGTTAGGAAGCTACTCGTCAGGGAACTCCTGTATGCTGATGATGCAGCTATTGTGGCTGATTCTGATATTCAGCTACAGTGCCTGGTTGACAAACTATCTGCTGCTTGCCAGAAGTTCGGCTTAAACATCAGTCAAAGCAAGACTAAGATACTTGTCCAAAACACAAACACTGCACCTCAAGTAAGCATTAATGGCCAACCACTAGAAACTGTTGATCACTTTTGTTACCTTGGCTCCATCATATCCAACAACACTCTACTGGATAAAGACATAAACAACAGGATAGCCAAGGCAATGGCCACCATGTCACGGCTGCAGAAAAGAGTCTGGGACAATATATTGCTGACTAGCAGTACTAAAGCCCTAGTTTACCGGACCTGTGTGTTGAGCACCTTGTTGTACGGAAGTGAAACATGGTCAACCTACTCATGGCAGGAAAAAAAGCTGAATGTTTTCCACCTCCGATGCCTAAGGCGGATCTTTAAAATAAGGCGTCAAGATAAGATAACAAATGAGGAAGTGCTAGAAAGAGCAAGGTGCCAGGACATCCACTCTGTTTTCAGCAGCAGACGCCTTGGCTGGCTGGGCCACGTTGTAGAATGCCAGTAGGTCGACTTCCGCAGGACATCATGTATGGCGATCTAATAGAAGGCCGGAGAGCCGCTGGTCGCCCACTTTTACGTTATACATCGATGTATGCAAACGCGACATGAAGCTCTTCAAAATCAACACTGGCAACTGGGAAGAGGTGGCACTGGACAGATCCTCATGGAGAGAGAGCATAAAGGAAGGGTCAATGATTGCAGATGTCATACACAACAGAAGCAGAAAGAAGGGTGAAAATGCAACGGCACCTGGTGATTATATATGCCCAACCTGCGATCGCAGCTGTGTATCAAGGATTGGCCTCTTTAGTCACACAAGAAGTTGCAAAGGGAAAAGATCGTCTCTCGAGGCGTAAAATGCCACAGATAATTAACGTGTCAAAATTAGTTATTAGTTATTAAAAATATAATTAATTTATAATTCTTTTTTTTTGTTTTGTTTTATTTTAATTTATGTCTTTTTTGTTCTGCAAGCTATTAATAATTAATAAATTTGTTTTTTTCAAAACGTAAGAATGTATATCGTGTATATATACATAATACATATTCTTTAAACACTATTTAAATGACAGTGTTCAGTGTTGTTTCTAGATGGTGCACTGCAGCTATGAAAAGGTCGAGACGAGCCTTGACCTCTTCCAGAAACCAGTTTTGAGAGATCGGTCATTCAACAACCGCTCTGTCCGAAAGCCCCTCAACTTCCCGATTAATTGGATTCTCATTTAATCACATTTTTCGTGTGAGGTCAGGGTAGCTTCATCCATTGCTCGGTCACCCCTGCCGGAGTGAGGACGGAAGCCGAGTCCCAGGAGGGAGACTACGTATTTCTAACCATGTAAAGGCCGCCACCTCTTCGTGAGACGCATGTGAAAGACGGCAGAGTTCTTCCTTCTTACTTGCTACATGCCATGCACATTCCACTCCCGAAGCACACTGGAAATTCATTTCTCTGTTCGCCTTGTCTTATTCTTATAATGGGCGTTTCAATGAAGAGGCCACGATGCGACGATAAAAGATTACATGCACCAGATGTCGTCATCAATGTATTGTGTATACAACTATCGCCCTTCGCCGTATTCCAACAGAAGTCTCGTGTGCGAGTGATCGCAGGAGAGCTTTCTTTTACTTGATATTTGTATGGATGCATGTAGAATTGTGGTTGTTAACTGTTAGTGATTCATAGATTTAGATATTTGTGCAGATGTTATCTGCACTGTTGACCCATGGGTACCGGCTCTGAGTGATTTTACTAAAGGTGTTACTCTAGTCAAATGTGAATATTCATTTGTTATAAATCTCACTCTCAATCTTTTAATAAACCCTAATACTTTGTATGATTTTTTGATAGTTTCATCAATATAGGGATTCATGATAGTTTTTCACTTATTATAACACCTAGGTATTTTGCGTTTTTAGTCTGTGTTACTGGTTTACCATGAATAAGATAGAGCCATCTATGTAAATAGATCTACATCTAAACTTCATTCTTGTTGTACCTCTCCGATCTAAAGGATTGTCATGTCAATGATTCTGTTCCATAAAGGGCAAAACTTTTTTTTTTTAAATTTAATTTGTGAACCGTAGATGGAATTTGTTCTACTGTTGAAGCGATCGCCTGTACCCACCGGTTACAACTGGTCTATAGATTCATTTATATTTTGTTTACACTCTGCACGCCCCCCTCCCCCCCCCCCCTTTTCTGTTGATGACTATATTGAAACAAAAAAAGGTGTTGTTTTTTTTCCTAAACAAGTATGTCAGTTGCACCAATTGATCTGCACAAGTCGATGTATCCAGGCCTCGAGTCTGTGTTCAAGCTAGTTTGGTGTCCAGTAATCAATCGTCCCTTAACTGGTTTTAACGATTATTAGATTTATTGACGTTTACCAGTAAAATGCAGAACTCATCTATTTCTTGGCTGTTTTTTTTTTCCTCTAAATCTTACTTCAATTCATGAATGAAAATAACTTTTTCCTGGAAAACACGTGGATAACTTTTGGTTTCATTCATCAGGTCTTGAAATCACGTGATGAGATGTCTGGATCTATATGTAAAGGTACTAAGAGAAATCTGTATTCTTGTAATACTTGTGCTTGCTGTAGATTCTGCATGTTGAAGCTTTTCTTCATAGACTTGTTTTAGTAACTAAACTCATTTATACAATTTTTATAGATTTGATTAATCGATTGTATTTGTATTCATGTGTATATCCACCCGTTTAATAAACTGTAAAAGAAAGAATATAAATAGCTGTAAATACGAATCAGAATAGGGTGAACTATATACAGATTAGAACTCGGGACTTTGGAAAAAGTTTAAATTTTGCAACAAAATCAATGAACGTGGACAGACACAGAAAAGTGATGACGTTACTCTAAGTCAGGTAAGCTTTGAAGTAGGAGGTGCCAGACATGGTAAGGGAATTGACTGAGAAATAGAAATAAATTATGATATATACATATATAAAGCTCCTTCTCAAATGTACTCATAACAGTAAATACCGTTGAGCTATAAGATGCGCGAAGTTTTGGCTCCTTAGTTTTAGCACTGGACGTTTTTAGTGTCAAAAGTTTTGAGGATATTTATTTTTCAATATACTATACTATATTGTATATTTTGTATACATTCTCAACCTCCCTCTTTTAATAAAGGTTTCAGCTATCTCCTTAATACATATTGCGAACTACGTAAGATCACATTTCTACCTGTGACCAAAATATTTAGTTTTGGATTTACCTATTGGCAACATAAGGTATAGCTTAGTGCAGTGGCGTCACTGGGGGGTGCGGGCAAGCACCGGGTGACACCAACCAGGGGGGGGGGGGGGTGAACCCTAGTCGGAAAAAGGCACTTTTCCAAAAAGCTATTTTTACAAATAAAAATTACTACCTCGAATGTATCTCACAGTTCAGTATCAACATGTCCCAAACTTTCTTAATTTAATTCAATTTGATTTGTAATCTTCCTATTATTAGAAAAACAATACGCTGTAGACGCCAGGAGAAAGAGTTTCTGAAGCTCAGAAATGTTGAACGCTTGGAGCCCGGGGCTTAGCCCCGGAAAACTCCGAATGAGCTTAAGGCACTTCCCCAAACATCTTATCTGATCAGTTGAGTATCGAAAGTAACATTTTTTTTATTGTAAAATGTTGAGAAAGACATAGACATAAGCACCTCGTGCGCCATTCGACGCTTAGGGCTGCAAGCTCTCTCCAAAGAAAACAGTCTTAGGCGACTCTCACAGCCACTTTTCTTCTAAAAAGGTGTGACACCATGTTAGACGTGGACGGCCATGTTTTTTGCGTTCTTCTTTTCGGATTTCATGTTAAGGCTGACTTTGGTAAACGTGGTTCGTCTTGTCTATTGATATGTCTCACAAACGTAGTCGACGTTCTGTCGCCTCTTTCCTCAGACGGCGAAAGTGGGGGAAAAAATTCTCTATTGGAAACACTATCTCGGTATGTTATTCCTAGGATCCTTCTCAGCCATCACTGCTCAGCCTCTTTTCAGCCTTCCACGTCTCGAAATTAGGTGTCCGTTGGGGCGATGATTGTATTGAGTAGGTGGATTTTAATCTCCAGGCTAATAGATTTGTTTGTTCAGATAGGCCGTACTTTTTGAAAGGCGGCTTCTGCTTTCCAATCCAACATGCAACATCATGATATGTAACTTCATTCCTTGTGATAACACTGCCTTATAAGGTTAACTTAAACTTTTTGTTTAAGGTCTGTATGACTATGATCAATGTTGATAGGGGTTTTGGGTTACCTGCACCCAACATGCACAACTTTGAGGGCGTCTTTATCCGTCATATCGTGTATACATTTAATTGTATTTCATAGTAATGCTATGTCGTCTGCAAAATACATCTCAGTTTGGTTTACGCCATGGGAACCTGAATACAGCCTGTTTAATAATGTATTTCTATGACATCGTCGATGGTTACAAGAAAGAAAAATGCGGATAAGATAAACTCTAATCTCATATCCGTCTCGGTGTTGAAGAATTCCAGCGTCTGTTGTGAGACAACAGCTTGATTTGCTTTAGACATGTCGCTGAATCTGGACAAATTTTTGCGAGATTCTTATTCTCTTGCTATTTTCCAGAGCTATCAAACTTATTTTTTTAATCTACAAATCTGATCAACTTCCTTTGTTGGTGTTTCAGGCTTTGATCGTCGATGTTTTGAAGGACGTAAACCTTTTCAGTGCTTGATTTGTCTTTTAGGAAGCAGCTGAGAAACACTGGTAGAATTTAAAACCTTTTTTGTAAGGAGCTCTTATATCATCTCTAATAAAAATGCTCAACTCAATTTTTTCTAACATAATTGTACATTTTAAATTTATATTATCACTTTTAATAAAATGTCAAAAACAACGACAGTTTAAAATAGCATCGAGAACAAGTTTCGTGTGTAACCAATAAATTAATAAGCTTACAGTTTAATTTTTTAACTTAAAGAGACAAAATAAACAATAGTTGTTGTTTTTTTTAGGGGGAGATATTTTTTTCCTTGGGAAAGGGGGATGACACCCTGAGCTTACCGCACCGGGTGACACCGACCCTAATGACGCCACTGGCTTAGTGTCACCCCCCCCCCCCCTTCCTTTTTCGTGCTTGGTCGCCCCGAAATAATAGTTGCACCTATATTTTCTATTATTTTGGACAAGGAGCAAACGACAAAACATTGCCTTACAAGGGACAAATATCTTTAACAGATCTACCATTTCAGTATCCAATGTGACCTGTGACAATGCTGTCTCACCCATCGTAACATTATTCTTGAACTTTGACTTTTAGGTCATGAGGCTTAGGGCCTTATGAAGTCTAAATCTGTCACTGACAACATTGATTTGCTTCCCCGGAAAAATTTATAGGCGAGATTGAGAAACACTCGTTGTTTTTTTTTTGTTGTTTTTTTCTTTTATGACACTACAAATACCATAAATAAATACAGTTATTTGTGTGGACACAAATTGGCATCTTTTTTTTATCGTTGTCTCATTATGTTTTTGAAAACATTAAAACTCACGTGACATTATGATAAAAATAAGAACGTACCAGATTTAAATCCAAAATCCATAGGATAAAAGTAAATCTTGTATTTGTTTCCGTGGCGTGTTACATATGGCAACAGTCGGACGGCCTCTGAACCCGAGGTCCTGGGTTCGAACCTGGATGAAGGCTGGGATTACGCATTTCAGGATTTTTAGGGCGTCCCTAAGTCCACTTAACACTAATGGGTACCTGACTATAGCTGGGGAAAGTAAAGGCGGTTGGTCGTTGTGCTGGCCACATGACACCCTGCTCGTTAACCGTTGGCCAAAGAAACAAATGACCTTAACATCATCTGCCTCATAGATCGCACGTCTGAAAGGGAAACCCTACTATTTGTTTCACGACAAGCACATTTACAAAACATAGATATGCACCCTTCGTTTTAAGGACACAGTGAAAAGAGCATTTGTAATGTGGCTGAAACAGTGGCAAAATAGTCGATTTCAAACGACCACTGCGCCAAAAGAGCTGCACCAAAAACAGCTGCGCCAGAAAGGCGACGCCAAAATAGCTGCGCCAGAAAGGCGACGCCAAAATAGCTGCGCTAAAAGGCGACAACAGAACAGCTGCGTCAACACGTCGTGTTTGGGAAGTCGTTATGCAGTGTCTATGAAGAAATTTAACAATACTGTATGAATATCTTGCTTCATTTCTTTCTGTCATAGAATTAGGCCTTCCTTTCTTTTTTTTTCAAAGTCTAAAGTTCTTGTTGTTTTTGTTTTCTTCATTTCAGAGTAATTCAAGATTATCATTTTTGGATACCAAGTTGTTCCAGCCGTTGTAAATCTGCCATGTGCAAAATATTCAGGTGCTGTAGTAGAAGCGTTGCGCCTGTAGAGAGTGTCCAGCGTGTAGACGATGTAGAGATAAGAGCCATTTATACAGCTCTGAAATACGAAAATGAAAAGCGATTGAGGAGAGACAGAGAAGAGAATGGCAACGATGACCAAGACGACGACGGCGATCCTAACCCTAAACAAGCTTGTCAAAAATTGTATGAATTTATAATTCAAAAAAGCGACGATGGAGAAATTTTATACCGGTTAAAAAGGTTTCGCTGCAAGACGGACGACAGCGACGATACATTGTTACACACAGCGACTCTTTTAGAAGCGGATGATCAGTTTATAGAGCTTTTGATGATACATTGCCCAGATTTAGCATTAGTGCCAAGAACGGGAAGTTACGAAGGCCAAACTCCATTGCACATTACTCTTGCTCATAAAAACCAAAGCGCCACAAAAATAATTTTGGATAACTTGAAGTCGTCAGAAATGAGGCAAGACGTGCTAGCGGCCAAGGCCACTGGGCCAATGTTCAATAAAAACGTTATGATGGGTGAGACAGCCCTCTCAGTAGCTGTGGTCACTCTGGATACTGAAATGGTCGATCTGTTAATAGGTTATAAAGCTTCTTTAAATCAGGTGAACAGTAAAGGAGACACTGTTGTACATACGCTGATAAAATATGCAGAACAAGAGCCGGAGAAAATCCCGGAAGTAATCAAAATGTTGGAACACTTAGACAAAAAAATAAAAGGAATGGGAAAATCACACAAAGGCAAAGAAATAAATACAGAAAGTAAACGGTTGGGCAAAGGAAAAGCAAAAAAACGAAACAAGCAAATAATTCAACAAGATCTACACCTAGATAAAGATGACAATTCTATAAACGAACACAACTGCTTAGTCGAAAATATCTGGTTTAAAGAGAATAACGAGCGTGAGACGCCACTTAAGTTAGCTGTTTCTTGTGGCTTGATCGACATCTTCAACGCGCTGATGAAACTGGAAGATGTTTTTTACTTTCCCGCGGACTATGATGGCTGCTTTGACAAGAAATACTATGATATTACTGAGATCGATCACGTGAATCAATATGTTTATAACAATAAAACAAATGAGACTTTGCTTCAGAACAAAAAATGGTTCTCTAAAGTTCTAGCATTATTCAAGTTCATTTTTTTGGTAAAGCGGCCCGAATCTATTGTTGAAATGATAAGCAACGTTGGTTGGAAGCATGCCCAACCCTTTGTAGAGACAGAAATAATTGAAACTATAATATCTAAAAGATGGGAAAGTTCCAAATATTATTATTTCTATCCCTTTTGGTTTATGCATATTTGTGTCATGTTCTTGTATACTACGTCTATTTATTACAGGAAGATAACGACTAACTCTGCTGAATGTGATTGCCGCGTCGCTAAATCATACAGTGACTTCGTTCCGTGGCTATTACTTTGTTACAGCCTGTATCTTATCATCTCTGAACTGAGGAGAGTTTGTTTCTTTAGTCATCTATGGGTAGTGGGAAAACATCACAACAATAACTTGTACAGAGTGCTTTTAGTCCTATTTGCGGTCGTCTTGTTTCTCGACTGCTTTCTTTACTATTTTAAACATGACAGCAATGACGTCTTTGTTATTGTTCTTCTGTCAGGCGCCTGGTTCTTTATGTTTTTCTTAAAAGGCTCTGAAAAATTCGCATCGTACATCGTCCTATTTCAGAAAGTCCTTTTCGGGGACTTTTTGCGTTTCGGGGCAATTATCTGTATTGAATTTATAGCTTTCACTTTCGCTATGTATATTGTACTCAAAGGAAACGGAAATGTCGAGGAATTCAGCACTTTTGAAAACACAACTCTCACGATGTTTGGCTACATGCTGGGCCTCAAGGATTTGGAAATACTGGTAAACGTGGAAGCTGGCAGTCAGCATCTTGTTGCAGTCATCTACGTCCTTTTCATCCTAACTACGTATTTGCTTCTTATCAATTCTCTCATCGCCATGTTGTCCAACACTTGTGAGGAACTATTCAGGGTGAGAAAATCGCTGGCGACCATTCAAAAATCAACGGTAATCACATTTATTGACGGCTTCAAATTCACTCGTCACGTGATGAACGATGTGCCGGAGTCTTCAGAAATTTCGACTAGACTCATAAGAAATAGATATTATATCTTGATTAAAACTGAACAGACAGGAAAGCATATGAAAGAGGAGCTTGCTAAAAGAAATTTCACACTAGGAGAAGTACTTCGAAAACAAATTCAACACAGTTTTATGGAAGAAAAAAACTATGAATCAACTCAGAGAAAGAATACCAAAACTCCAAAAGTTACTTACAAGTCAAAAGGAACTCAAACAGTTTGGAAAAGTGCTAAGCACATGGAGGGAAAGAAAAGTTCTGCACAAAGAATACATTCTCAAAGGGAGAGTACAATTGTACAGCAAGAGTTAATGCCCGAGTTCTCCTCTCGTCTACCCCAAACATCGAGACCAACTGAACAGAGGGACAACAATTTGTCTTTAGACATCGAAGAACAAGCTTAACATTTAATACATTGCATGTCTGTTGTGCTTTTTTTTTCTTAATTTTATCGTTGGTCAACGAGAAGTTTTAATTTTTAAAAATTTGTTAATTATATTTTTTTTATTAATGAGAGCACTAAGTTCAATTGTTTGATTTAGAACAGAAAAAAACAACAAAAATGATTCAACAGATGCTCAGGAGGATTGAAATAGAAAACAACAACGAATGTCTTTGAGCAATGACACCAGAAGTAACTGATCCATGACTGTCCACACACAGTTTCCCAACTACCAATTTTTCTGTCCACACACAGTTTACCAACTACCAATTTTTCTATTCACACACTGTTTACCAACTACCAATTTTTCTGTCCACACACTGTTTACCAACTACCAATTTTTCTATCCACACACAGTTTCCCCACTACCAATTTTTCTGTCCACACACAGTTTCCCAACTACCAATTTTTCTGTCCACACACAGTTTCCCCACTACCAATTTTTCTGTCCACACACAGTTTCCCGCCTAACAATGTTTTTCTGCCCACACACTGTTTACCAACTACCAATTTTTCTATCCACACACAGTTTCCCAACTACCAATTTTTCTGTCCACACTGTTTCCCAATTTCCAATTTTTTTCTGTTCAGACACTATTTCCAAAGTCTCAATCTAAAAGACAAACTCTGTCAAAAACTGTATTCTCAGGATACCTCATCTTTAACATTTAATACATTGCAAATAAAAAATATATCTGACCCTGTCACGGACTCAGCCGTGACAGACCCTTATTATTACAGTTGTTAAAATAGATATTTAACTATCATTATTACAGTTGTTAAAATAAATATTTGACTGTTATTATTTCAGTTATATACGGAGATATTGCACCTCATCATTACAGTTGCAAAAATAGATGTTTGTACTTTATTATTACAGTTGTAGAAATTGATATTGGACCCTCAACATTACAGATGCGAATGAAAACCTAAAGAACATGTTTCAAAACAATATTGATGCCATTTGCTTAACCTCTTAATATTCGTATTTTTCTTAAATCTATCAACATGGATGTATGAGGCGATATTATTTTGTGTTAGGTAACGTCTGTTATTTACTAGACAGTATATATTGCAATCAATGTTTTATTAATGAAACAATAAATGTCAAGTTACTAAGATCTGGAATAATTATTTGTTGCATTCTAAGTTGTTCACTTATAACTAATAATGGGAAGCGTGGTCGAGAGGCTAAGTGCGCTTTGGCTACCTAGAAGGGGGCTCGAGGTTCGACACCCGACTCGGGCAGAGTTGTGTTTACTGAGCGCCTAAAGGCAGAATGGAATACCAACTCCTAGATACCCCCTCCTAGATACCCCACCCCCCACTGGTCCACAAATGAGATTGGACCAATGCGCTCTGAGCATGCTATAAGCATGAAAGTAGTGCTATTTAAAAGTGATCATAATAATAACTTAATTCATTCAAAATGTTCAAAATGCAATTCTGAGTACAAAACATAAATCAGCAGATAACTTTAGTCAGTGATGCTGTTCTGTCTAGAATCTTGTGTGATGTTCAAATTCAAAACTATTTCATCAGCTAGTCCACACTAGCCAAAAAATAAACATTACAATTAACAATGTCTATGAAAAGAGCATGTATGAGTGGGCGATGGACAGACAAGGCAAAGAGCTCAACGATATCTCAACGTTGCTCTTGAGGAAGGGAGGAGAAACTATCGACATCTTAACTCTTTCTCTCCGTAATTATTTTTCATTTTTGCTCTTTACTATTTCACTCACGTTATGATTGGGCTTCAACAGCTTTGTTGTTTGTTATCAGAAAAATGTTGTATTGGGTATAGAATTAAAAGGGACATGCATGTTCTTTTCATATAACACAAAGTCAAGTTCATAAAATTAAACATTAATTTATTTTAATGAGGTCAAAAAATCAACGATGGTATCGTCGATTAGGAGAGAAAGAGTTAAGACAAGTGACGTGACACATGCGTGGAGCATCATGGCAGGAGCACAAGTCAAAAAGTAGAAAATAATCTTGCTACAAGAGACGACAAAACATTATCCATCGAGTTAAATGATTTCTATTGTCATTTCGACACTAACGATTTTTAATTATCTAAGACTCAAAAGCCCTCGAAGATGTCAAAGTTAACAGCTGTTTAGAATCAGCGATTACTAAAGAGCAAGTCTGCAACGTTTTCAAAAACGTCAACCCAATCAAAGCTGGTGGGCCTGATGGAATGAAAGGGCGAATCTTAAAAGAATGTGCTGAACAACTAGTTGAACTTTTCCAAGATATTTTTTCTACTTTATTACTAAACCATGAGATACCATCTGTGTGGAAGTCGTCCATAATTGAACCTGAATCTTGGTAGTAAGTTGAACCCTTTACAATTCGCTTATCAAAAAGGTAAATGTGTAGACGATGCCATCCTAAATATTTTAAATTGTGTCTACAAACATCTGGACTTACCGAACATTTATGTAAGATTGTTTTTTTATTGATTTTTCTTCAGCTTTTAATACCATAAAAATTCATTTACTTATTGAAAAAATGAAAGCGTTGAAGATTAGTCCATATATAATACTTTAGGCTAATGAATTTCTTATACCCAGAGATCTCAGAGAGTTAGGGTAAACAATGTATTATCAAATGCAGGAATAGTTAAACAGGGGCGCCCCAGGGGGGCTGTGACATCGAAATTGTGGTTCATTTTGTACACCAATGATTTTCAATCCTTTTTGCTCCTTCACAAAATTCGCTGATGATGCGGCTCTTCTTGCCCTGCTCTCAGAGAGCTCAGACGTAAATGAGTATTTCAAAGAAATAGAACACATTGAAAAATACTGTCAAGATAATTTTTTATTATTAAATGTTAAAAATAAAACAACGAAATGATAATTGATTTTCGAAGGGAAAAGAAGGAACAGGATATTGTTTCTGTAGCTGGAGAGACTATTAATATCAACATTTAAATACCTTGGTATTGTCTTAGACAATACATTAATTTTTACTGCAAATACTGATTATATCAGCCAAAAAGGGCAGCAAAGATTACGATTACTGAGGAAACTGTCCTTGTTTAATGTTAGCGAAAAGCCCTTGGCTATGTTTTATCACGCTCACATCTGCAATATTTTAAGTTTTAATATAACTGCCTGGTACGGCAATCAAAACATTAAAAATAAAAATAAACTTCATAGAATCATTGGCGAAAAACAAACCCCATTTGGGCAGTTGTTTGAGAAAGACATCCTTAAAAAAAAAAAAGCTAACAAGATCCTAGACATAATGAATCACCCTTTGGGTCAGAATTTTGTGATTTTACCATCACACAAGAGATACAAGACACCGATAGCAAAGACAAACAGACACAAACACTCTTTTGTTCCCCTGGCAATCAAATCATTAAATAGAAACTATCTGATATAAGAAGGCGCGGTGGCTGAGTGGTATAGCGCTTGGCTTATGCACCGGAGGTCCCGGGTTCGAATCCTTGTGAAAACTGGGGTTTTTATTTCGTGATCTTTAGGCGCCTCTGAGTCCACCCAGCTCTAATGGGTGCCTGATATTAGTTGGGGAAAAGTTAAGTCGCTTGGTCGTTGTGCTGGCTACATGACACCCTCGTTAACCGTAGGCTACATAAACAGATGACCTTTACATCCTCTGCCCTATAGACCACTTTTTCCTTTGATGTAAACGTTTCACATGTAAATTATGCTTTGCTATAGTTGTAATGTTTTGTTTGGTTTAATGCACAAGTTGTAAGACAAATTTAATAATTTACTCCTAGTATTGGCGCGGTCTTATGAAATTGCGGGGCCCACTGCGGTCGCAAAGGTTGCAGTGGCACTTAGGCCACTGCAACCTACACCGTGGGTCGACTAGTATATTACTCATTTACATCATAAATACAAATCAAAACAAAATGTAACAATCTTTCAAAGCTCACACACACACAGGGCCGAGCTTTAAATACAGCATGAATACGGGGATCTTACCCTTGATAGGTAAAGAAAAAGTAAAGTTCTCCTTTCAGACCTTGCGATCTATAGGACAGATGATGTCAAGGTCACATGTTTCTGTTTCCTTGATCGGAACCTCCACATTTTAAAAAATAGGCATATATTTTTTTTAACTGAACTCTTTCTCTCCTAACTGACGATACCAACGTTGATTCCACCAGAATGTGATAAATAATTATGGAGAGAAAGAGTTAAAATGTATATAAAATACAAGAAAATACTGGAAATGATTATTTATTACAGAATCTCTTCTATTCTTCACAAATATGACGTGCATTTAGATATACAAATATTATTAAAATCATTTATTGTGATGCTGTCCCAGGTCTCTACTTACTTGAATAATCACTACACAATATATTCATGATTAGAGGCGTACATTTGAAATTTGAAATATGACTTCCAATACAATAATTATTAAGAGAAAAGAAAGTATAACATATGCCTATTATGCGAGAAATTGTAATAGGGCTTGAACCAGGAACTTCCGCCTCGGTATGACCTCTTAATAAAAAGTTCCCCCTTTCAGACCCTGTGTTCTGTAGGGCAGATAATATAAAGGTCACCTGTTTCTGTGGCAAATTACTTTCCCCCAACTAACGTCAGGTACCCATTAGAGGCGCCCAAAGATACCGAAATTAAAAATCACAGTCGAGTGTTTTACCGCTCAGTCACGGCCCCTTTCTGCTTACTAGTTGTAAAATAACTTTTTACAGAACCAGATTTTAACAACAACAACAAAAAAATGATGATTGGTGTTCGCATGTTCTCCGACCCTTCATCCAGCAACTAGGGTTTATGTCGTCGCATGACCTTCAAAAAAAAAGCCCTGTGTAGGGAATCGACGCCGAAGGCGCCATTATCCCGTTGATCGTTAGAAAAGGCTTTTATCCAACAACCAGGCCTGGACATAGGGCTCTTCACCCCTGTCCTGTCTGAGGGCTCCCAGCGGTAAACGGCCATAATGACTGGGCATGAGGGGCCGTACCACGTACACAGCGCACCGTCCCCGTTCCTGGGCCCCACTCGCTATAAGGCGCAGCGCAAACTATGGGGAAATTGCCTCATATTCCTATACTGTTACCGCCACTGTTCCGTGTAAGGACCGCCCCTCCCGCTTAAAGGCTAACTGATGGCGGCCCCCTGCGTGGAACATCGTGGCGGACTTTTTGGACTGGGTCCTGAGTGTTTTTTTCCATCCCAACACCGAGTGAGATAAAAAAAAAAAAAAAAGCTTACCCAAGGAAGCCCGGCCAGGCCTGGTTCGCAACACGTACTTAGCCTATCTAGCTCCACTGCTAGACGTTTCCACGGAGGCGCCACGCTGAGGCGACGGGTAGCTGGAATCCTCCGTCGTCGCATGACCAGATCATAAGACCTTTAAACTTCTCCACCTTTACAGAAGTACCAACCAATGCAACTACAACGATGAAGTGGCTGGTGAGTTGTCACTCTAGCTGTTGTCTAGCCAAAAACTAATACAACATACACTTTAAAACATACTGGTAGATTCCCACTAGTTGTAAATTACACGAGTAATAGATGAGTGACTCTATATTACAATCAGTGCTGGAAGTAATAGGTGAGTGACTCTTTATTACAATCAGTGCTGGAAGTAATAGGTGAGTGACTCTTTATTACAATCAGTGCTGGGAGTAATTCAGGTTGACAAAATGTCTAATGAAAGTCATGTCTAAAGTGACTCTAAAGCAAGTAATAATGTGTCTGTCTGTGTGTATCTATTTATGTTATTTGTAAATATTAACACCGTTTGACCAAACTTTGTGTCTCAAAGTTGGTGAAACTTGGCATGAATATTCCTGAGAATTTAGATCATTGCAGAGGACTTATGATATTATAGAACCTTGCAAACAATTCCAAAATGAGGGGGAAGTGTTTAATTTAAAAAGTTTTTAGTTTTATTTTAACTTGTATCGGCTTTATTTTTACCTTTTATAATAACGCAGGCAACACCGGGTATTTTTTGTTAATAAAACAACTGAATTTAACTCTTTCTCTCCGTAATTATTTTCCACGTTTCGACGGCTTCAATAACTTTTTTTGTTTGTTATCAGTAAATGTTTTATTTGGTATAGAATTAAAGGGGAGCGCATGCTCTTGTTATATAAGACAAAGTCAAGTTTATAAAGTCAGACAGCTATTTAATTTAATGAGGTCAAATCAACGATGGTATCGTCAATTAGAAGAAAAAGAGTTAACAATACTTGAGTTCATTCACTTACTTTAATTCTGCTACCTAGTTGCTTTGTTCATGCCTTATTGTGTGTGTTGTTGTTGTTTGTGTTGTTTTAATTAAAACAAGAGAGGGACCCTTTTTTAATGCATTCAAACTAGGTCACATCCTCCAACATTTCCAGACTCAGGGGCCGCCACCGACAGACTGTAAATTAAATCATAAAGCTACGCGTCTCACCCGCCACGATTCGGCCATAAAGTCATTGGCAGAAATGACACAAAAATAAGAGAGAAGAGCAACAAGTGGCTGAGATCCTCACGTCTGCTAAAACAAGAGTCTATGTTTTTTTTTATTCAACCCAGCTGAGCATACGATATGAGGTTAAAAGCATTAATTACATATAATTGGAATCACGTAGAGATAACAAAGATTCCATGTTTTTAATTGATCCATATCGTGTCAGAGTAAGTAGACATTTTTTTTTACTGACATAATTCTGGATGAAATTTTACATTATACAATTACGGATATTTTGTACAGTTCTTGTATTAATTAAAATGTTAATATTTTGTATTGAAGAAGAAGTGTTAGGAACTTTTAATTTACATCTGTCTGTAATTTATAATATGCTGCTTGTGTATGATTGCCGTTTTGCTTAAATGATTACTTGAATCGAGAATCATTACTCGAGCATGTGTGTGTGTAAACTTGTACAAAAGTATTACCATCTCTTTGAGAATTGTTTAAAAGCATATCACAATGTTTCAACAATGAAGTACCAACACAAGAGTGATATCGAATTCTATAATTAACGATTTGTCTAGGACCGGATTATAGGCACAGTTTTTTTTTTTTTTTTACATTTAAATCTTGCAGTTGGCAACACTGTCGTGGTTAACCCTTACAACGCGTGAGGTAGTATAGCCTCTAAACATCAGAATTTTTATCCCATTTCGTATGCACTCATTGTAAAACAGCTCAGCACTTTTAGGGTTAAAAAGTGCCTGCTTGTAAAGTGATGCTAATATACAAAATCAGCACTAGATTTTCGGCATTGCGTTAACCACAAAATTCTAAAAAAAAATAGACAAAAATATGCATATTAACTATTAAATGGATAAAAGAATAACAAGAGATTAAATTAACAAGTATTCTTTTTCCTCTTCTAAAATATGCATGCTTTTTAGGATATACGAATTTCTTTTAATATAGTAAATTTTTATTAAAGCTTTCAAAAAAAGTGTAAGGGCCTCCACAAAAATCCTAACCCGGCCTGCACTTTCTTAAATCCGGCCCTGGATCGGTGCCCGTCTCTGTTTCTATAACGCAGTGTTTCTCAAGCTTTTTTGTCTGGCGGCACATTAAAAAAACTACAAAAATTTCGCGGCACACCACGAAGAGCAACAGTTGTTTTATAATAAAAAGAAAAAAAAATATTTTACCTGTTTTTAAGTATTACATTTAATGTGAAGGGTGTGCCTGTTTTTGAGAGTAAATGCGATCTAATCGAGGCTCCAAAGTCGACAAACAAACTCGCATTTCATCGTCTATTGTAAGAAGTCTGTCTCTTTTCTTAGACTTGATTTCAGTAAGTGCTGAAAATCCAAACTCACAAAACCATGAAGATGCAAATGGAAGAATTATTTTGATTGCTTTTAAACTGATAGCAGGTTATAACTTGTTGATTGAAATCCAAAACACATCCAGGCTTTTCTCGGCAAAACTTGACTTAAGAACTGCATCGTTTTTTAAATTGATGAGCTGCTCTGCTTCTTCAGTTGTCAGATTCGTAGCTTCATTCTTTCCAAATGGATAGCTGACCCAACTGTTGGAAAGTAATGCAGCAATGCTGACTGCAGGTGTGTCAAAGTGTCCGGAATTTTGGGGGTGATTTCTTTAGTTGAAGCACATTCATTGTAAGTAGGAAAGCAGTCCTTTCGAGATCTTACTTTGCCACAAAGACAATTTTTCACCAAATGACTTCAGTTTTGAGGATGCAGAGATGATGGTTTCCGCTGGTCCTTGAAGACTTAAATTCAATGAATTTAATTTGTCAAATAAATCAGAGAGAAATGTCACCTTAACCCATCAGATCTCGTCATGAATAGAAAATCCAAAGTCTTTTTTTTCAGCCTCCAAGAATGAAATCAGCTCAGCCTTGAGTTGGACGACACGCTTTAACACTTTTCTCCTGGAGAGCCAACGAACGTTGGTGTGATACAGGAGACATTTGTAGTCTGAATCCATTGTTTCACAGAGCTGAGAGAATAGTCGGGATGCAAGCGGTTGAGATTTGGTGAAGTTTACAACTTCAATCACTTGATCCAGAGCAGACATCAAATCTTTCGGTAAAGATTTGAGGGCAAGAGCTTCTCTGTGGATCATGCAGTGAACAACTAATACATTTGGATTTTCTTGACCCACAAGAGTGACGAATTCCTATTTCCCTGCATGGAAGGACAGCCATCGGTGCAAACGCTGACAGTTTTTCCACTGTAGTTTGAAGAGCTAAAAGTTTTCGTTCACCACTTTGAAAATATCTTCGCCTTTGGTCGTAGTTGGTAAGTCTTTTCAAAAAAAGAATTCGTTGACACATTTTTCATTCTTTATGAACCGAATAAAAGCTAGCAGCTGGACTTTGCCGCTAACGTCAGTGGATTCATCAACTCGAAGAGACCACAGCAGAGACACTTCATCGTCAGTCACGTAGATTTGATCTTGTAAATCTGACGATAAGTCTTCAATTCTGCGCGAGATAGTATTATTTGACAAAGGAACTTTTTTAACTTTTTCTGCGGCATCGGGTCCAAGGATAGTTTCAACAACTATTGCTAAAGCTGGTGCAATGACTGATTCAGTCTCTGTGTGTGCTTTCTTGCGTTTTGCTAATAACTGACCAACCTTATAACTTGCAATCAATCCCTTTTCTGGCAGCTTTAGGTAGTTCGTAAGTTTCTTAGTTTGTTTATTTTGTTGAGCCCTGATGCTTTCAAAGTATTTCTTTGGTTGCGCTTTAACAGCTGGATGTTTTGTTTCCAAGTGTCTCTTCAATTTGCTTGGAACAAGCGCCTCATTCGACAGAATTGCATTACAGATCAGACAGAATGACAATGGAGAATCTTCAGGTCCAGAAGATATGAAACCATACCCAATGGTTTTTTTCTTTTGTACCTTCCTTTGGTTCCTTGCTTTTCATTGAACGCTTTCGCAGTTTCATTCTTACTAGCGTAGTTCTCCATGGATAACAATGAAAAAGGCTTATTGATAATGTGTTATTATTAGCATACACCTAAACAATTTACATGAAACGCATCGCTTATTATTATCGTTACCAATTCAAGAACTGCTGTGCGTCTGCTAAGGCGGCCAACATTTGAGTCATTATAATAATATATGTATAAAGGATAATTCCATAACCTGAAGAGCTAATAGCCTTTCCGTCATAATGGAGAGATCCACTACTACTATAACTGGTCATTACAAGTGGAGATGCCATCGCAACGTAAAATAAACACTTAATAGTAGACAGAACTGCGTAACGCTGCACGAGTGGCGTCCTGAAAACTCCCGCGGCACACCTGCTAATCTTCGGCGGCACACAGTTTGAGAAACACTGCTATAACGATTCAAACTCTTTGAAGGTTCTACGCTACCTCTTTTTAGTTATCTAGAGTTACAGATCCTGATCTAAAATTTGGTCACTTTTAATGTCGCGTTCACAGTTCGTCATTTTTTTATGCGATATCCTACTTCTAAATTATAGTTATCTGAAGTTTTTCGTTTGAGTACGGAGAACTGTCTCGTCGTGTGGTACTTTCGTCACAATGATTCGTCCTGCAGAAGGTCTAGGATAGGACGAAACAATCTCTATTTTTGAAGGACCGTATGAAAACGTATATATTGCAGTATGCCTAATAGTGGCTCTAATATACTTTGTAACTTTTGCACATATTTTGTAAATAAGTGTTAGCAAATAATACCTATTATGTAAAATCATATACACTGTAATAATAAAAGAATAGTGTAAGTATGGTCTAATCTAGAACGAAATATATATATTTTTATGATCCATGTTTTTAATTGTTGTGTAAATTCGGCCTTTTTTTTTTTGCAGTTCTTACTATCAATTAACACTTTTTTCATAGTAAAACAAATAAAACAGTAAAAAGAAAAAGTATTTTAAAAAAGCAGTTAAAAAAACAGGGTGGAAGATAGTCAAAAGAACGTGAACAAAGAATTGAATCAAATATTTTAATTTCAAAATTTTGCTTATTATGGCTAGATGGCTAAGTTTATACACGTACTAAGGACACGAGCTTAGTGAGTCGCTCTTCATACTGGCCAATTTTGTTCTCTTCTAATTATTCAGTGACTAATAAAATATGAATTTTTAGTTTAATATATTGCCTTAGCATCAAGTAGGGTTGTTTTGTTTTCCTCACAGAACCTCTATACACAAACAACATGGTTTGCATAGTGTCAGGCTTGCCTGGCCTGGCTTTTGTCCTGCTGCTGGCCAGCTTTGTGTCCTCAAGGCCTGTTCAGCGTGACCTGGCAGCAGACAGAGAGAGCCACTTCCTCCAGAGAGCGAAGCTGATAGATGAGGAGACCAAGCTCAGGATTGGCTCGACGACAACTCTTACACCACCCGAGAGTACCTTGGACTACATCATGATGAGGGTAAATAGAAGGGTGGAGGTTGGTGATGACGTAGCCGTGGTGCTCGAGCCTTTTTGTAACTCCGGGCCGTATGCATTTTCGACGTAGGGGGTCCGGGCAGCATGACGACATTCCCTGTCGTCCTAAAGGGGTTTGGTTCGGGGCATGGTGATCTTCGTTTTTGAGATCAATTAAATATTTTAATAGGGTTAAGCCATTTTATCTACTATCTAAATATATTGGCATAATGAATGCGCGACTTCATGTACTTTGGCATATTTAGTCAGTCTTGCAATATGTAATCACTGGGTATTTAATAGTCACATATGTATATATATATATAATATATATTCTTTTGATTGTATTTAAATATAAACAAAATGGATTGGATTTAGATGTAAATAATTAGATAAGAAGAATTTTTTTAAATAAAGGGCCACGATGCGTCAAAGAAAGTATAGATAACTTATCATATTTACTGATAAAAATTATTTGCATTTATCTTTAAAAAAAATTACTTTTTTCCTGCTGGTTTTTCTAAGGAAAAGAGACTAATCATGGACGAGAGCCGCACCAACCGTTCAGCTTATCTCCCCGCTTACAGTTTCCATCAATCTAAAGCCTACATTGAGAACACAACAATCTACAAAATCATTAAGAGGATGCCGAAAGGTGGGAGATTTGAGACCCAGGGTCGTAGAGACCTATTGGAACCTATTGTGACTACCAAACATTTAGCGGCCCCGTAATGTTCTATTTAATCTGTAGCCAGCGGCGTCACAGGGAAGGGGAGGAGTAGTACGAGGGTACGGACGGCAGAGGGTAACATTCCTAAGAGGGTAACATTTCTAAGAGGTAACATTCCTAAGAGGGTAACATTTCTAAGAGGTAACCTTCCTAAGGGGGTAACATTCCTAAGAAGGTAACATTCCTAAGAGGGTAACATTCCTAAGAAGGTAACATTCCTAAGAGGTAGCATTCCTAAGAGGGTAACATTCCTAAGAGGGTAACATTCCTAAGAGGGTAACATTCCTAAGAGGGTAACATTCCTAAGAAGGTAACATTCCTAAGAAGGTAACATTCCTAAGAAGGTAACATTCCTAATAGGTAACATTCCTAAGAGGGTAACATTCCTAAGAGGGTAACATTCCTAGCGAGTAACATCAAAGTGGGTAAAAACAATTCTCTTATTAGTGGAAGTCGAGCTTCTGGCATTCTATGAACGTGGCCAAGCCAGCCAAGGCGTCTGCTACTGATAACATTGCACATGTCCTGGCACTCTGCTCTTCGTAGCTTCCTCATTGGTTATTTTATCTTGCAATATTATTTTAAAGATCCGCCTTAGGCATTGGAGGTGTACGATATTTAGCTTATTTTCCTGCCATGAGTATATCATAGTAGCTCTTCCTGTATTATCCACACCAGAATGTCTAGATAGCTAGTCTGTTGTTTTTATCCACTATAGATAGGAGTATCTAGGTACACATAATAATTACCTTAAATGAAAGGTCTACAATGGGTGTAATTAAAATTATATCAAGAAAGATACAAACATGCTTAATAAAAAAACAGTTCCTCTTTCAGACCGTGTGGTCAATAGGGCAGATGATGAAAAGACCATCTGTTTCTGTGGCCTACAGTTGACAAAGGTGTCATGAGGCCAGCACAACGACCAACTGCCTTTACTTTTCCCCAACTAATGTCAGTTACCCATAAGAGCTTGGTGGACGCAGAGGTGCCCAAAGATCCTGAAATTAAAAATCCCAGTCTTTGCCAGGATTCGAACACGGGACCCCCGGTTCTGAAGCTAAGCGCTTTACCGCTCAACCACCGCTCCTCCAAACATGCTTAATGATGAGAAAAAAGGTTTCTTAGTTGATGGGTGAGCAAATTACAGGATTAAGCAGTCTCTCTCTCTCTCTCTCTCTCCCTCCATCATTATCTTTATCTCTGACTTCTTTTGTGAAGTTCTGATTGTACTAATCTACCTCGCCATTGTGTTCTCCCCAGGAGCTGCCCTTCACCTTCATGATCTGGCTATAACCAGTTTGAACTGGGTTGTCAAGAACGTCACCTACAGAGACAACGTGTACATGTATTATGATGATAAAGGCTTTGTACGTCTTGGGGCTTTTGATACTCCTCCAGCAGACAACCGTAAGTCTTGGGGCTTTTGATACTCCTCCAGCGGACAACCGTAAGTCTTGGGTTTTTTGGTACTTTTCCATCAGACAACAGTAAGTCTTGGGTTTGTTTTTTGGTACTCCTCCATCAGACAACCGTAAGTCTTGGGTTTTTTGGTACTACTCCATCAGACAACCGTAAGTCTTGGGTTTTTTGGTACTTTTCCATCAGACAACAGTAAGTCTTGGGTTTGTTTTTTGGTACTCCTCCATCAGACAACCGTAAGTCTTGGGTTTTTTGGTACTACTCCATCAGACAACCGTAAGTCTTGGGTTTTTTGGTACTCCTCCAGCAGAAAATTGTAAGTCTTGCGGCTTTTGATACACCTCCTGTTAAACGAAAGTTCTGATGCTTAAACTACTGTTGATTCACGCTCAATGGTTTTTAGTAAAAATGGTATTGATAAAAACCGCTCTATTTATGTTTAACACAATGTGGATTCAGAATTTTAGAAGAAGCCGAACCCCCCCCCCCTTTTTTCCCTACCCTAATCTCTTTGTTATAATGCTCGCCCAAGTGTGGGTCTTGTGAACTATATCGTGAGAGCGCCATATATGGCCACCTGGCTATCGATTTTCGTTATTAAAATTGAGTACTTACCTTACATTAAGGATCTGCATACTCAATGATGCTCAATGCAAATTAAAGAAGCATTTTGTTAAAACAAAAATTTGAGTAACAAAACAAAATTAAGAACATGTATATTATTTACATTTAAGGGTTGTTGTTTTTTAGAGGAAACCTCAGCATTTGCGCTATTCAATTTTAGCTTTATCATCATAGGAATCCTTGGGCCTTAGGCCTCTTTTCTTTGCTTCTTGTTTGGGCTTTATATGCCTTTTTTTGGGCCCTCCTGCCTCTTTTGTGGGCTTTTTTATTTTATTTTTATTAATAAGTGCTCACGTTTCGCAAATATTAAATTATAAAGAATTAAAAAGAAAATTTGAAATATGATTCACCTACACATAATTAGTAAATAAAATAGTGAATATACATCAATACTACATAAAAAGTTCAAGATCAAAGAAAACAAACAAAACTTGATCTGTCTTGTGAAGATTAGTCTCCGGACTTGGTTGTCTGTTGATAAACTTTGGATCCATGTGTTGAATATCTGATGTAAGTAATATTTTAAACGTCCCTCTGCGAGTCAACCTTTGACTGGCTAATGATTGAACCTAATTTATCAATAAAATTAATGTTTTATTTAAGGTACAATGTAACCGTTTTCTTCTCTCCTCTGCAAACAAATGAAATGACTTTCCAGTGGCGTAGCTATAGGGGCGGTTAGATCCAAATTTGAAAATCCCCCCTGCCCACCACTAGAGGGGTTCCCCCAAATGAGTGTCCGAAGTTTGTTTTTACATTAAATATTACGCCATTATCTCATGTTACGATGTCGAATGTCAAAATTCAGGGCCCCTACAGAGGTTAAGCCCCCCCGGTCCCCCAAATCCTTAGCTAAGCCACTGTGACTTTCTATTTTCACATTCTATTTCCATAGGCGTACCAGTGCTTAGAAGAAGACTTTTCTTTATCTATATGCTTTATAATTAACCTAATCCATTATTTATGAGTACATAATATTTCGATGTCATTGTGTCTTGAAAGCTTGGAAGCTAGTGAAGTCTCAGAGAGCTGCAGCGGCTGATCAAGACATATTTGATGAAGAGTAAGTTATATGCGAGAATGATTTCGTGGAGAAGACGGGGTGAGAAGGATGAAATCTTTATAGTTAATAGATGGAAGTGGAAAAAATGTAGCACTAGCTGGTAGCTGGAGGCGGGCGCAGTGGCTGATCAAGACATATTTGACGAAGAGTAAGTTATATGCGAGAATGATTTCGTGGAGAAGACGGGGTGGGAGGGATGAAATCTTTATAGTTAATAGATGGAAGTGGAAAAATGTAGCACTAGCTGGTAGCTGGAGGCGGGCGCAGTGGCTGAGCGGTAAAGTTCTTCGAATCCTCGTGAAGACTCGGATTTCTAATTTCGGGATCTTTAGGCGCCTCTGAGTACATCTAGTTCTAATGGGTACCTGACATTAGTCTGAAAAAAGTAAAGGCGGTTGGTCGTTGTGCTGGCCACATGCCACCTTGTTATTCATTGGCCACAGATACAGATGACTTTTACATCATCTGTCCTATACATCGCAAGGTCTGAAATGGGAACTTTACTTTACTAGCTGGTAGTATCATGAGGCTTATGTCTCCTGGTCTTTGATGTGGGTTTTTTTTTCTTTCATCTTGATCATAAGATTTGATATCAGCCTCAATCGTTCGCTTTAAGACAGGGGAAGACAATGAGCTTGTTGTTAACTCTTTCTCTCCTATTTGAATATACCATCGTTGATTTGAAAAAATTACATTAATTTTTGTTTCTATAAACATTTATTTGTGTTATATAGAAAGAGCATGCATATCCATTCAATTCTATACCAAATGAAATATTTTCTGATAACAAAGTAAGAATAAGAATAATCTTTATTATCCATATGGAAATTTGTCTTACAATGTGCGCATTGCATTAAACAAAGCATTATAACTATAGAAAAACAAAATATACATGCACAGCACATGTGACTTACGCCAGACTTACAGGTGAAAATTGAGACAGTCTCATCAGATCGTTATATATTTAGTGATCTAATTACCAAGGGTACAAAAGAGTTTTTGTATCAGTTTGTCTTCGCTATCGGTGTTTTTGTTATCGGTGTCTTGTATCTCTTGTGTGATGGTAAAATAACAAAATCCTGACCTTGAGGGTGATTTTTTTAATTTCTAGAACCTTTTTAGCTTTCTTATGTATGTTTTTATTAAACAGCTGCCCAAATGGGGTTTGTTGTTGTTTTTTTTTACCCATGACTTTACCAGCAACATTTAGGATTCTCTGCAGTTTATTTTCATTTTTAGTGTTCAGATTGATATTAAAACTCAAAAGATGTTTAATTATAACAGGGAAGTGAACTACAAAGGAACAAAATGAATCATTACGTCGGATCATGGAAAATAATTATGGAGAGAAAGAGTTAAGGCATTGCAAACATAAACACGTGTGAATTACTCTTTTGTGAATTGCAAATATCATTCAACTTGCGATAGTGAATAGCGCTTGTTCCAGCCATAAACGTGTATATGGTAGAAGAAATATGAATAATATACAGATACGAATTCTACGATTATACATTATTATACCTTTTATACTGTTTGATTCGCATATGAAATGAAAATTTTAGGGGTTAGAATGTCGATGAATAAGAAATTATCCTTACACATTTTTTTAAAGAATTTCATTATATAAGAAAATTAATAGTATTCTAGTAGAAATAAAGGAAATATTTGTTTTTTTGTTTGTTTCTTTCTACAGTATACGTAAAAGTATCAGCATGCTATCCAACGACCCACTGGTAACGTATCCGACTATAAGTCTGGTATGGGACAGATTTAATTTGTATTTCGGACAGGTCAGTTGAAATAATCAGATTTTTTTTAAAGTCTATTTCATTATGGCATTTAGGGGATTATATTATTTGTTCTGGTCTTCATACTAGAACATATTGTTCGTCCTGGCTTCCATTTTAGTTATAGTCTTTGCCAGGTAATATTTTTTTATCTAATCTAGTTAGTCGGTTTTGCCTAATACAGTGTTTCCCAAACTGTGTTCCGCGAAACCCTAATGTTCCGAAAGGCCGGAATGTGTTCATGTGTTCCATGTAATGTTGGGAATCATTAACTAGTAGACCACGACGTGAATCAACCTCCCCCCCCCCCCAAAAAAAAAGGTCCGCTAGATATTCAGAATGTGCAAAGTATTCCTCTCTCTCTCTCTCTCTCCGTGTGTGTGTGTGTTTGTGGTGTTGGGAGGGGGGTCAGGCATGTTCATTTTTAATACCACTGTGACTCATCCATACTTTAGAATTAAATGGCACACACACACACACAGCACAGCAGTAGTACACACGCATTTGATTAGTTTGTAAATGTCTATCATTAGACCTAAACAACATCCACACAATTGGAATGACACAAATGTTCAAGTCAAACAAAGATTCACTAACAAGAAGTAGTCCATAACCCAATGCTCATTTACAGCCTGGCAATCACTCTTTTCACCGAATTCAAAATGCAATGAGTTAAGGGACTCTATAGTTTAACTCAATCATTCACAAAGTTTTTCATCTTGACACTTCGTGGTCCTTGTACAATATTGAAAGCAAAGTAAATCCCTTGAATGCCCCTGTCTGTGTGTATTTAGCTGCCGGTGTACTTGCTCTAAATGTGAACCATGAAAACTTGAGGCAATAAACATGAGACTCGTGACCAAAACTGGATCTGGGCCAACTTTAATTCCTGCTGCTTTTCTAGCTTCCCCTGAACTCGAAGCTGCAGGTTTCCTTTTGTCTGACTGTGGTTCCACCAGACTCCCTTGGTGTACTACTTTTTCAAGGACCACCGCGACCGCCTACAATAAATGTTGAACTTACTGCTGGTTAAAACAAAAAATTTCTATTTAATTTCATTTCCATTTTATTTTTATTTATTTTTTAATTAACAAAACGATGCATATTTTATAAGTAAGCGTACAAATGAAGTAGTTACATTTTACAGTGCAATGATTGCAAAACATAGCAATGCATATAGTTACATCTAGGTTGTCATAATAGTTTAACGTTTTAAATTGCTTTGTATATGGCGTTATTTTTTTCCAATAGCATATAATGAATATTTTTGGAATTTAAGGTTCTTAAAAAATATGTGTGGTGAGAATGTCAACAACAGGTAATTAAATAGAAACAATCAAAGAGTGAAAGTAGAAACTTAAATGATATTAAAACATTTTAAACATCGTAGTCACATTTTTTCCCACTTTGTCTACATTGCTTATGGTTGTTTCCCTAGTGCTTTGCTACATTACCCCAGTTCTTTATATTAACTTCTATCAAACCTTCATACACATCTATGTGTGTACACACTTATGCAAACGTAGGCATTTAAACATTTATAGTGTTTCTTTTGTTATCTCCCTTTTAATGACAATTTTTGATTTCCTCCCTTGAGATTTGGAAAACTACTTCCTCATCATCAAGGTGGAAATCCTGTCTGCTAGAGTCAGTATATCGGGATGTTTCTGTTCAGAGACAATTTCTCTGTGGCTTTTTTTTTTTTTTTGTCACATGGGCCAATTAGAGTCTTACTGAAACTTATTTTATATGTATCAATCTATATATATATATATATATATCTGTGGCATTTTACGTCTCGAGAGACGATCTTTTCCCTTTGAGCTTCTTGTGTGACTAAAGAGGCCAATCCTTGATACACACATGCGATCGCAGGTTGGGCATATGTAATCACCAGGCGCCGTTGCATTTTCACCCTTCTTTCTGCTTCTGTTGTGTATGACATCTGCAATCTTTGACCCTTCCTTTATGCTCTCTCTCCATGAGGATCTGTCCAGTGCCACCTCTTCCCAGTTGCCAGTGTCGATTTTGAAGAGCTTCATGTCGCGTTTGCATACATCGATGTATAACGTAAAAGTGGGCGACCAGCGGCTCTCCTGCCTTCTATCAGATCGCCATACAGGATATCCTGTGGAAGTCGACCTTCTGGCATTCTACGAACGTGGCCAACCCAGCCAAGGCGTCTGCTGCTGATAACAGAGCGGATGTCCTGGCACCCTGCTCTTTGTAGCACTTCCTCATTGGTTATCTTATCTATCCAGGCTGCAAGTGATAGCTTCTAGAGTCTACCCAGAGTCTCAGTGTAGATTCAGGAGTGTTAGATCCACTGTAGACATGATATCTTCTCTACGACTACTGCAGGAGAAATGCAGGAGGGTGCCAGGACATCCGCTCTGTTATCAGCAGCAGACGCCTTGGCTGGGTTGGCCACGTTCGTAGAATGCCAGAAGGTCGACTTCCACAGGATATCCTGTATGGCGATCTGATAGAAGGCAGGAGAGCCGCTGGTCGCCCACTTTTACGTTATACATCGATGTATGCAAACGCGACATGAAGCTCTTCAAAATCGACACTGGCAACTGGGAAGAGGTGGCACTGGACAGATCCTCATGGAGAGAGAGCATAAAGGAAGGGTCAAAGATTGCAGATGTCATACACAACAGAAGCAGAAAGAAGGGTGAAAATGCAACGGCGCCTGGTGATTACATATGCCCAACCTGCGATCGCATGTGTGTATCAAGGATTGGCCTCTTTAGTCACACAAGAAGTTGCACAGGGAAAGATCGTCTCTCGAGACGTAAAATGCCACAGATATTCCTTAAATAATTAAATATATATTATGTCATTTTTACTACTCACTTAAAAAATAAAATGTTTAAGACAAAAAAAATGCAAAATTTTGTTGATAAAAAGTCTCTAAAGTTCTCTATGTCATTGTACTACGAAAATAATATTCGAAAGGTCATTTGTCAAAGGCTGATAACTATTGGAAAAGAAAATGTCATCTATTTTTTATTTATTCTAGTATTACTAGATTTATAATTGCAAAGATCAGCCGCATAAAACATTCTTTTCCTTTATTAAAACTGTTATAAATCATATAATATTTTAATTCATATGAATTTCAATATTTTGACGAAATGTTAAATAGTGCAGAAAAAATATTAGATTAATCTCTCAAAAAGAAAATGTATTTCTAAGTGTTTGTATAGCCTCGATTTACGTTAATTCTTATTATTTTTGAGCCAAAGGTGATGGGTTTGTATCCTCAGAGAGAGCATGTTCTTATTAAAAACTTTTTTTTTCTTTTTATGCAATAAAAGAAACTCTATACTTCAATAAACTAAAAAAATGATAATTTTCTCTGAATTTTTGTTTGTTTTGGTTGAACACACAATGAGATAGGCCGATTCATTGTTTGACATTGTTCACCTAGCTTTCTTTGTAATTTTATTACTTCTGTATCTTCAATGATGATTTCGACAATGAGTCGTGTCTATGAATATGACCAAAGCAGCTCGCTTTTGTCCCTTTACAGTACTGACGAGTTCCTTCTATTTTTAACAAACAACATGATAGGCCACACTATCAGTTTAATTATTTTTTTTAATTAATTTGTCTTTTTAACTGTCGTGTCTATGTAGCCATGTTATCATAGCGCCTTGAACCTACATTACATTTACTGACAGCGTATGGGAAACCAGAAATTCTAGGCCTGTACTGTGACATGTATGCACTACGCAAACTAGCTGAGTTTCTGTCCAGGGCTTTTGCAAGAGAGGATTTGAGCCTCTCAAGTCCTCACTCAAGTGGAGTTTGGAAACTACAATGGCATTCAGGCCTTCAGGCATGACTTCAGTCAAAGCAAATGATAGCCAGAACTGCTACCTAACCCCCGCATTGCTCGTAATTTAATCATAATTTTTAACTCTTGTTACAGAAAATTACTTTTTTTTTTCTTTTTTTTTTTTTTTCTGAATATCTTCTTCTGCATTTTTACCAACAATACTTTAAGTTAAACTCGTACATTTGGCGACACTGTCTTATCTTATCTTATCTTATATAATAGACGTTACTTCAAAAAAGAACATGATTACGTCCTATGTGTCATGCATTTAGTTATGCATATTAACCAACGACCTAAATTCTGCCAAGTCACTGGTTTTCCTGGCTAGTTCAGGCAACCCATTCCATGCTCTAATAGCGCTAGGGAAGAAGGAGTATTTGTACAAATTTGTCCTAACAGATGGAACGACAAATATATCTTTATCTTTGTATCTTTCTGAGTATTTTATTAGATTTTGTTTTTGTATTTGAAGATTATGGTTCAATGTTTTATGCATAATTGTCTGCTTTCGAAATTTAGTAATTTTACTAAATCTTGTTTGTATTTATAAGTGACTTGAAGGTGCTTGAATTTCTATATTAAACCCTAAAAATTTACTTTTTTTTTTTTTGGTTAATAAAGTATGCATATTAAATAAATTTTTTTTTTTTTAAACGAAGTGTAATTTAATTTACAGCTACTGTCTTTCTTTTATATAAATGGCATGCTCTTAGAAAATTTAGATATTAGTATTTTTTTATAAAGTGGATTTTTATTAAAACTTTCGAAAAATTGTATGGGCCTCCACAAGAATTCTTTCCTGGAGCCTCCACATACTTAAATCCGGCCCTGGTTACACTAATATTTTAACAATAACGATAGCTATTGTGAGAAATTTTATCTTGGATTTTTGTGTGTGTGTGCGTGCGTGGAGAGGTTGACGCTATTATCTTACTGCTTAGCTAACCCCACTGGGTAACACCAACACCAACACTTGCCACGCCTCTAGATGTCTAGATATTTTTGCCATTCCGTGAAAAGCTCTTTTGTAAAAGCAATGCTAGCGAGATGTCTTGATACTCAATCTGAGACGACAGCTCCAAAAGGCTCAAGGATATTTGTATTATTATTCACTTTTATTTTTCTCTTCCATTTAAAACTATTTCAAAATATTTGTATTTTTCTCTACTGCTACGTTACATCTTTAGATCGAGAAGTATGGTTACTAAGATGAAGGGTTGAATTCAAAGGGAGCGAACTCGGTGTATTCTATTTTAATGTATATTCTTTTAGGTTATCGGCCTTTTGTTCAATGCAGACATCATGAGAGACTACTACAGACAAGCTCTGGTTGAGTTTAAAGAGGACAACGTCCAGTACATTGAATTGAGAGGTCAGCTACGTGGGGTCAGTGCCTTTTTTAAATACTGTTTTCATCTCCAACACAAATACGTTTCAGGCATATTATAAACCTCTGGTCTATTTATGAGTTCTCCTGTTCACGCATAGAAACTAAAGGTTTTTATCTCATAGACCAAACATTGTTTCTCCTGAGCTTAATTATGTATAACAGTCTCTGTAGGATTATGCACAGCACATAGAAAATACAGTCTGTTTATTGCATGGTTGGAGATGGCTGGGATGTAGACACAATGAGCAAGATACCTTATAACACCTTAAACACAAAAACCGGGCCGGTCCTACAGATTGCGGGGCCCTATGCGAAACGGATAGCGCGGGGCCTATTCTGGGTTGTGATAAGGATAATAAGTGAAAATTAAGATTTTGTATTAGAAAATAAATTCTTATTTGTATTTTATGCATACTTTACCAAGTGCAAAATCACTGTCAAATTGGCTTTACGAGCCATCTACAGTGGATTCTAGTTTTTCAACAAAAAGCTGATAAGCATTCAAATCTGCCTTTTAGATTTACTATCGACTAGAAAAACATCGCTTTTGTGTTTTTTTAAGAGGTCGAGATAGATTTATGAATATATTTATATGCCAGTGACTATTAAAGTAAATTAAGAATTTGAACTTCTTGTTTTGGTTAAAATTTACCTTATTATTACATTTTATTAAATGAAAGCTGACAAGGCCGTTTTTTTTTATTGCTAGTAGGATAGGCGATTTCCATATTGAATGACACCCAGAAATGACAATTTTGTCTGTTTTTAAGGAGATTTGCATAAGTTTTCAGAAGATTTTAATAATTTCAGGAGATTTTCGTGACTCTTTCGTATATTTTACAATTTCAAGAGAATTCCAGAAACTTTTTAATAAGTTAAAATTGTTTATTTTAATAATTTACACCTAGAATTCGCGCGGGGCCTATGAAAGTGCTGGGCCCACTGCGGCCGCATAGGTTGCAGTGACTTAAGACCGGCTCTGCACAAAAATTACCATCTTGCATATATGTATGTATTATTTCCATAATGCCAACGTAAGTTATAGGCTACAGACCCTTGTGACAAACCCTCGCAAGCCCCTTTTGCTATTCCTATTTCTTTTTACTCTCTTTCTCTCTTTTTTTCTCTCTGTCCCTTTCTCTCTCTTTCTCTTACTCATTTCTTCTCGCTCTCTTCTTCTTTCATTATCTAGTATCTCCTCTCTATCGTTCGCTCTCTGTTTCAATCTTTACTTCTCTCTCTCTCAAACACACACACACACTCTCTCCCTCTCTCCCCCCTGTTGTGTTGTCTTTATATGAAAAAAGAGTACTTGTAATAACAACAAATTTCCATATGGATCAATAAAGCAGTCTTAGTCTTAGTCTCAGTCTCTCTCAGTCCCCCACACTCTCTCTCCCTCTCTCTCCATCTCTCTCCCCCTGTCTCCCTCTCTCCATCTCTCTCCCCCTGTCTTCCTCTTTCTCCATCTCTCTCTCTTCCTGTCTCCCTCTCACTTGCAGCTGTAGTTTGAACAGTTACCTAAGGAGCTTGCCTCCCCACGTGTCTCTAGTTCTCAGAGCTCAACGGGACAACTCACGATGCAGAGTTTGGGGCTGATCTTTACAAAGACGTCACTGACACTTTTGTCCGGGAAAACCCGGATTTTTTCGGAGCAAAGATTATCATGTCCGGACTGAGGTAATTTTTTTTTCAAAAATTCAATCAAGGTCAAGGTAATAGACACACGTGACTCACAAATCAGCCAAGTTAGTTGCTCGCATATAAAATGAAATAAATAGTAAAGACTCGTTATAAAATCATGACATGTAGGTCGATGTGGCAGATGATGCAATGGCCACCAGAGGCGAATAAGCGACAGAATTGAAATACTATAAAAACCCAGATTTATACTCAAAAAAAAACTCTGGAGTTCTAGCTTTGTATCACTGAGCCAGCACACACGAAGTACTTCAGCAAAAGAATGTACGACATATTGGAACCGTCAATATTATAAACAATATCACACTCTCTGGTGTCGATGTATGTCGCAAAGTTCAAGTTTTTGGAACCATGAATTAGAAATGTCCATGCATGGATGCAAATTAAATATTTTGGTTTATCCGGTGTACAGGAAGTGACGATGAGCTATGTTTTTTTAAAGTTAGATGTTTTATTTATTGCATTAATATTTATTTTTTTGCAACCTTTATATCTGCAGATTTAAATCTTCTAAACCAGTGATGCCCAAATTACGGACCGCGGGTCACATCCGGCCCGCGACGTAGTTTTATCCTGTTCGCTGAAACTTCAGCACAAAATGTAGAAAATCCACCCTCCCAAATAAAAAATTAAAAAGTTGAAAAATGTACGTACGTTAGGACCCTCATTATTCTCTGATGGATGGGTACCGTGACCTTTGACATTAGAAAAGAGTTTCTTGAAAAGGGACACGACCAATCAAAAATAGACGCTCTTGAGTTCCCATCTTCCCTGACCAATACAAGTATTTAGGTCTAACTTTTTATTTGAAAAAACATCCTCCTGGTTTTATCGTGTTATCGAATTGTTCTTCTTTTTTTTTTTGCTTGTTTTAGTAAGACATGTTTGTTGTTGGTACTTTTTGCTCTAGATACAAACCACAGACTGACATACTTGACGAGGTGAAGTCTGCCATGGCACTGCGTCAGAAGTATCCAAACTTTTTCGCTGGCTACGATCTGGTGGGCCAGGAGGACCCAAACTATCCTCTCTCCTACTACATAGACGCCCTGCTGTACCCGGAGAACACGTTGCCCTACTTCTTCCACGCCGCTGAAACAAGTAGGTGACGAAACTATTGGTCCGATGTCTTTTGATCTCCTCTGTTGAAAACAAGATTGATGTATCAAGGCTAGACATTTATTTTTTAGTGGGTTTTTTTTTAAGTTTTAGTTTATTTCCGTTCCACCCCCACCCCAACTGAAGACAGCACAGTAATTCTTCTCCCAGATACCCCCTTCCCCCTACTGGTCCACTAATGAGATTGGACCATAGCGCACTGAGCATGCCATAAGCATGAAAGTATCGCTATATAAAAGCAATTATTATTATTATTATTATTATTATTAACTTTTTTTACCTTATAACAGCGATTCTCTCTACCTTTAAGGTTAAGATACAATTTTTATTTGTTTACAATACCCCTCTAACGGTCACCCACCCCACCACCAACAGTACAATCATTATTTTTTTTTCATCTGAGTAACTGTGCTTTTGATTTTTGTTATCAAATTCGTAACGTTTGTGGATTTATCGAGCGGGATGTGGATGCTAAATATTGGAACTGGACCCACTAGCGGATCCAGAACTTTGGAGTGGGGGGGGAGGCGATTTTTTTTCAAACCCTAACCCTAGCGCCCAGTAAACCCTAACCCTATGCATAAACGTGCGTACAGCATATATATATATATATGTAAGAATTTAAAAAAAAACAGTCATGTTGAGGCCTTTCTCTTGCAAGCTTGGGGGTCTGGGGGAACGCTGTATGCTTCTCCAGAGAGGTTCGGGGCGAAGCCCCGCCGCCAAAATCGTTTTCTTCCATTCTTCACTGAAGAAAAGTATTCTCCTGACATCTACAGCTCATTATCAATCAATGGAGTTTGGGGCGAAGCTCCGACGCCAAAGCGTTTTCTTGCATTCTTCACTGCAGAAACGCATTCTCCTGACATCTATAGCTCATTACTCATCAGTGGAGTTCGGGGCGAAGCCCCAACCATATAAGTGTTTTCTTGCATTCTTCACTGAAGAAACGTATTCTCCTGAGCTAAAGCTCCCTAGTAAAAAAGGACCTTTTGAATAGTGTTGTAAACTATTCTAATATGAATTTATAGGCCCTTAATACATTGCAAATAAAACCGATTTGTTCCTTGAAAAGATAAGATACCCCACATATTTAGATTAAAGCTTTGAGGATCGCCGCCGAAGAAAAAATTATTCGATAAATAATATTCAATATAATTCAAGCGTAAATTGTGAGTTATAGTCCCAAATTTATGTAACTAGAAGATATCAGATTGAGCAAAGGTTGGAAAAGGCGACTAGGAAATAATTCTTTTGGTTTAGAACTCATCTCAATCGTGACTCTTGTACTGAAAAATTTCGTTTGAATTCTAACTTTTCCAAAGCAAAGTCTTTCTTAAAATAATTATGATAAATTCATGTGAAATTACATAAACTCTGTCTGGGAGGGGCGATAGAGTGAAAACGATTAATCCTCGCTCCTTTTTATAATTTCTGCTAATGATTGCATTTGGCATTAAAGAATAGGGGTGGGGCGACTCGATATAAGAATTTAATTTATAGCATTTATATATTATATCAGTGACAGATTTTTTTTAATTTTGTAATTTCTTAACTATAATACAAAAAGAAAAAGTATTTGTCGATGGGAGGGAAGGTGATTGCATATACCGCCCCTCCCACCTGGCACAACCCTTTGTCATTTTATATTTAGTAATCATAAAATTTGACATTAGAGTGTGGTGCGATGTAATCTACAATGGATTCACATATCAATACGTAGTTTATATTATATAGATATTCAACTAATTGTGTTCACAAACTTTGAGTTCTCCATAAAAATAGGACCGCCTCCCCCCACACTAAGAGGGCTAGAGTGGGGAGGGCAGTACAGGCAATCGCATACCCCCTACCCCACCGAATCGGCCAAAATACCAGAAGGGGAGCGACATAATATAAAATTAATATATTAATTCAACTAATTTTGTTCACAAACTATGATTTGTCCATAAAAGTAGAACCGCCTCCCCCCCCCCCACACACACACTCAAAGGGTTTAGGTGGGAAGGGCAGTAGAGGTATTCGCACCCCCCCCCCCCCAATCGGATCCGCCAGTGACTGAACCACATATCATTTCCAAGATTACATAGTCAATAATATCAGCAACTGGACCACATATCATTTCTAAGATTACCTTACCTAGTCGATAATATCAGCAACTAGACCACATACCATTTCCAAGATTACCTAGTCGATTATATTAGCAAACATGTCAGCCATTCCACTATCGCGGTAACACAAACTCCTCAGCATTGGTGTGATGTTTCATAGCTCTGGCCATTCTGAGAGCCATCAAATAAGAAGCTTCAACGGCTGCTATCTTTTTGTGTATTATGATTGTTTGTTTTTGTTTCTTTGTTAAACCAATCATGTCTGACTTTCTTGTCTCAGTCAGCTTGGCATCTAAAATACTTTTTTATATCTTTATAAGGCTTTGCCCTCTTTTTTGTCCTCCTCTAGGCCTGTCTTGCAACTCTAGTCCTCAGGTCCTATCACATGCTACTACATAGGCCTACAGGAATTGTCTCATATCTCTTTCTTTTTTTCACACCGTCTTTTTAAGCGATTTAATTGATTAGTTCTCATTAGCTTGCAAATGTTTTAGATCAGTGAACACACTGTCAGATGACTAATTATCCTCACCAAGTGTACATTCCACTGTATATAGTTAATTTCTTCTACTTAATCCTAGAATGGCAAGAGACTGAAGTAGACTACAACTTGGTGGACGCCATACTGTTGAACACAACCCGAGTGGGCCATGGCTACGGTCTAGCTAAACATCCCAAAATGTCCAGCTTAATGAAAGAAAGAAACATCGCTGTGGAAGTCAATCCGATCTCCAATCAAGTAAGAGAGTTAACATTTTGCGTGTGGATAATATGTGTATCTTTGCGTGTACCTGTATAATGACAATGTTCAATAGCCAGCACATCTCACTAAAACATATATGTCTAATGTAGATATTCATCTATTTGTTCATGAATCATCGTAATCGATTTACTTTTGCAGTGTAAATCTCTGTCAAAACTCATTAATGTCAACTTTCATTTGTAAAAACGACTATGGATTATTTCGTATAGCGTTTTTTGTGGGCAGGGCCGAATTTAAATATGTGGAGGCCCGGGGCAGGATTTTCTTGGAGGCCCCAACAATTTTTCGAAACTTTTAATAAAGATCCATTTATGAATGAAAATACTTATATCTAAAAGCATGCTATATTTTAGAAGAAAGAAATAGAGTTTTATAAATTTAATATAATTTTCTTTAAAAAAAAATTTAATATGCATATTTTAGTTTTAAAAAAGTGGTCGACGCACTGTCATAAATCCAGAGCTGTATTTACTTATTCCAAGCATGCTAAAAACATACACTTCTTATTCACGACATATTTGCCAGCGTAAAAATGCAAAAAAAAAGTTATAAAAAAAGTTTCTAGCCTGTCGAAATTCGCATATATTTGTATTATATATATTTTTTTTTTGAAGGCCCCGGGGCTGTAGCCCCATATGCCCTCCCTTAAATCTGGCCCTGTTTGTTGGTATAGAGCCATAGTCTGAAGTGGAAAGACATTCTCATACATCGCGTGTAATCCTCTGGTCTAAACTTAGTAGCTGTCACTGACTGTAGGCCCTACATAAATAACTTATTTAGCACTCATTTGGGATCAGCGGCGTCTAGATTCTTCCAGGCTGTAGCACTAAGTGTTGCAAGCTACATAAGGGTCATCACTCATTTAGGGCTGACCCCCTTAGTCTTTCCCGTGTATGGATATAGCCGCAAAGGTTTGGATTTAGCTTTCCTTCCACTAGGTGGGTAGCCAGCCAAGGCTAACGAGCTCCTCCATTTGCTCACCTTTGCCACTTCTCCGATTAGTGATAACGGGTTCCTGGGGACCCAATATCTGAGCAACGAATACGTGTAAGTCTATTTTCTCTTCACTTCAGCTCCTGGGTCTTGTGAATGATTTGAGGAACCACCCCATGGCAGTACTTATGGCCGACGGCTTCCCGGTGGTCATCAGCTCCGACGACCCTGCCACCTGGGAGGCGGCGCCACTGTCGCACGATTTTTTCATGGCTTTCATGGACCTGTCCGGGCGCGACACTGGACTCGGCTTCCTCAAGCAGCTGGCGTTGAATTCCATTGAGTGAGTATTATCTGTCAACATGATCATCATTGTGTAGTTGCCATATAGCTATAGTTCTTGTTAGTGTAGATGGTATTTTTAATTTAAATATAGTCACGTGAATCTATTTCTGGCAATGACCGGAGAACTATTGTTTTGTATTGTCTGTCGTATTCATATCTCAATAACATACGTCCAGACTGTATAGACCTTTTAAACTCGTTTGAACGTCATCTCCAGTTACCACCATTAATTCGCCCTTTTAAATTTGTAAGAACGTCCACTGCCACTACTAATTCGACCTTTGCAATAAGGTAAACGGCGACGTCATCTACCACTACTATTTAGGCTATTTCGTAAATGCATTAATTGAGAACTAACTAGACTTACAACGGGTATATTTAGAATTGGAGGCACGATGGCTGAGTGGTAAAGCGTTTAATTTCTGGACCGGGGATCGAATTCTGGGATTTTTTAAATTTCGGGATCTTTGGGCGCCTCTGAGTCCACCCAGCTCTAATGGGTACCTGAAATTCGTTGGGAAAAGGAAATGCGGTTGGTCGTTGTGCTGGCCACATGACACCCTCGTTAGAGGTAGGCTAAAGAAACACCTGCCCTATACATCACAAGATCTGAAAGGGGAACCTAACTTTTATATTTACAATTTACTTGCTTGATATAAGCAAAGAAAAAAATTCAATTGCGAAGATTTTTTGGATTTTTATTACCCAGCATTTATCAACAGAAAAACAAAAGATTACCATTGGTAACTAGTCTACATACCTGAATAAGGAATGGTAGCTTAGTGCGAACACGTAACTGTAGGATACATAATAATGTCTATTTGTTATGTTCTCTAAAGGTACAGTGCAATGAGCTCTGATGAAAAGATTCAAGCCATAGCTTTATGGCAGACCAAATGGGACACGTTTATAAGAGAGGTCATTGCTGAGTTGACCAGCGGTCAAATTGTTGGGAGATAAAATCTGCTACATCCATTCAATGGCTCTTAATAGATTTAGTAGCTACACAAACTACTGTCTTAAGACCACAACAACATAAATATGTATTGTGAAAAATAATGTGTCTGTTGTAAATGGTTTGTAATCTAGATCTACATGTCCAGTCCAGCCTATCATCTGCACTAGCAAGACATAACATCAAGAAGTAGATCTAATAGTTGTCTTGTTTTAAGCTTATTATTGTAGTTACAAACTCCCCTTTTTTTGACAGGACAGTTTATAATGATCACTGAACTATAAAAATTGTTAAGGCCTCCAGCATAAACTTAAGTTTATAAACTATTATTGAATCAAACGTATTCAGTAGCATACTGGTACAAGCAAAGTATTTGTGAGCCCCCTTCCTGTAGGTTTAATGTGACCAAAAAAAAAAAACAAATCTAGTAATCCTCAACTGAAGTTAATATAAAATAGTATTCAACTTCACTAAGGGTATTGCATACAAATACATAGTAACTTTTTTCCTACTAAGGAAAATGGTCATGAACCCCCTACAAGCCATGGATTCTACCAAACTGCAATTTGTATCAGTTACCTGTGCCATGGCACACAGGCAATTCTATCATAGAACAAATCTTGTGTAGCAGAGCTAATGTGAATGATATAACAGCACTAAGTGCTCCCCAAAAATTTGACTTGGTAGAGATAGTTTCAAGGCTTTTAAGTCTCTGTTCAAGAGTTTAGTGTGTGATGCTATTTAGACAATGAAAGTAACTACATTTCTAGAGAGATCAGTTTGGTTCTTAACCAAGGGTGAAGCACATTACAAGTTGGACCAAAAATTGTATTTATTTTATCATGTAATTGATACGCATTCAACAAAATATGCAATGAGTCACTAACACGTTTCTTTGGTCCAATCAATGTTTATTGCTGACCTCATACCTCAAAACTATGTCCAGCTTTGTGTCCACTGGTGAAGGCCAGAAACTAGATCAATGAAAGCACTCACATGATTTCATCCAGTCTTCAGTCTCATGTCTGGACAATAACAAATGCACCCACTACAGAGTTCCATTAGAGCATTTAGATCATATGGGATAGATGTGAGAACAAAATGAGACAAATACTTTGCCTTCCATTCTCAATTTACTATGATATAAAAATAGGCAACCAATGCAACAGTAGTTAGCCATTCTGAACTAGATACATTTAGAAAATACATTTACTGATCCAGTCTACCAATAACCCACCACACTTCAGACACAAGTAAACAAAACAAACCAAACTTGCTAACTGCATACAAAATTCTAGCAAATGTTTGCACAGGTATAGCAACTATTATACACTCTACTTAAGCTTTCTTTCAATTTGCTTACTTTTGACACCATTTAATGCACACTGCTTAACCTGCTGACAATTACCAGAATGATTCATTTAAGACTTTGGTTTGCAACGGTGGACTTAGCAAGTCTGGGATGTAGTACAAATTCAAATTTTGAATACAAAACATGGTAACTACAAATGATGATTAGATAATCCAAACAAAGTCCATAGATAGTTAATTTCAAACATATTTACAGGTTATTGGGGGTGCATACTTGCATAAAAAGCTTACATGAATGTCAAATAGAAATGTGGGCAGCACTTTGTGCAATGAAACGCTGCGCTTGAAATATTTAGTGAGATAATACAATACTCACTTTAAACTTATTTGAGATTAAGAATGATTGAAAGCCCCTTGTCAAAGAGCTAAAAAAAAAATCACAGTTCCTTAAAACCTTAAAATGGTCACAAAAGTCTCTAGTTAACTAATATTTTCCACAGCAAACATTCCCAGCCAATTAGAACATAAATACTTTTTTTTAAAGTTCATTTTAAAGTATTCAATTGAAATAAATCTGCTTCCATGAAAAAAAGGGATGAAAAGCCCAACAAATTGTTTGATAGCATATATGTTGCTTACTTTTAAACATAAAAACAAGACTATTTTAACACTTGAACATAATTCAAGACTCTGATTCTTGAAAGATTTTGTTTCTTTTAATTTGTAATTAAACACATGTAGATGATTAGAAAACAATGCAATAAAATCAAAATCACTGAAACAAAAACAAAGCAAGAGACCTATAAATTTTACTAATCCAGGAAAAACAAGATAACTCAAGGAATTAAATAAATAATCGCAATCAAAAAGGCCAGATTTCTGCTACTAGAAATATCCATGTCAAATGTGGTGAGCATAAAACCTAAATTCACTACAAGCCAACACCAACAAATAATATGGACAATATGGAAATTCTGAAAATTACCACAGAAAGTGTGAGAAAATTTATTTTGGGGAAAGTAGTGCATGAAAATGCAGAGAATTGTGTAATTTAAGTTCGGGCAAATATAAATTATAAAAAAAAATGTGTAATGTTAACCCCTTAAAAAAAAAAAAATCAAGCTTTAAAGAGAAATAAGGAACACAAAGTTTTTCATTCTATGAATGAAGACAAAATCTTTAAGGTTTTCAAAAGAAACAAGATATCAAATAAAACAGAATTCACCAAACAGCCCACACAGATATCTTACAATTACAGGTTGAATGGCCTCTGTGGAGCAAATGTCAGGGCTGTTTAACAATGACCCCTTTACAAATCATTAAGTACATGGGTCAATAAGTTTATGACCATCACAAAAGAAAAAAAAAATGCATTCACGTTTAAAATTGTCCAAGTGAAGCTTTAGCTTTCAGCTTCCTTACCTTCAACAAAACTTTCAAGAAAGTCTTGACTCACACAAAAGGAAAACAAATATTCCACTAGAAACTTCAGAGTGGAAAATAAAATGTACAAATCCTGAATGCTCCTTCAAAACAAAACATATTTTGGATGAAAAAAAAATAACAATGCCCCAAATTAGGAAAGCCATATACAAGTTCTTTCACAACAGGTCACAGTGGTATCTACTAGTCTACTACATGTCTTTACAAACATCTAACTGTTGTATAATTTACTGAACACTTTAATTTCTCCAAACAAGAGCAGGGGTGAGGATTCAATGTTGCAAAATAAATAACACATCTGTCCTATGAAGCGGCAGACTTGGCCCTGTTAGAGCTAGCTGACTTGGAATTGATCAGCCTTTCAACCATTGTGCGGGCATAGCGCAGGCGGCTGGCCAAGTCCCTTGAACAGCCATATTTTTCTATAAGATTCAGTCGATATGTGCGGAACTCCCTCTTCTCATCAATGTATGTAACTGCTGCCATCAAGGGACACACAATGACTTTGGTGTGATCTTGGAAAAAGTTGATCTGAAAACAAAAAGAGATTTATTAGGCTAGGAATATTTTGAACCTATTCATCAGCTCTTAAACAATCATTTACCTCACAACAGACTACATGCAACAGTTACATTTTGGGCCTAGTAAAATTCTGTCTGTAGTTATTAAAAGTTCTAGTTATTCTGATAAAGTATTAAGTAATGAGCATTTCTCCTTTCTAGCCATTGACTGAGAGTCGAGACTTTCTGGACACAGACAAAATTTTCTATCCAGAAACAAAAGTGTTCTTCACCTTCTATATTAATAATACAGTGATGGGAACAGACTTTGAACAAATTTTAGGAAATTTTGTACACTAGATCTAATATATTCTATCAGAAACAGACTTATACTCAGAAACTGACTATGTGAGTATAGTCATATAAAATAGGCCTAATTCTTTATTACTATATAGATGGCCGGTAGGTCTACTAGATCAAGATATTATAGATCTAGATGTCTAAATCTAATCCCATTTGAACTCATGGAAGTCAGCAGGCAGGGTTCAAATTAGAAATAATCTAGGGGCCATAGTAACAACAGAGCAAAAATAAAGCTGGGCAATATGATGCTATCAACTCTGTCCACTCTGATTACTTTTCAAAAGCTAGGTCTAGACTTTGATCTATTAGACAATATGATAACATGAGATTTTTAAAAATATAACTTTAATTGTGTCAAAAGAACGGATGTGCGCATGTTCAAAACAAATCAAACTTATTTCACATTCTTCCGAAAATGGAAAAATAAAAATCAGATTTTTTTTTCATTAAAAATTTTTTTTTTTTTAAATTCTGATTTTTTTTTTTAAAAAAAAAGAAAAGTCGGGGAAAATTTTTGTATTTTTTTGTTAGAAAATCGATTCCAAAGAATTTTAGGAAAATTCCCATCACCGATATAATAATAGTAATAATAAATTAGCTTATAAAGCACTGTCAACAAACATAACAAGGCTCAAGACACTATGATAAACATAAGCTAGAGAGTTAAAAGGAAAAACTTAAAAAACGTTTCAACTTATGTCTGTCATGTAGTGAAGCATGTCGTTTGAGATCAATGGGGAGTGAGTTCCAAACCTCTGGTACGTGCACTGAAAAAGCCCACAAGCCGTAACTTTTGGGGGGAAAACATGGCGCAACTAGAACTGTTGAGTCCATAGACATGTGGAGTGATCAGTTCACTAAGGTAAAAGTGCATTTTTTTGTTGTGTATGCATTGATAACCAAGTGTGGCCAAATTATCTATTCATGCACTCACAAGAAGCCATTGGACAAGAGAGTATTATTAAAACAATGCTCAAATTTTTCTGCCAATCTTTCTGGTAAAACTGAACACTTTAGATACTAACTAAATAGCATTTAAATATGCATGCTAATTATCTAGAACCCATCAAGAACATTATGGTTGAAGTAGTCTTCAATAAGAAAAAAAAAAATACACCTTAAAAAAAACTTTTTCCGTGTGTGAACAATCTCATTATAATTTTAATTACTTTAATTCATCAATGACTTATTAACTTTTGTAAAAAAAGAAAAAAAAATTTTTTTTTTTTTTTTTTTTTGTCTTTTGTATAACTATATACTACGTTTTATATTTATAAATGTAATAGCGGAAAAGCTTTAATTAGTTCAACATTCAAATATATTTAGTGGACATAATGTCAGCAATCAATAACAAAATCTCACCTGCAATGTACCATTGCTCAGGTGCAGAACGATGGCATTTCTTGTTCGAAACCATGTCCTTAAGAAAGGCAATCTGATCATTTCATCGGAATCTCGAGGTGTCATGTTTGCACCAGCCTATGTAGTGGAAATGAATGCACACATTAAGTGTTAGTCCAATATACAAAAAGATTGACAATACTACTGATCTCCAATACGACATTTTCTCCATAATGTTAAAATCTTGTACATATCAATACAATCAGCTAGTTACCAATCTAATGGAAATTTGGAAACTAAATAAAATCTACATAGTATTCACATGCAGGAACACTAATTTATGAATTGAAAGGCAGACAAAGGGAAAAAGGAATAAGTGTTTAAAAATTTGGAATGTACATATGGTAAAATGTCTGCATTTATTTTCAACAGTGGAGAAAAATGGGTTACTTTACAAGACTATATCTGATCTGTTGTTTTTCTAAACTTTTCAATGGGCAAAAAGTACAGTAAATTAACCCCTTTGGGGCTGTGTGATGTATGGGGCACATGATGTAAAGCTTAAGTTTCTACGACTGACAGTGTTTAAGTGACCAGCACAACTAACCGCTTTTACTTTCCCCAACTAATGTCAGGTATAGATAGCCTGTACAGAAATGGTTGTTTGTTCATTGCATTGGTTGGTAATTGAAAGAACTCAAAACCCTTTCACGATTCACATGTTACTCCTCAAGGGGTCACTGTAGTATGTTGGAGGAATGTGGAGGAGTTATCCCAGTCTGCTCAGCCTTTGGCATCAACTCTAGTCTCAACAATCATGGGAATCAAGCTACTGGAAATAAAGACGTGATCTACTTGGATCTCTCCCAGATAGCTCAATTATTAAGGCAGGCAGGCATGCAAAAGGAAGCTTTAGTTGGCCTTGAGTTCAGTCCATGACTCAACTCTCTCAACAATTACAAAAATATGTATCCATTAGAGAGGGTTGTCTAAAAAATCCTGAAATTCCCATCTTCATGGACAACATAAGAACCCTGGAAGCCAAGCGCTTTACCACTCAGGTACCCCAGTCCCCTTAAATGGGGTACATTTTAAATTATGTTGAATATTAAATAATCTAGATCCCTCACCCCTTACTTTATGACATTTTAATTTTCAATATTACACACTGTTCATAATAAAGAATAATATACTAGACTGTCCCAACATTGAGGATTCTACATCAAAGGCAACAACCTACCAATTAGTTTTTATACACCAATCTATTTTATAATACACTGAAATCAAAAATACAAATACCAAGGGGACTCACTTTTAGTAAATGTTCATTCATATAATTTCTGAAATATTTTAACAATGTGACTTTTTTGCTTAAAGTTTCAGGGAACTGACGAATGGTGTGATAATGTTCCTCCCCATTTCTCTCAATGTAGTGAATGTTACTGAAAAGAAATAAATGAAGTCACACAACTCTGCAAATCCATGAGAATTTAGACAAATACCAATCAAAGCTAAAAAGATCCCACTTGGAAAGTGAATACTTTTATTAAAAAAAAAACTTATAACAATTTTTTTAAAGTATTTTTTTAAAATATCAAGACGCCTCCCTTAAGAACAGATCTGTCGATTTAGGATAGTGCTTTATATTTTTGCCAATTTATTCCCTACATTTTTAAAGCTATCTGTAATGTATTACATTTAACTCTATGGTAATTACATTTATAATTGATTTGATTAAAATAATGTACAATATTCTGAGAAATCAGCGATTCTAAAGTAACATACCAGCCATTGTCATTTTCCTAAACACACAAGTTCAAGGCACATTCACACAGAACAAAGAGAGAAAACCCAGTACATGCTAATAAAATGTTTAAAACTAGCCCTCTACTTACTCTCCATTAGAAAGTAATGTCATCCTTGTGGAGTCATTATACAGCACACCAACACTGTTATCACACAGCTGGTAGCCCAGGCCATATTTATCTGAGTAATCCACCCATTTACTTATCCAGTAGATAGGAATGGCTGCAGGGTCCTCACACTCATCTACAAGAGTTGAAAACAAAAACACAACTTACAAAATTAATAACTTAAAAGAAATGACATTTTTCTTAGTAAACAAAATAAAGTCAATTATTTAAAACAACCTTTAAATATTTTACATATTATTAATAATTATTGTAACTTTAATGTTTGGAAGAGAAATTAAAATGAAACAAAAAATAAATCCTATAAATTTTTTTCACATTTTTTCCTCCAAAAAAAAATAAATAATGAAGCTGATAAAGATTTTACATTTTAAAAATTAATATTGATTAAAAAAAAAAAAAAGGAAAACTGACCTAATTGGGGATTCACTCTTTCTCCAGGCTTAGAAGCAACAACAGCAGAAAGTTGACCACAGAGATCAGAGAGATAATAATCCCTGGGTTCTTCTTCAGCTGCAAAATTTTTTTTTTACACCATTGAAATATTTGTTTTACTTCAAAAACCTAACCAAGAAACAAAGCTAAACAAAACTGCAACTTACTTTTCCTTCCAGCCTCTGCACGGCCTTCAAGATCAGGTTCCCCTGCTCCTCTATCATTCTTTCTCTCATCTCGCTTCATTGGCTCAGCTGTGAATGGCCTTTGACCTTCTGTTATAAAAGTAATTAAACAAAACTTACTTTAAAAAAAATAAAAAATTTTTTAATGAAGTAATGAAACCGGATATTTTAAAAGTGATTTTATCAACTAGCCAGACAAGAAAATTGAAAGAATAATTAATGAGTATACCGTTCACATCTAACAAAGGTTTTCTGGACATTCCTAGAACCACCAAATCAGAGGCATCCATTGATTGCTTAATTAATCCATCAAATCTAGGCACCATGGTCAAGCAAGATGTGGGCAAGCGAGGTGGGAGATAACCTTTGACAAGAAGAGGAAAATTTTATCAAACAATGCAAAACAGTCTACTAAAACAAGTAAACTAGCTTTTTAAAGGACTTGTTATAATTTAATTTTAACCCTCATGCAAAAAAAAAAAAAAAAAAAAAAAAAAAAAACGAATATTATTACTGTTAGATATCTTATGTAGAAAATATAATTATATCTTATTGACCCTATGGCACCTATTTCTGTTATAAAAAAACAAAAATTTGCCTATCTAGAGATATTTTTAAATTGAAAAGAAATTAATGTTATAAAGAACAACTTCAGAATATTGAAAAATATGACTAGTTTCAAAAAATACATGCTTAAATACCTTTAATATAAAAACAAGGTAAAAAAAATACTCAATTTCCCAGGTGGGGACTTGTACACTGGGGCTAAGGGCCTGTTTATTTCAAAAGTATTAATAAAATAGTTAAACATATCCTAAAAAGGGAATCTCAAAGCTCTTGTTCTGAACGAAACATGATGAGCTCTTCTTAAAGGAAAGTTTTATAAAAATAATAGCATCCCAACACACACTATTGCATTAGGCTTATTCAGTGGACAACGCCTCCTATCGCAATAGGCGCTTTGGGTTAATTACATAAAGTAACCTGATAAATTTATACCAAAATAAGTGGAGAATGAAAAATAAAAGTTAAGTACAGTACCAGATGTAAAGAATGGATCTTCAATTATCTGGTCCATGTTAGGTCGCTCTGTTGGATTGGGACGAAGCAATCGATTGATGAGATTCCTGGCAGGTATGCTTACTTTGGGTGGTATATGGTATTCATTCTTTTTAATGCGCATGTATGTATCCTTGAGGCATGATGTTTCAAAGGGTGGTTTACCCACCAACAAAGTAAATCTGAAGAAAAACACATTCATTTTGATGTAATGATTTTGTTTATTTTAGCCAAGAGAAACGTGTTTTATGGAGATAAAAAAAAAAGTAAATCACAAAACATTTTTTTCCAATATTACCTTTTTAGAGGAAGTCAAATGTTAAGTTATTTCCCCAACAGAACTTTAAGCTAAAGTAAAGTTTACACTCTGTGTTAGTTGTTGTTTTTTTTTTAAAGATCAATATTTCATTATAAGAAAAGCATTGTTACATACACAATACATCCTAGTGACCAGACATCCACTTCGTAACTGTGACCTTTCTTTCCAAGCACCTCAGGAGCAATATAGTTAGGAGTTCCACACAAAGTTCTGTAAAGTTACAATAGAATACTGAATAGAAAAAATACAATTACTCATTGCTGACCAAACTTTTTTTTTTCAAGTTAATGTTTCAATCTTTAAAAAAAATTTTTTTTTTCAAAACTACGACAAAATGAATAAAACCAAGTTTAGCATCCTCACTTTTTCCTTTCTCCTTCATAATCCAGTTTTGTGGCCAGCCCAAAGTCTCCTATCTTCAACTCCATCTCATCATTGAGGAAAAGATTTCCAAGTTTCAGGTCTCTATGAATAACTTTATTATTGTGAAGATACTGACAGGCTTCTATAATCTGAAGGGAAAAGTAACGGGCCTCAGGCTCTGTGACAGCCTTCCTACGCTTGTGAAGTTCCATCAGGGACTGAAATAAGTTTCACATTGACAATGAACTTTGTGATTTTAAAAAATCTACTTTTTATTGGCCAGTGGTAATATGTACTCTGGTTAAAACTTAAAAGCTGTACTTATAAATTCACAGAACTAGATCTAGTAAAACAACACAAATGTGTACATTACTAAAACCTATAGATTGCTAATATATATGCAAGTGTATTTAATTAAGCTACATAATGGTCATAAGATTAACAGAATAATTACTTTAAACACTGTTAAAGTAGGATTACTAGTTCTACAAGCATTAGTAGGAAAGATATAGATACCACATGTTCAAAATGGAAAAACTTGCAGGGACTAACCAATAAAATGTCAGCACATTTACAGTAATAGTGACTGAAATATCCACAAAAGGTACCAAGTAACAATCATGTTTTTTTTTAACTATAAAAAGTTTCAGCTCCCTATAACATACAAGAGAAACCAAATTATTCAAAATAGTTCCTATCCCCACTACGTAATGGACCATCAGCATTCTGTTTTTATATATAACAACTTTAACTGTCACCATTGGGTCTCATTAATAGCTATAACAGAAATTTCTACATTGTGTGATAGAAAGCAAAAAGGGAAAGGGAATGAATGCCAGGGGGAAAAAAAAAAACCTGCATAGGTTCAGGTTATTTTCCACACAAAACTATGACCTAATATATAATTACTTAACTATAAAATGGCTTTTAAGTTCAATACTGATATCTAACCAAAGATAAAATATAATCAAATAGTACTGACCCTTCTTCTGCAAAGCTCCAGTAAGATATAAACATTCTCGCTGTCTTCAAAAAATGTGTGAAACTGAACAATGTGCCTATGAGCCACACTTCGATGAATAGCGATTTCTTGGGCCATCTAGAAAATAATGATTTTGTAAATAAATGTTTCAAAAAACATTTTTAAAGCTAATTTTATGAGACTGACATTAAAATATGTCAGGAATACACTATAGACAAATAGACAAACACACAATGAAATACACTATAAGCCATCTCATAGAAGAAAATCTATACAGAGAACTGCCTGATCTGGAAACCACTGTGCGGTTTATCTCAGATATAGAATTACTGATCTGAACCCTCCAACATGTAAAATGGGAACAAAGAAGAAAAAAGAACATTTATTATTTTAAATTAAAAAAAAAAACTGTTAGTAGAAAACAACTTTTTTTTATAGTGGAGTAAAAATAACTAAAAATGCTTACCTTATCCTTCTGGTGCTGTTTTACAAGTAGAGACTTTGGAACAATCTTTCCTGCCCAAAGCTCCTTTGTATCCATATCTGTTAGTTCGTAACATTTTGCAAATCCACCCTGTAAAAAATTATTTTTTAAAAAGTTTTTACAGAAAATTAGGTGACCAACCCTTGCTTGGTTAAATGATTTTTTTCCTAAAGAAAATTTATAGGTTTTTTTAAAAAAAATAAAATTTATACATTATCTATAAATATACATTGCTCACTTAAGAGTAAAGGATAAATGTAATCTAGCTTGACATTATTATTATGTAATAATAATACCATTCAGCATTCCTATATTTAGATGATCTAGTATTTTGATAAATAATATATCCTAATTTAGACTACATCTATAATCTTTATCTACAATTTATATAAATAATGTCAAAACATGATAAAGAAAAATGTTACTTTATGGGAGGGTAGTCTGAGGAAGGGGACTTATTTATTAGAAATTAAGTTTTTATGAATCTTCTATAAAATATATCTTTCTTTGTGACACATTTTTTTTGTAAATACATTAGTAGATTTGTGAAATTCATGGATTAATAGACTATTTCTTCTGTGAGTGACAGATTTTTCCTTATTGGGGTATTTATGTTCAACCTAATTTTTTAAAGTTAAATACTTGTCTCATGCTAATGACTATGTTTTTTAATTCCTCTGTTCTTGGGCATTAAAATTGATAAATAATTAGATGAAAGTGATAATGGTTTTGCTATTTAAGATTTTACAAAGGGGGTGAGGTCTGGGGAGGTTCAATTATTAGGCACAAACTAGTTTTTTTTTCAAATGTTCTATATTTATACTTTACTTTGTGACAAATTTTTCAGTTAATAATACAGTGAATTTGTGAAATTCATGGTTTATTGGACATTGACATTTCTGTGAATGATGGATTTTTCATTATTAACACTAGGGGTGTGTTTGACCTCATTTTTTTCATGTTAAATAATTGTCTGCTGTTTCTGATTTTTTAAAATTCCTGCGCTATTCTTGGGCAACAAAAATGATACATAGATCTAATGTGTCCATAAAAGCCAATTTGAAATTGATTTTTTAAAAAATGGACCTAAAATTAGAATGTTGAGAGTCAATCTGTTTTACGCCCTAAGCCTAAATTAGCTAGGCAAAAAAAAACAGGAAGTGCGGAAGTAACAAGTGACTGATAATTTACCGATTGCATGTTTTGAGTTTTTTTCACACGGGTTGTACTTGGATATAGATTATACTTTATGAATGAATGAAAGAGGTTTTAAAAAATGTTATTGACTAATTTAGACAATTGCCTATATGATGGTTAATGAGGATTTTTTTTTAAAAGTTAATTTTTTTAATTTATTATGAAAAATACCCTTTTTTTTTGTTTTTACCAATACAGAGGCCAGGAAAATAAAAAATCAATAATATCACGCCTGGCCATGATCCTACCAAGTTTTATTGCTATATAAAATGCGATTTTTTTTTTAAAGTTGAAAAAATGGGTTAATCATTTCTGTACTTTTATACAGTTTGGAGATAGTCTAGAGATAAAAAAAAAAACTTGTCAGGCCTTGTAAAGCCTAACGAAACTCTGAACTTTTGACCTGGGGGTGTGTCTCGCCCGGCTTAGCCAGTAACAAGCTTTCCTCTCACTTGTTCTATTACGCTCAATGTTAGGTCAAAACACCACAAAAAAAAAAAAATAATAATAACTTTCTGTTTAACATACAGAATACAGTCATTATTATAATTTATATACACCAGTCCATTTGGAAAGTTGTGTTTAAGTATTTTAATGGTGTACTAACGAAGTTTTTTTCAAAGATAATTTTTTTATTTCACCTCCCTACTATAGATATGTGAAAATCAGTAAGACCGGAAGTTAAAAAATGGCGTCAAATTTTGAGATCCATTTATCTTACTTTCTGTACATAGGCCCTTGATTGAAATGGATTATGATTTTAAATCTATTGAAATCGTTGCTAAAAGAGGTGAATATGGATACATTTTATATTGAGGAACATTTTTTTCAAATGGACTTTAAAAAAAAAATTGTATTTTCTTACTTTTTTTTTTACATGAAAGTATAAATGTATTTTTCTTTTTACTGATACTCATTTCAGGTAACATTTTAGAAGATTTTTTTGTACTAATAGAAAATATATCTGGGCATATTTCTGCCAAGTTTTATCACAATACCTTTATTTCTTCAATTGTTATCGATTATAATGTTGAAACATAAATTTGCACTGCTCCCTATATGATTTTTAATTTTTTTCTTTTGAAAACTAAACTATTTTAAGACTAAAATCTTGTCTAGGCTAGTAGATATAGCAATTATGTATAGGTCTAAAAAGCTTTTAAAGAATTTATTTTATTTCTATTTTTTTATTATTGTAAAGCGCATTTGAAAAATATTGTTTCAGACTATTTTGATCCCACTTTTTAAATATTTGGTTATTTTCTGCCATCACAAAGCCGCCATTTTGTCCACACCTCTTGACATTTCTTGTAGTTCTAGACCCGATAATTGTTTATTTCATCAATATTTACATTCTAAACAAGTGAAGTTCATAAATATAAATGAAATCAGATTTGTGAGCTAGAAATTTACTACAAATACTAGATTGTAACTAGATCTACTATTAAATTTCTTTTTTAATAAGTAGATCTATCATCTACGAAACTAAATTCCAACTTTTAAACTTTTTGAGTGGGGAGGGGGGGTATCTCCAAGACGCTCTCATCACACTTGCTCCATATCAACAATGTTAGGTCAAAACAACAACAAAAATTCATAACTTTCTGTTAAACATGTAGTCATAACTTATACGCCATTGGAAAGTTCTTTCAAAGTATTTTAATGATGTACTAACGAAAAATTGTTTTTTCAAAGATAAATTTGTTATTTCACATCCCTACCTACTAGAGTCTAGACTCTAGTCTAGATCTAGCCTAAATTGGTTAATTAGATAGAATCTACTAATCTAGAATAGTATCTTATCTATTATTCTATACTTATACATAAAGGCGTGACAAGAACTAGATCTTATTAGATACTAATATAGACTACTAGATGTATTTAGATTCACTAAGATTCTAATAATCAGTATAACTAATAATAGTATAAGTTACTATAAAATAAGTCATTAAGTCTAATAAGTCTATAACTATAGACTATAGACTAGACATAACATAGACTGACATAGATGATAGAGTAAAGAACAATAGATCTAGATCTTGAAGAATAATGTCATTGTCAAAATAGATCTGATTCACACTAAGGAGTAATGACTTAAATTAGTAAGTGTAAGGTAAGGAGAATATTTTTTTATTTTAGACACTAGATCTGTAACTAAGACAGTCACAATTCAGTAGTCTTTTGTTCTGACTGAAATCAAATTAACAAAACCAAAACAAGACCAGACTTGTAAAACCATTCACCTTGCCAAGAAATCGTCCACGTAAATATCGCTTTCCAGTCCCTGGATCATGTAGAATTTCAGGTATTGTTTCTTTCGGGCGCCCATCATCTTTGACAACTGTACTAGCCATCACAAATCTTTAAATCTTGAGTACAACATACACTTCTATCTAAAGGAGCGAGCCACCAGTTCTTGCACGGACCTATGATTCAAATTTAGCAGCACCGAAATGTTGAAAATTCTGCGAGGTGATTGGTTGTCTATTTAACTTTAACTTTCATTGGTTGATATGGACCTGTAGTACATGAAGGTATATTAAAAATATAAATTGCATGAAATACTTTTAAAAAAGACGAAACAAACAAAATAATTAGGATAGGGTCTCAGACAATATTGCACAGGCGTTTATTAATCAAAAATCTAGATCTATTTATTCACACAAATTTTCGCTTACTTGTAAAAAAAAATTTAGATCTAGACTCTAAATCTAGATCTAAATAGATCTAGATCTATGCAATGCGCTGTGCATTACAGAATTTTTGTTCTTAAGTGTTCCTGGCCTGGCCTATATAATATAATATTTATTTTTTTAAGATCTAGGTCACAGGCACAAAAAAAAAAAAAAAACAGGAATGACCTACCAATCTACGTCTCGAGTCTAGATCTAGATTTATATTCTATTTCTATTAATAAAAAAAAAGGACATTCTAAATAAATTGCAAGGGATTTCTTCTTTAAATCTCTTAAGATAGTCTATATTAGAATAGATCTATTATTTTTTTATTATAAGAATCGATTAATATCTTCTAATTTTATCCAATGTTATAATGAGCTTTTAAAAAAAAAAAGAAGACGCGTATCCATCTATCACTGCATGTTAATTATTATAGAGGTTTACAAATCTACGATTTTCGTGGCTGATTCAGGCAACCAGTTCAACAAGGGAAGAAGCAAGGAGTATTTGTATGAAATAGTCCTTAAAACGTGTCAAGATTTAGTTCACAGGGAACATAGTCCTCAGTTTGTTTTGTTTGTAAAATGTTTTACATGTTTCGGATGTTCCATCAGAGTTGAAGATAATTACTTCCTAATCTAAACCTCCCGCAGGACGACGGGGGATGGGAGCGGGCATGGTTTGAACCCGGGACCGTTGATAAATCTGAAGCACTGTCCAGTGCGCGCAAACAGCACGACCAGGTAGCCATCCACTTCTAGGCCTACTATTCAGTTTTATATGGGCTGATTCACTTTTTGTCCATCGTGATTAAATAAAGAAAATACATTTTAAAATGTTAACAGAAAGGAGCGTAATTTTGTCACTATAAAATACTTAGAGCAAATGCTTTTTTTTATAATTGTTCCTTTCATTCGCCATTATTTCACTTTTTTTTTTATTGAGTGCAGGCTTAAACTGAAGCTTAAATAGATCATAAATAGGTCTACTATATGGTTCTGAAGAAAAGAAAATCTGATTGCGCAGATCTATTAAAATTAACAAATGTATTGATGTTTGATCTGCGTGTGGGCGCGCTTCTGTATGCCTACATAAAGGACTTAATAGGGCGCATAATATGGGCCTAATCAAATTGAAAATATCATCGTGAATATGTATATTTACTTGCGTCTTAGAGGTGCAATGATAGCTCGTGTAATCAAATCTCTCCACCTGACATAATAGGTTTCTCGAAATTCTATTGGCCGATTCCTATACATATAAGCCTATATGTAAAAAAAAAAAAAAAAAACAGGTGGGGGTGTAGGCCTACAGATGATATTTTTAAAAATACGAAAAACAGAAGTCTAAAAATATTAAAAGGGCATTAAAAATAAGGGGAGGGCATGAAACGGAGTAGGAACGGGTTGACAAACACTGTGTTGCTGCTAATGTGTACGCCCCCTTTGTCTCCTTTTTAAACATTGTTTTTGCCTGTTAAAAAAATATCAAGCTACGTTGTTGTTGTTTTTTTTAACGAAATAGTAGATAACTTTATTAGATTGAAAGAAATTGACTTACTCGAGTTACGGGCCTTCCGAGACTAAAAATAAATAAATTCGGACGTGGTTTCTACTGGTTATGAGGCTAGTATACAGTCAGATCAATATGGTGATGTGTCAGCTGTGGTACAAATTCACCACCTGGCGTCTATTCAGTGCTGCCCCAGCCCTTCTCGATTTCTGTTTAATATATATAGGGCTAGCCTGAAAGAAGAAAAAAAAAGGCGGGGGGGACTAATTGCAACAACACCAAACTCACCATCCCTCATCACCGTTTTTTCAAGTGTCCTCAAACGAGTTTGTTTTTTTAGAAAATTTGTTTGTGTAATTAATTACATTACTACATGAAGAATCCTTCCTTACGAGAGATAAAAGTTCATTAAGATCCATCTCGTCTTACGAGGGTGCTCTGTAACCAACTCAAAGAACATTCCTCGCTCCCCCCCTTTTTCCATCTTTTTCTTTTTGGTTTTGTAATCAGATGTTCATTGTAGTTGGTTAGAGTTAGACGTTTTCCCTGTCAGACCACAAGCTAAAGGCTCGGTTTACATCTCACAGCCAACTATGAGAGCAGGGGCGTAGCTAGGAATTTTCCATCGTTTGGGGGCCCGGGGGGCTTGGCCTCTTTGGGGGCCCCTGCATTTTGCGTAAAATTTAATTTTCAATGTAAAAAAAACCTCATTGGAAGGCCCCCCCTCAAGTGGGGGCCCGGGGGATATTCAAATTCTCCCCCCTCCTCCCCCACCTTAGCTTTGCCACTGTATGAGAGACAGCTACAACGTCTTTGGGCTGAGTGGTTCTTCTTTGGGCATATACATAAAATAATTATCCTAAGCTTATTACAATTTTTTTTAAAAAAAACAAAAAGCCTTTTTTTAACATAGAGATAGGCCTGAACAACTTTTCACTGCAAGGAGCACACATTGTTTCATATATGTAAGAAAACCAAATAGGCATAACTTTTCTTTTGGTTTTTCTATTGTTCGTTCTGTTTGCTAGTTTTGTCTTTGCCCCCCCCCCCCCTTTTTTTTTTTCTGATTAGAATTTCGTAGCCGTCTCTGGACATTTATCCTTTAACGTTTGCGGTCCTGGAGGAATTATTTTTATATTGTAGGCTAGTAATTGTCCTCAGAGGTCAACCAGTTTAAGAAGAGTCCGAGAGACAGTCTGCTATTTTATCGTCTACGAGCTATCACTGCCACCTGCATTTCAATCCTTCCGCTTAAAACCTGGGTGTTGTCCTGTCAGCGTTTGAGAACACTCCCCAGCTCACGTTCATTTGACCCAGTGTTAAGATCGACATTAAGTTTGTTAGGAAGGCTGTAGTGTCGTAGTTCATCTACTATTTCCCGGGAGTAGAGTGAATCTATAGACTGGTTGTGGCCTAATTCTTTGATTATTTTGTGTAAGCAGGTCAGTGGTGTATTTAGTGTTACTTTGTTCACATCTCACTACACAACGATACAAAGTGTCATCATTTGATTTATAGGAGTAGATTCCCTTTAATGTAGGTGCTTATGAGATACATGTGTTGTTCTGGGTTTCTTAATACGTTTTAGATGTATCTTCAGAAATGAAGACTATTACATCCTAGCCTAAACCTCCAGCAAGAGGAATGGCAGAAGGTAATGTTCGAACCCTAGACCATCAAGACTACACACAGCCAGTCAGCCAATATCTGTGTGCAGCTGTGCTTACTTTTGTTTCCGTTGTGTTTGATAAATTTTTATTCATATACTCGAGTTTAAGGGCTCCAGTAAACCAAAAAGTAGCTCTCGGTTACCATGATGCAAATCAGTTCTAAACCTGGCAGTCAGACCAAACCACAAACTCCAGGAACTGAAACCATGATGGAGAAGGAACAAGCATCCAAACCTACCGTAACCTTGAAAACTAAAAAGGAAAACAACCAGCACAAAAACATAATCAGCTCGCTAATTAAAACTTTTCCTAATACTATTTTTACTCTAGCAAAATTTATTTTACAAATCCGTAAATCCTATTAATTTCTGAGTTTCCCAAAACAGTTTTTGATAAGTCCACAAACTAAACAGTTGGCACTTGAACAATATTTTATGTTAATTAAACTTAATATAGGCTATGTTTGAAAAAAATAATGAAGCACATTTTTTACTTTTATAAACCAAAGCAGCATCCATTTCATGTACACTTTCATGCATCTCAAGTGACTACTCAGACCAATTTGCGACCTGCATATTTTGTCATATATGACAGGTTCTTAAACTTTTTCAGCTCAGGGACCCCTTTGCAAGCAATACGGTGTTAGCGGACCTCCTGATTTGTCTTCCCACATAGAAAATTTCTGAAGCCTGCTGGCATAATTAAACTCTCCGCAACCTTGTGGGACTCTACGCTCTGCGCTATTCTCAATGTAATAATATACGAAAAAGAGCTTTCAGTCACTGCTGTCTTATCGCTAATGATTTTCTGCTGATTTGCCAATACTTTCGATGAACATTTAAGAAAATCTACGAGATTTGTTTTTCAGTTCATAATGATTTGTTACAAGATGACGCTTCAGTTTAGTAGGTTTCAAACTTTTTTTTTTCGATAACGCATTGAGACATTTGTTACATTGTGGCTGATCGCTATTGGCTTATATATGGTAGAAATCCATATTGTTAATATTCAGGAGCATATTTTACGAAGTTTTGTCTTGCGTGGTGCCGCCTCTCTTACGACATCATGTCTCAGTTCATTGTCACTATTTCTATTACACTCTTGCTTTTCTTCAGATGTCTGCTTACGCTTCAAATATTAACCCATAATCTAACGGTTAGATGGGAGTGCGAAAAACAATTTAACAAACACGAAATACCTGCCACTTTATAACGTCATCATTAAATCATAGAAGGTGCACGATTAGTAACCAGACTGATGTCGGTGTGTCTTGGAGTCTAAGGGTCATCGTCGTTTGGAAACTTTAAAACGAAGTTTGGTCTACAACTTATAGGCTAATGGTGAGATAAGCAGAGACATTGATGGAGAGATTGTTAAGTTTGTAAAATAATCCAATTTAATATTCATGCGCAAAATGTAATTCGATTACAGGATTGTTATTAGCCTAAATCATTGTTTTGCCAAGCTGCGTCAACAATGGTCATAGAATAGTTCGTAATAGATACGGTATAATAAACAGTAGTGATGGGTCAGTTGATTATTATTTTTATTATCCGATTAGATTTAAATGGCTATTAGCGAACAAATTATTATAATTGTATTGTATAATTGTATACAGGGCCACCGCTATCTATTGTGCAATGTGTGCATTGCACGCAGGCGGCCGATTGTAAGGGGCGGCCAATCATTATTCCAAGGTTACCTTTATTTTTTTAATTTTTATTTTAGTAAACAAAATTACTCAAATATTTTTATATTTTAGATAAATTCTTATTATTCCATTATCCTTGGAAAATCTTTTTTTTTAAAAAAAAAAAAAAAAAAAAAAAAAACGATATTCGTACATAAGAAATAATTTTAGAAACTTTTTTAATAAGAAAAATGGAGCGGCCCGCGAGGGATTTCCATGGGTTCTTTCCATAGGCGCCTAATCTTTTCTGACCTTGAATTTTTGCGGGTTGTCTGTAATATTTGTTTTGAATGACGTTTACAGAAGCCGTCATTTTCGATATAGATCTACATTAAACATTAAGTTGTAGGCTACTAGCTGTAAAGGCATCTTTCATGAAAAAGTTCTTCAAGAGACGGTAGCTGTGTTTGAATGATATTCAAGGGATGGTAGCTGTGTTTGAATGATATTCGTTGCTTTTTAAATTAGTCTATTTCGTCTATGTCTTTGTGCCAGTGAAGTTATTGCTATACCAGTTAATTAGACTGCAGATGGTTGCTGTATAGAAAAGTTTAATTTTTGTTTTGTCGATTTCAAATTTTTGTAGCTTTCTAAGATAAGTCGTTGATGAATTTTGGTAAAGGTTTTGACAGTGTTCATTCCATTTCAGTTTGATGTTGATGGTTATCACCGATGATTGCTGTGCCCTAAGCAAAATTTTATGATGGGAGTATCAGCTGATTAGCTTCGAATGTAATTAATGTAGATACTAGATAGTATACAATACTCGTGACAGGACGCACCCCCTGCGTCGCTCCAGTGCCAGTTCTCTCGTGCCTGACACATGCCCGTTCACTTTTACATATTTTGTTGGCGTTTAATCAGAAAGTAATGCATTGCAATTTGAAATGTAAAAAAAAATAAACCTTAAATTATTCTATGCTATAATACCACGCTAAAACTTATATGGCTGGCGTTACGCTCACAAAGAAAAACATTCAAATATTTTAATTTTATTTTTTTATTTATCATAGCGTTTATATTGCGCCACTTTCATGCTTTTAGCATGCTCAGAGCGCTATGGTCCAATCTCATTTGTGGACCAGTGGGGGAAGGGGTGTATCTGGGAGAAGGTTTTCCGTGCTGCTATAAGGCAGCTAAGTAAACACAACTCTCCCCGAGTCGGGTGTCGAACCTCGAGCCCCCTTCATAGGTAGCCAAGTCAAGCCAAGTTCAAGCGTACTTAGCCTCTCGACCACGCACGCATATAGACTTACACACAAACTCATTAAACACAGGCGCACATGTATATCAGCACCGAAACACGTGTAATATATTTCATTTTATTCGTCACATCTTGTGTCTTACATTTCAATATAGTTTTTCCTTAAGGGTTTTGGCGGTCGACTAGTAAAGCGCTAAAATGGGCATCTCAAAGTTCAAAGCCAGGTCAAGACTGGGATTTTTCGGACGGGACGCCCCAGATTCCAACCAACTCTAAAGCGTACCTAACTTACGCTGTGAAAATAAAGGTGGTTGGTCGTTGTGCTGGCTACATGACACCCATTTAACCGTCGGCTATAGTAACAGATGAACTTTACATCACCTGCCCATTACCACAGGGGCGCAGCTAGGAATTTTCCATCGTTTGGGGCCCGGGGGCTTGACCTCTTTGGGGGCCCCTGCATTTTGCTTAATATTTAATTTTTAATGTAAAAAATACTCATTTGGGGGCCCCTCTAAAGTGGGGCCCGGGGGGATTTTCAAATTCTCCCCCCTCCTCCCCCACCCTAGCTACGCCACTGCATTACCAGCTCTCTATTGTCCTGCTTTCTCTTGCAGATACATAGTTAAAACAACGGAAGAAGGATATATAGGCCTCTATCAGAAAGAGTTGTTGTACATATACTGTAGCCGCCCCCCAGCCCGTTACTATCCATGCATGATATCCACTATACGAAAATCTAATAGTATTACAATAAAAGTTATCGATTTGTTAGAACGGACTTACCCAGTAACAGGATGTGACTCGCTTCTCCTCATAAATTGTCGAAATAAGTCTGAGCCAATTTAAAGTTCATTGTGTACTTCTTTGTTGAAGCTTAAATAAATAAAATAAATTTATGGCTTTTATATAGCGCTACTTTCATGCTTATAGCATGCTCAGAGCGCTTTGGTCCAATCTCACTTGTGGACCAGTGGAGGGGGGGGGGGGTATCTAGGAGAAGGTTTTTCCGTGCTGCCTTTAGGCGCTCAGCAAACACAACTCTGCCGGGTGTCGGATGTCGAACCTCGAGCCCCCTTCACAGGTAGCCAAGCCAAGCCAAGTTCAAGCGCACTTAGCCTCTTGACCACGCTTCCCAGCTTAATATGACTTCTGTTTGTTTCTCACACCTGGGACACCACTCATCTGCTGGGAGTTAGTGAAAGTCTCCTTGTGCCTGCTATTTCTTGTTTATTACACTTCCTCATTTTTTCAGCTTGCAAATTTGCTAATGCTTCGTCGGATCTCGAAAATGCTCTAATAATTTTCCAAACAAATTGGACATAATATGTATATCTTTGGGAAAGGAATTAGTAGCCACAAAGGGAAAACTCGTGGTTTGATCGCTATAATTTCAATAACTTTAAAATTAAATTTGTTCCGGAGTTAAAAGACATTTTATATCTCGAACACGCAAACGTCGGGGGGTATTCCCGCATGCATTCATAAATACTCCTTCTTCCCAAGTGCTATTAGAGCATGGAATGGGTTGCCTGAGCTAGCTAGGAAAACCAGTGACTTGGCAGAATTTAGGTCATTGATTAATATGCATGACTAAATGCATGACGCGTAGGACGTAATCATCTTCTTTTTGAAGTAACGTGTGTATTATATAAGATAAGAGGATAAGATAAAAAAAATAAATTGATTTTTATTTTGCGCCTCGTCTTCTACGTCTAGATCTAAAGGCCTATCTTTAGAACCATAAACTTATATATACTATATATAAGTCTATGGTCTATGTAGATTTATACATTTACTTTAACCAGGATATTTTTCGAGGGGGGCGGGGAGAAAATCCTTTTTTTAAAATCTGTCATTCATTAGTTATTAAGAGCAAAGGGTGGGTGGGCGGGCACTATTATGTGCATTTTCATCCGCCCCTTAGTCTTTTAGACCGTTGGGGCGCCACACATGATCTGTTGACTACCTTTCTCCATTCCTCTCTATCTATTGCCAGAATTAGAGTCGCTCTCAATGGTTGACCTTGCCCATTCTTTGATATTGTCTTCCCATCGCTTTTGTCTGTTGTCCTTTTTACTGGTACCGTCCCATGTATAAAGGTCTTTGCAGACTTATAGAACCAATACCTTTTCATTTTATTCTTTTTTTTGACAATAATTAGAAGGCCATCATGGGGCCCGATCGCCATTATAAATTGGTTTTGAATTTCCCCATTTGTGACACGGTCTTTGTAGGTAGGCTATAGGCTTGTAGGTACCTATGATCCTTCTGCAGCATCTCGATTCCCTGGCTCTTATCCTGCACTAATCTAGACAAGACAAAAAAAACAACATTTTTTTGGCGTGATAAAGAGATCTTCCCAAGTGTTATAGAACTGTGTTGCGGACCGGACTATTCTGTGTAAATTTCTATAATCATCATATTCTCATTGTGTCAATAAACATCCATATTTATCTTGACTCCCTTTGGCTGAGCTATTGGCCCAGATTTACTGCAAAGTCAACAATGCCAACTTACAATTAAACATACACATTAATATTAGAAGAAACAAGAGATTCACTAATTTTTAGGTTTATGGTGGCTGTTAATTAACTTTGTATTGGATAACTCTGTTTCAGTAAAATTGTGTATTTTGTCGACTTTCATGTCATTAATGTGTTTGTGGAAGAATTAATTTTCATACTATTTATAGTAATTTTAGTCGATTTTTTTTGTTAGCTTTTTGGTTACAGAAGTTTTGGAAATCGCTAATCACACTTAAGGTAATATACAAATATATACATACAGTAGCGTTACTAGGGTCTGTGTCATCCGGTGCGCCCGCACCCCATAGCGACGCCACTGTATACACATATAGACTTTATATTTATTGGTTACTTTTTTTTTTTCTTATCCATATTCAAAACTCGTGTATGTTATATTGCCGCATAAGTTCATTACATTTATAATTTTATTTTCTTTTAATGTAATTTCGTTAGTGACTGTTTCAATATTACTTTAGTCAAAGCCTTTTAAGTTTAAATGACTTCCTACCTTTTTTTTTTTTAGTAAAAGTGCGCCGCTTGTTAGGATGCATCATCGTGTGTAGCATAAAAGCGATACCCTGTTTGTACCTGATCTTAGGCAAAATATTGTGGCGAATGAAAGACACTGAATGCGACTTTGATACCAACATGGTCAATTAAGAGCAAAAGACAGACTTCGTGTTTGGCATATGTTTCATAAACTGTAAATTGTAAATCTGGTAGATATGAAAGTTTTCAATGTGACTCGAGAAAAAAAAATTGCGAATCCTGGATCAAATCACAAATATAGAAAGTTCAATGGCTCTATGTCTTCTAGCCTATCTCTGAGTCTCTGCTATGGCTCAGTGTTTACATCTGTCTGTTTAACTACATTTAGTATGTTTTTAATAAATTGCGTAATTTTATCTCATCAGCAGCGGCGTCATTAGGGTCGGTGTCACCCGGTGCGGTAAGCTCGGGGGTGTCACTCCCCCCCCCCCCAACGGAAAAAATAATTTCCGCATAAAAAAACAACAACTATTGTTTATTTGTTTCTTTATGTTGAACAATAAAACTGCTGTTAGCTAAGTAAATAATTGGTTACACACAAAAATGGTTTTCAATTCTATTTTAAAATGACGTTGCTTTTGACATTTTATCAAAAGTTATTACATACATTTAAAATGTACAATTATTGAATTGAGAAACATTGAGGTGAACTTTTTATTAGGGATTATTTAAGAGTTCCTTACGGAAAATGTTTAAAATTATACTAGTGTTTCTCAGCTTCCGAAAAAGCAAATCAAGCAGTGAACAGGTTTACGTTTTATGAAACATGGTTGAATACCAACAAAGGATATTGATCAGTTTTGCAGATTTAAACAAAAATTGATTGCGTCCATCGGCAACTAGAAAATAGCAAGAGAATAAGAGTTCTTGTGGCATAAACCAAACCAAGCTCGATTCTGAAGACATTGAATTTCGTAGGCACCAGCTGGATGGTGGCTGTGAAAGTCACCTTAGACTGATTTCTGTGGGGAGACCGTCGAATGGCTCGCGAGGGACTTATATCAATGTGTTTCTTAACATTTTACATTAAAAAAATGTTACGTTCGCCACACAACTGGTCAGAAATTATTTTTTTATTTATGGGGAGCACCATAAGCTCACTCAGAGTTGTTCGGGGCGAGGCCCCGTGCGCCAAGCGTTTTTCTAGATTTCTGAGCTTCAGAACCTCTTTCTCCTGACCGTTCCTGGCGTCTGCAAAATATTATTTTCTCATAATAGGAAGATTACTAGTCAAATAGAATTAAATTAAGAAGGTTTGGGACAATTGATATTAAACTGTGAGAGACATTCGAGGAAGCAATTTTTATTTTTAAAAGTTGTATTTTGGAAAAGTGCATTTTTCAGACTTGGGTGTCAACCCTGGTGGGTGTCACTCGGTGCGGTCCGCAACCCCCGCGTGAAGACACTGCTTTTCAGTATTTTTTTTTCTATTTCATTTGGGGTCATCTAATTTATTACACCTAAGGCCTCCAAACACCTAAGGCCGGCCCTGATCTGGTTTCTGTAGTTAGCAGATTGACGCTATGAATGTGATAAAAAGAATAAAAATTAAATGTTCAGTAAAAGAGAGAGAGAAAAAGAAAGAGAGAGAGAGAGAGAAAATTCTTTAAACCTAATTTCATTTCAGGGTTTACGTTTGAGCCGCGTTTCTTTAACGTTCGCACAAAAACTACTGCCATAGACTACACGTAGGGAAATACAATTAATAAACTCTTTGTGCCAAATAATACTATCCTTTATAACTTAAGTTTCTTTAGCCTTAATAGCTCAATTGTTGTTCATACTGAGTCGTTGTTTTTAATCGATATGAACACATCCGGAATCAGGATCAAAAGCCTTACAACTAGATCTATTACCCAATAACAACACATACACATTGCAATGACCACACTTCGATTCACGCCCATCTGTTGTTGAGTTTCATACCTGTCGCCCCCCCCCCCCCGACCATCCCCCCCCCCCCATTTTTTTTGGTAAGACCCTTCATTATATCTTAAATATTATTTTTTTTTTGTTTGAATGTTTACTGCGTTTTATTTTATGTCCAGGGAAAAATACAATAATGAAAATATTTTTTGTTTGCTTTCAAACCAGGTGTCGACTTGTAGATAAAAAAAATTGTTTTCTTTTATGATCGAAAGGAGTAGCTCTACCACGAGGACAGAATACAGGTGAATATAGGATACACGTTGGTAAAACATTGGTAAGGCAATAAGGTATAACTTAATGTAAAACAGTTGTGTAGTGGTGAAACAATTAGCTGTAACTTTTTGATTGTAAAACATTAATGAGACAATTAGCAGTAGCTTGCTGACTGTAAAACATTGACTCAAAAACAAAGATTTACTGCTGCAGGGGTGAACGACTGCATAGAAAATAAAATAAACATGCACATATACGTAACCCTGCTGGACCAAGTAAAACAAAAGACGTTTGGGCCACGAGACCTTCATCGGCTACAAAACAAAACAAAAAAAAAAAAAGACAAAATAGGTGGGGGTGGCGAGCGTGTGTTTGCAGGTCTGACAGTTGCGTCGCTTACCTGGCCAAGTGCCAGGGTCAATCGAAATCACTTTTATTTAATACCCGATGGGCACTAAACCTATCCCCTTTTTCCATTCATCTTTGCCTTACATCTCCGCCCCCTTTCGATTTCCCGCGCTTTTACACCAGTAGTTCATTTCTTTTCTGCCTCGATACTACTCGATAGAGAACAACATCGGACAGATAGGTTAACTTAAGCCTATTTTTGTGTTTAATGTTTGTTTGTAGCTGATGAAGGCCTCGTGGCCCAAACGTCCTTTGTTATACTTGATCTGGCAGGGTTACATACATGCATGCTTATCGTGTTTTCTGTAAAACATTGGTAAGGAAATAAGCTGTAACTTAACGACTGTCTAATAAGATAGAGACACACAAAAATGAAAACAAGAATTCTAACTATCTATCATGGGAAGACCAACATATTATCCCTACTTACATTCCATCACCCCTATTAGAATATAGCCCGCCATCAACAGATCTCCATAATCTCCTGTCCTGGGCCATCTAACTAAACTTTAGAGTGACCTCGTATTCCATGTTCCTATAATTATTGGTTTCCTGTCCTGCGTATAACGGCTTCCTTTCGGCTTTCACCACTTTGCTTCAGGATCCTTCGGGAAGAAGAGCCTTCTGCTCCCAGGATAAAGTCTTCTGTTTTCTTTTGTTGGCTTTCTGTAGCAATTTAATTTCCAGGGTAGGGTTGCTTGCCCCACGCCCGGCCCTCCTTCTTTACTTGGATACTTGGAACAGGCAGAGTGGTCTTCCCGTAGTAAGAATAATTCATCTCAGTGTTAAATTATAACGGAGTGGGATGTTCCGATAATGAATTATTTTATTGGGATCTGAGCGCACTATTTATTCTAGTTTTAAAAAAGTTACTAACAAAGAAGGAGGGATGTTCGAGTTACATATAGCGCATATATCTTCGCGTTTAGTAAGATACCTTGCCGCGAACTTTTTAAGTTTTTGTCACAAAAAGGTCGTCCTCATAACGATTTTAATCACTAAAAAAAATTTGATCATTCTTACCATTCAAAAAGAATCTCGTTAGCAGAGAAGTTTTGAAATGTCTTCTTCAAAAAGTTTTTAATCGATATTCTTGCAGACGCTTTATACAAAAACTGTATTCATTTTAAAAGATTCTTATTAGTAGAAGATACGAAGTTTTTATCTTACTTTAATTTAACTTTTTAAACATTGATAATGACATTCCACTGGGTTAAAATTCAAAATTTGATTGATAATTACAACGAGCTTTTTAATTTTACCCTTGTAAAATAATTAGAATTGCTTCACCCCCTCCCCATTGGTCAGGACGTCGCGCCCCCATGGCAGAACGTCGTCCTCCTCCCAAGGGGTGCCCCCCACCACAGCTTGACGAAAGCTGAAGTATTTCATGCGAGTTTCATGTTTAGAAAGGCGTCTTGTTGCTGAACTGTTCTGTTCACCCAAAAATCGTCAATGTTACAATGGTACGTTAGTCGGGAGAAATTGGTTCGTAGGCCTCTGTGGCATTTTAGTCTCGAGAGACGATCTTTTCCCTTTGCAACTTCTTGTGTGACTAAAGAGGCCAATCCTTGATACACACATGCGATCGCAGGTTGGGCATATATAATCACCAGGCGCCGTTGCATTTTCACCCTTCTTTCTGCTTCTGTTGTGTATGACATCTGCAATCTTTGACCCTTCCTTTATGCTCTCTCTCCATGAGGATCTGTCCAGTGCCACCTCTTCCCAGTTGCCAGTGTCGATTTTGAAGAGCTTCATGTCGCGTTTGCATACATCCGTATAACGTAAAAGTGGGCGACCAGCGGCTCTCCTGCCTACTATTAGATCGCCATACAGGATGTCCTTTGGAAGTCGACCTACTGGCATTCTACGAACGTGGCCAAGCCAGCCAAGGCGTCTGCTGCTGAAAACAGAGCGGATGTCCTGGCACCCTGCTCTTTGTAGCACTTCCTCATTGGTTATCTTATCTTGCCACCTTATTTTAAAGATCCACCTTAGGTATCGGAGGTGGAAAACATTCAGCTTTTTTTCCTGCCATGAGTAGGTTGACCATGTTTCACTTCCGTACAGCAAGGTGCTCAACACACAGGTCCGGTAGACTAGGGCTTTAGTACTGCTAGTCAGCAATATGTTGTCCCAGACTCTCTTCTGCAGCCGTGACATGGTGGCCATTGCCTTGGCTATCCTGTTGTTTATGTCAATATCCAGTAGGGTGTTGTTGGATATGATGGAGCCAAGGTAACAAAAGTGATCAACAATTTCTAGTGTTTGGCCATTAATGCTTACTTGAGGTGTAGTGTTTGTGTTTTGGACAAGTATCTTAGTCTTGCTTTGACTGATGTTTAATCCGAACTTCTGGCAAGCAGCAGATAATTTGTCAACCAGGCACTGTAGCTGAATATCAGAATCAGCTACAATAGCTGCATCATCAGCATACAGGAGTTCCCTGGCGAGTAGCTTCCTAACCTTGGTTTTTGCCCGCAGCCTTGATACATTAAATAGTTTTCCAGAGGATCTTGTATGGAGAAACACACCTTCGTTTATGTCGTTGTACGCATAATGCAGTAGACAGGAGAAGAATATGCCAAACAGAGTAGGTACGAGCACACATCCCTGCTTGACACCACTGCAAACCTCAAAAGGTGCTGATTGGGCTCCATTGAATTTGACAGTGCATTTAGTTTCCTCGTGAAAACACTCAATGAACTGCAGTAGTTTGGGAGGGCAACCTATTTTCCTCAGGAGTTTGAAAAGGCCACTTCTGCTGACCATGTCAAAAGCTTTAGTCAGATCAACAAAAACGATGTAAAGGGGTCTGTCTCTCTCTCTGAATTTCTCCTGCAGTAGTCGTAGAGAAGATATCATGTCTACAGTGGATCTACCACTCCTGAATCTACACTGAGACTCTGGGTAAACTCTAGAAGCTATCACTTGCAGCCTGGATAGTGCCACTCTAGCAAAGATCTTGCCCACTATACTGAGGAGAGAGATAGCCCTGTAATTGTTGCAGTCACTCCGATCCCCTTTGTTCTGGTATATTGTGACTATAGTTGCGTCACGCATGTCCTGTGGGACATGACCTGTTTCCCAACAGCGGCAGAGGAGAATATAGAGTTCAGGGAGCAGGAGTGATTCGTTGACTTTCACTACTTCCACTGGGATACCATCACTCCCAGATTTTCTATTTTTTATGCAGTTAATTGCTTTTTTAAGGTCACTGAGGCTCGGAAGATCATCTAGGCATTCCAGTACTGGAAGATCTGGTAGAGAAGCCAGGGCGACATCGTCTACTGTATTCTGTGTGGCATAGACTTCGAGGTAGTGTTCTGTCCAACGTTCTAGCTGCTTGGTTTGATCTGTAATTTTTTCTCCTGATTTGGATAGAAGGGGGGCAGGCTTAGACACTGTTGGACCCAGGGCCGCTTTAATGCCATCAAATAGAGCTTTGCTATTTCCTGAGTGGAGACTGTCTTGGATTCTGTTGCAGGTATCCCTCCAAAAGTTGTTAGCACATTTTCTAGCCATTTGTTTCGCCTCTTTATTAGCACTTTTGAAGGCCTCCAAAGTTCTTGGACTTGGCTTTGTCTTGTGAGCGAGGTGTGCAGATTGCTTTTTCTCGATGCAAGGTTCCATATGTGCTAGATTCGCCTCAAACCAGTCTACAGCCTACTGCTGTAAAAACGGGGTAGACTCTAGAATTACGTTGTTGAAGAGGCATTAAAATGTTTTCTTTAGAAGAACCTTTTGAATCGACCATGCTGCTAACGTAGAAAATGACGACAAAATGACGTCACATAATTAATAATTTAATTTGTCTTAAAATTTAGTAATTAAGTCTCTTTTGTCTAATTAATATTAACATATAAAATAACTATATTGCAAAATACAAGCAATTTTTTTTAAACAACAACCTACTTTTGGTTCCCCCATACCATCACGTAACATTTTTTTACCAAAATAAAATAAAAATAAAATAGGGCCTAGAATAAAATATGTAGCTCTAGATTAGTACAGTAGATAGGCTATGTCGAGACACATATGGGTAAGCATGTATAACTAGAGATTTTTTTTTCTTTGAATCTTTTTTTGCCAATATTCAATGGGTTTTTTTTTTTTTTTTTCATTTAGACCGCACCCCACAGTGACGCCACTGATATAATTACATATTTATGAGAAGAAAAAAGACTAATAATCGTCTAGTTGACAGTTTTGAGACAATCATAATAAAAATTGAAAATAATTGGTGCAAGATAAAGCTTTTTTTCCCAGACGGACTGATTCTTACCAACCTTATGCAGGCCTATTTAATTTTATAGGTTCTTCGCTGGTTCGATCCTACGGCTATGCATGAGGACAACGAAAAGGATGAGCTTATTGAGAGTGGTCTTCTAATTTTGTCAGGTAATAAAAAAAGGCCTTTGAGCCCCTCATGCCCGAGGCTTAGCCTACTGATTTAGGCACCGCACCAGTTACTCACCTTTGTCCCTTCTCCTGTTACTGAAAACAGTTTTGGCAGACCCAATATCCCAGCCACACATGTTAGACCATCTACTCTACTCTGGATCTAGACTAGATCGAGACATATCTAGGCGACTAGGGTCGCAAGATTTTCTATAGAAGTCCTAGAAAATGCAGTCCAGATCTAGACTAGTCTACCTCAATCTATTGTGGAAAGTAGCCTAATATTGTCATTTATCTAAAGTAAATAAATCATTACATCTAGATCAGAGGCGTAGCGTGGGAGAGGGAGAAGGAAAATCCCCCGGGGGCTCCACTAGAGGGGGGGGGGTACCCCAATTTAGTGGCGTTTTTTTAAATAAAATATTACGCAAAATGCAGGGGCCCCCAAAGGCAAAGAGGTCAAGCCCCCCCCCCCCCCCCCGGTCCCCAATTGATGACAAATTCTTAGCTACGCCTCTGATCTAGATTATTAAATTCTAAATAAATGTTCTTAAAAATTAAATAAAAGGATACTTTCACAAAGTAAATAGAAAACTATAGATCTATCTTAAAAAGTATCTAGTAGGCCTATTATCTAGATCTACATATGAACATGTACCTAGCAACATTTCAACAGTGGTTGCCACTTTCAGTAGGCAAATAATATCATACCTTGGTTTTTGCCAAAAATTGTAATCTTTTCCACAGGTGGTAGAGATGTCAGTGGTAACTTTTTGTTAACAATCCCAACAAGCAAGCTTGATGATTTAACAGAATGGGAAAGAGAAAAATTAACTACACTTTTTTTGCATATGGCGGAAATGGCCAGGTGTCTGAAAATGGGAAAGAATCCTCCTGTTTCAACTGTTCATACTTTGCCCCTGGCATTGCTGGTAGATTTGCGTATGGCTTCCAAGGCAGTCATTACCTTGATAGTAGAAAGTTTGGAATCAGTTGAGGTAAACATAAATACATTATACAATCCTAGGATACACCACCATGGAGGTCAAAAAGAATCAGGTGAAAATATATATATATTTATGTCAAAAAAAATTTTGAAAAGACAAAAATAGTTTAAGATCATGTAAGCATGATGAATGTTTAAGCGTCTGGGCTTACATTACATGGCTTGTGTAAATCTTTGTGAAGGCAGAAACTTTATTCAGGATTTTCAGCATTTAATGGATACCACAGGGGCGTGATGGCTAAGTGGTAAAGCATTTGGCTTCTGTACCTTCGAATAGAAACTACCTCTATTTATTATCAATATCTTCCACCCAACTCTAATGGGTACCTGACTTTAGTTGGGGAAAGTAAAAGTGTTTGGTATTTGTGCTAGCCACATGATACCCTGCTCATTAACTATTGGCAGAAAAATCAGATGACATCATCTGCCTTATAGATCGCAAGGTATGAAATGGTAACTTTACTTTAACTTAATGTTGAGAGATAGAGTGTATAAGACAGCAAGACCTTTTTTCTCTCAAATCAAACTAGCACTCAACTGCTGAACTAGCAAGGTCTCTTATTTTGTGACTACTTTGTTTTTTATAACAGCATCACAGTCGTGGAACCATTAGTGTTGCCTATTTTATAAGTCCTAAAAAGACAAGCAAATCCCACACTCTCAAAAAACTTCTTGGAATCAAGCCGAGTAAGAAGAGACCTAGAGCTCCATTGTTTAAGGTAAACAGTGATTGGTAATTTTGTGTGGGAATGTAATTGTTTTGAATATTATTAGAATTCTGATACATACATATTAAACATAAATAAATAGCAGCACCAGGGACCAAGTTTTTAAATGAGAGAAAGTAGTGAGTGGGGTGTGGGAGGGGCTAGCTAGGGCATGTGACCATTGACCACTGGGGTGGTAATTTGCATACAAGCAAAATGACTCTGGACCAGAAGAATGTTTTTTGGACATTCCGATGGTCTAGAGGTTAAGTACGCTTAGTGCGTTATCGCTTGGCGGTCTTGTCGTTTCCAGGGTCACTCGTTCGAGCCTTGGTTGGCGCAGTCCCTTATTTTTGTCGCATTTAATTCACAACTTTGTTTCAGCACCTAGCTTCACTTCTATATTAGAATTCTGATCTCATTGGTAATTTTTTTTTAGCTACTTTGCACATAAATATTTAGGCTTAACCAGTTTCTCTGCCCAGTAAATGTCCAGTATAGCTTAAGGTTTACATCTTTGACCCAACATTTGACCAACATGATGTCATTGTTACAACATTAGCTGAACCCTGTAATAGTATATAATTGCAATATGAGACAAATATAAACAAATATCATTAATGTAGTAAACAGTGGATTATGATTTTATGTAACAGTTGTTGGTTTGTTTTTTCTTATCCTTTATCTGCTGTGACACAAGTGAACAAAACATATTCGCCCCACTGTAATCATTTCACGTCCTCTGAGATTGGCTATTACTTTCCCATATTGTGATTTTCACACTCTATTGGTCAAGCTCATATGACCATCTGACTACTGTAGAATTATCACCTTAACTTTAAAGTCCTTGTACTACTCTTAGGACAGTATTATATATTCTATTCCCATCTGGAGTAGTGCTATGTGGGTCACTGTGTCAACTTAATACCAGTATGCTAAAGAGGTGACAGAAGTTAAGTTACAATAAAAACAAACTTAAGTTAACTAGTTTATCAAGTATCACTAGTCTTTGAAGGCTGCTTCTTTCTTTCTGTACAAGGTGTTACAACATTCTTACTGAGCATATTAGGCCTACAATATTGTTCCAAAAGCAACAAATTATATAGTCTGAAACATGTGTATTATTCATGTTTATGGCAGATCAAGATTACAGAAACTGCCATGCTTACAACGGAATTAGATTTTGTACAGTGTTCAGATAGATGCACAATCTAATAATGTTTCCTTTGAAAACAGTAGTTTAAGGATATATAGTTTTCTCACTTTAATTAACTTGACTCAGTAGAATCAGCTTCATATTACTTTTATTTAGGTAAGAGAGTAATTGAATAAGATTTTTAAAAAAATAAAAATAAATAAAAGGATTAGTTTCCCTTTAAGACCTAGATTTTTGTGAAGCCTCATTGTAAAGTTGCTACTGCCAAATTTTTGATAATGGTAGTATGTTCCTAGCACAATAGCCTTACTTTCTCTAAACTCATGTGAAATACTCATCAGAACTGGGTGGACTCATGGAAGCCCTAAAATGTTCAGTTAAAATTTCCAGCTATCATGGGCATTTTAACTCGAGATTTCCTTTTTGGAAGCAGAGTGCTATACTACTCAATCAATCACACACCCTCAAATGTATAGTAACAGTGTAAAAGTAACAATCAGGATGACAAGTTTGAGTTGAAGCATTTGGCTGGAGTTTTAAAAAATTAGTTAACAAACTTTCTTTATTTCAGAGTGTAATAGTCAAAACCATCCAAGAACTCCATACCCACATTGACATCTCACATCTGACATTAGACTTCTGTGGGACTTTGTTATATAACCATTTAGCATGGATGCATTTTTATAATGTAAGTCATCTTTTATTGATTACCAACATTGATTTATTTTGTTGAACTAGAGTAATTGAATACTTATTTTTTTTTTAGTGTAATTTTAAGATTGTGTTGAATGTGAAGTTAAATAATGTTGTCCTCTTTTTAAAAGGAGATATCTCTTTGAGATCAGAGATAACAGGTCCTCAAGAACTTTGACTTCAAAGAATTATTCTAAGGAGATCATAATTCAAGTTTTGAAGCTATAAAATAATGTAGAATCAGGCTACAATCACTGACTGAACTAACTTCTTTAGAATGGAGATGTTCTTTACAAAACCAAACAATATTTCTTTATATAATCTAACATCCTCAACATCCTCATTCTTTAATCACTAACTCTCCCACTGATTAGGAATAAAGAAATTTGAAATTTTACCAAGCTATTTCTTTCCATACCCATGGAATCACTCAGCTGTAGACTAAATTAAGAAAAAGGTTGTCCTTTTTTTTACTCTTCTAAAGGAGAAGCAAAGCTAGAGTGTTTCATCCTTGAAGTGTTCTAGAATTCATGGGTCAAAATGTGTTATAGTACTGACAATTTCTTTTATATTTTAATTGTTACCGTATTTTTCGCCGTATAAGACGCTCCGGCATATAAGACGCACCCAATTTTAAAGGAGGAAAATCTAGAAAAAAAAGATTCTGAACCAAATACTGTACTAAAATATTTTATATCAACTGTATAAAGTAAACAGCAGTTTAAGAACAATTTTATGTCAACCATGTAACATATTAAGAACAATCTGCTCCGGGAGACATGAGGAGACGCAGCCTGCGCTGATGGATGGAGGTACCGGCAGTAAGCTCAGCATGATGCCCGTGCAGCACATGGTTAGACTGTCGGGAGGGGGGCATGGCGCGCTATAGGAGGGAGAGGGAAGCCCGAACACACACAGCCTGGCTGTGCAGGGAGGGTCACAGAAGTCACCACAGCCCACAGTACGTGCCCCAAATCCAGCCCGCAGCTCACACTGCATAAGGAAAGGACTGCGAGTCAAAGTTGGGGGCAGTTTTAATGCATGTAAAATGTGTATTTGCCGTATAAGACGCACCAACTTCCCCCCCCCCCCCCCCCCCCCCCCCCCCCCCCCCCCAGTTTTTGGAGAAGAAAAAGTGCGTCTTATACGGCGAAAAATACGGTAGATGTGGTCTGAATTCTGACTGAAAGTGCACTTAGAAATGACATGATCAATTGCTAATATGTTTAATGTGAACACAAGATTTTGACTTGTTGTGGTTTGGACACTGTCCTCCAACATTTAATGTCCTAGCTTTAATCTAATACACTGGTGAAAGAATAAATAATTGATTCCAAATAAATGCCTTAATTATATATGTGTAAGATTTTTTTTTGGGGGGGGGGAATTATAGTTGTTAAATCTATTTATGCTGTTTAGCATCTTGTATTTGCAATGTAGTTTATAGTTACATCAAATAAGCACTATTAAGACCATTGTGGGACATTTTGTTTTTTCTCTATTTAAAAAAATGATTATTTAAAGGCTTTTATTAAATAATGTTTAGCTAAAAAAAATACAATAGAAATGTAAATTCCTTCTTTGATTATAGGTAGTCATCAAATGTATTGAAGGATGTCAGGTCCTGTTGACTAAACTGACCAGTGTGAAGGACCGAGTTGACTTGTTGCAGGAGTATGAAACAGAAGGTCAGACCTCAAGTCAACTCCAGCAAATGCTGGCAGAGCTCATGGACAAATTTCATATTATCATCACGTTAGTAAACATTTTTTTATGCACTTGACTACTAAGTTTATCTGTGTGAGAAGTACTGCACAAGTATACCAATTCTATACCTACAAGCATAATAATGAATCTGACCCATAATTAAATGCTGATCTCTTTTTATTTCAAGTTTGTTTTCCACTGTTATCCTATCTTACATATTACAGATATTACTTCAAACAAAGAAAATAATTACGTCCTACGCATTTCATGTGTCAATCTAATCATGCATGTTATTCAATGACTAAAACTCTGCTAAGTTGTTGGTTTTCTTGGCTGATTCGGGCAATCCATTCCCAGGCTTAGACTGGCCTCCAGGACACCGGGAAATGCCAACTGCCAAAAGAAAGTTATTTTAGTTTTAATTTTAATTGAAATTACCGTTAATAAAGTAATTGATGCTATATCAACATCTTTAACAAACATGATGGTGGAAGAGATTAGAGGAGCCGCTATGTATAGCATTCAAATTGAAACCACACAAGATATTAATGTGCAGGATCAGTGCTCTATTGTGATCCGATATGTAACGGATACTGTACACGAATGTGTAATAGCTATAGTCGATTGCACATCAACGACTGGAAAAGGAATGTGTGATCTGGTTTGTGGCGTCTTTGAAAAGTTAGGCATCGATGTAAGTAAATGTATTGGCAATTCCACAGATGGTGCGTCTAATATGCAAGGTCAATACAATGGATTCAATGCCTGGTTAAATACAGTTTCTCCGGGTCAGATTCATGTATGGTGTTATGCCCATGTCTTAAATTTGGTAATGGGTGACTGTGGTGGAATAAGTCCGCCGATCGGTTCGTTTACACTTCCCGTTGGGGACGATGGCCTGCGACTCCTATGGGGTAAAGTCTTAGAGCCACAGCGTGGTAAATATTTGGTGGATATTATATAGGCACATAGACAGGCACAAGCAAAACGCAAAGCTTATTAATTTTGTCAAAGAACAATTATTTATTAAAGATTAATTAAGAAGAAATACAATCAGTGAGTGAGGGGGGGGATGTACAGGAATATTTAGGATTTTATGATAACGTTTAAGATAATATCATCACTGGAATGTTGCTCATAAAGATTCAAGTATGGTTTGCCTTTTTCGGCTCTCTCTCACTTATCTGTTATTCAAGGTTCTCCTTCGGGGTTGGGTAAGTTGAAGCTCCGTTGAGTTGTAGCCAGTTGCTGGTGCCCTGCGAGTAGGCAGGCACCGGTGTGATGAATATGAGGATGCCACGCGGTGGGCTTACTCCCGTGGTAGTTGCTGACCGGTCCTGGGACTTCAGCCTGGAATGCCTTCAGTTCTTAGCCGAGGGTGATGAGTGACTCACCCTCAACGGGAATGTGTGGAGAGCTGCTGAGGTCTGCCTTCAGGCAACCTTCAGCCCTGGTGTAGGAGGCTATGAAATGAGATATGAGAGGAGCCTGAATTATTAAACCATACAGGCTGGTTGGCGAGGGGCGCATCCTGGGTAGGAGCGTCTCCCTCAGGCTAACTAAGATACTTGTCAACAACATTTTACTAGGTCTAGTAATAATTGATGTACAAATAATACAATAAAAATAATACAAATACATCTATAAATGTACAAGGGCATAAATGAGAAGGGAAACAGGGGGACCATATTACGGGGTTGTAGCCCCTGTGACCTCATTGACCCACAGGTAAACAAGTCCGCGGTCGCTCGGGACCAGAGGACCGTGACAAGAAGAATGGAAGGGGAGTGGGGGGGGGGGGGGGGTAGAAAAGGGCACATAACTATGCCGGCCAACAAGCAAAAACTAGTGGGGTGGGCACACAAGACTGATTCTCGGGCCTAGGGATGCATGGTAACAGCACAGTATGTGCATAGCAAAAACAAGCAAAATTATAATGTATATATATATATATATATATATATATATATGTGCGCATATACAGGTATATATGCACAGGTAAGGAAATGATCTAGATGTGAGTAGGTCCAGATGAATATGGATATTAAATAACAAATGCATAAATAGACATTAGGATTAACTAAGTTGTAAGGTGGATGTCCACCGTTAGGAGTGCAGTCAGCATTGAAGAATACATGAGGAACACATATTCATAGAGGTTTACAAATGTAATATTTGGAAGCAAACCGGTGTTAACATGGTAATGATACATGAATATAAATGTTACAGGTGAAAGCACACTTAATAAATGATAAAGTTTTTCCAACTCACCCGCTTTGCCTTACACAAGTTCCCAAATGAATCGTTGACTTGAGAGTCTTCTGACTTCTCAGTGATTCTGATCTAGAATGGCATTAACCTGAAACTTTCGTCTTCGGCTTTTATAGGTTCCCGAGCGGTATGTTAAGAGTAGTGATGATCCAATGGCCAGCGAGTCTTTTGAGTTTAGAATTGTCAAATTGGACGATCTTTTCATTTGGGGCTCACTCACCTGACTTCTTTAACCCGCGACCCGGGGGGGGGGGGGAGGACAAAGGAGGATGAAAGCGGAACCATGCAACAATTATCAGGCTGGACCATCGCTCAATGGTACAGTGGACGGGAACAAATTGAATAGCCCTGGGCGTCAGGAGTGTCGACTCAAAGGGATGTACGTGGACACCAAAATTTAATGTCCCTGGACTTCACGGTTGCGTGCTTTTGTTTTGGCGTTTGGGGCTTAACTTTCAATTTTAATGTTCCTGAACTTAACGGCTACGTACGTTTGTTTCGGCGTTTGGGTGTAACTTGGGATGTGTGTTTATGGCCTATAATTTGGGGGTTGGATCTAACCTTGGTGTAATAGGATGTTTGTGTTCTACACTGGTCGGTTTGGTGTTAAAAGGGGCTATACAATGCTAACTAGTGGTTAAGAGGGTGGGGATAGTTCCGCACTGGTCAGTTCTGTATTGAGAAGGGACGCGTTTCGTCACAGTGACGTCACTAAAAAAGTGGTTGAAGTTTTGTTACTTTATTTGGGGTTTTAAACACATTTGCAGTCTTTCTTTGGGAATTATATTTACGATTCAGTGTGTGGCGTGAATTTAGTAAATTGAAATACATATCTGTAATTGGTGAAACCAGTTGGTGGGCAAAAGACAGAGCTCTTACTAAAATATTTGGAAACTTCTTCATCAAACATTCCAATCATGGCAATCAAGAAACAAGTTATCAATTTTTTGCACATTGACATGCTACAAACATTTTATGATATTTCTACATCAAACAAATTCAATAATGATATCCGATACAGAGCAAAAGCTCTGTTAGATTCATTGACTAGCTTTGAATTTATTCTAACGGCACAATTTTTTCTGAAAATATTTGAACACACAACGCCATTATCTGAACCTGAGTGGGTTGCTCAAAAAATTTGATGATACTGTAACAAAAGATCAGCTTCAAACTGAATTATTGGATTTTGCAAGGAAATGGGAAAATTTTCAAACAACTCTTGAAGATGAATATAATTTGATCTTTGAAATGGAAGTATCAGACTCTGTCTCAGACAATATTCAACAACAACAATCAGTAGAATTACCAGGCAACAACCACAGAAATAAATGTAAATCTAAAAGATGAACATAACATAATACATAATGATAATGAAACTAAAGCAAACATCCTAAACAAATACTTTGCATCAGCATTCTCAGCCCCAGGAGATAAAGACATATTACTGAATTTGAACCAAGTAGACAACATAGAAGATATAGTAGTAAAAGAAAATGGAATTCAAAAACTATAAGCCTACACCAAACCAAATAAAGCTTCTGGACCTGATGGTATTCCAGATAGATTACTCAAAGAACTAAGCAATGAGCTAGCCCCAGTGTTCAAAATACTCTTTCAGGCTTCACTTAACCAGGGCAGAGTACCAAAGGACTGGAAAGAAGCTAATGTCACCCCCCCCCCCCCTATTTAAAAAAGGAGAAAAATCTGACCCAGGAAACTACAGACCAGTATCACTTACCAGCATCACATGTAAAATCCTAGTTTACATAATATGTAGTAACATCATAAACCACTTAGACAAACAAAATGTCCTCACACCATACCAACATGGCTTTAGGAAATATAGATCATGTGAAACACAACTAATAGGACTAATTGATGATTTTTCTAAAGGTTTAGATAATAGTGAACAAATAGATGCTATCTTACTAGATTTTTCTAAGGCTTTTGACAAAGTTCACCACCATAGTTTGCTTAAAAAATTAGAATATTTTGGCATTAATGGTCCACTGCATCCGTGGATTAAAGATTTTCTGAAAGGGAGAGAACAAACTGTAATAATAAATGGCTCTAAATCAACACCGATAACAGTAAACTCAGGTGTACCTCAAGGAACAGTCTTGGGTCCACTACTATTTTTAATTTACATAAATGATTTACCAAATTGCATTACTTCAGGAACAAAAGTCAGATTATTTGCAGACGATTGCATAATATATAGAACAATAAAAACAACACAAGACACAGATATTTTACAAAGAGAATTAGATGAATTACAGAAATTGGAATCAAATTGGAGCATGTCTTTCCACCCAGAAAAATGTCAGTTGTTAAGAGTAACAAAAAAACTAAAACAAATTAATTCCACTTATCTTAATCATGGCAAACCAGTAACACAGACTAAAAACGCAAAATACCTAGGTGTTATAATAAATGAAAAACTGTCATGGAATCCACATATTGATGAAATTATAAAAAATCAAACAAAGCATTAGGATTTATTAAAAGAAATTTCTATAAATCAAATAAGAACATAAAACTAAAATGTTATTTAACCTTGGTTAGGCCAATAATAGAATATGCATCCTCCGTTTGGGACCCCTCAACTCAAGAAAACATTAAGAAACTGGAACAGACACAAAATAGAGCAGTGAGATTCATAACAAATGAATATTCACATTTGACTAGAGTAACACCTATAGTAAAATCACTAAATTTAGAAAAGAAAGCCTTCAGGACAGAAGACTCAAAAGTAAAGTAGCAATTATACATAAAACACTGAACCATAATCTTCAAATACAAAAACAAAATTTAATAAAATACTCTGAAAGACACAAAGATAAAGGCACATTCCTCGTCCCATATGCTAGGACAAATTTGTACAAATACTCCTTCTTCCCTAGTGCTATTAGAGCATGGAATGGGTTGCCTGAACTAACCAGGAAAACCAGTGTCTTGGCAGTATTTAAGTCATTGGTTAATATGCATGACTAAATGCATGACGCGTAGGACGTAATCATCTTCTTTTTTGAAGTAACGTCTGTATTATATAAGATAAGATAAGATAAATCTTGCAAAAAAATGTATTGTTTGGTGTTATTTTGTTCTCCAGAAGTTTAATTTGCATAGTCTTGCTTATTCAAATTTGTATCTGGCTTACAAATTTGTTTTGACATTATCCTCATCACAAGTTGCTTGTGAGAGGTTGTTTTCAAAATTGAAATACATTTGAACAGATTAAGAAATTTGCTGAGCCAGTCACTTTACAATCATTCATGCTGATGTGTTGTGAGAAGGACCTTCTTCCAAGAATCAATAGCAATGAAACCATTGATGTTTTAGCATTGATTAGTGAAACGATGAAAAAGCTGTTATACTAGTTCATAGTGCATTGAAATTTTAGACTAGTGTTTCTTATGTTTAGGTTGTTAAAACTAGGAGTTATTTAACTGTTTAATGTTGTTTTGCATAATTACAAATTTGAACATGTAATAAATAAAAACATTCTTACAACTTAAAGTAGTGTTTTTGAACTTTAAAATTTCATTATTATTATTATTATTTTTATTATTATATATATGAAATAATTATAGAAACTAAAGAAAAATATATAAAAATTAAATTAAATTAAAAATAAGTAGTAATATTAAATTATTGAAAAAAATTATATGAAACTAATGATGAAGTGGGCCGCCGCCATGACCAAATTTCCAAGGCCATTTTTTTTAAGCCAGTCCGACCCTGTCCATTCCATTCCCTAATGGCACTAGGGAAGAAGGAGCACATGTAAAAATCTGTTCTAGCGTATGGAAAAAGAAATGTCTCTATCTTTGTGTTTTTCTGAGTATTTCATTTGGTTTTGTTTTTCTATTTGTAAATTATGGTTCAGTGTTCTATGTATTATAGCTACTTCACTTTTTCTGTCCTGAAGTGTCTCTAAGTTTAGTGATTTTACTAATGGTGTTACTCTAATCAAATTGGAATATTCATTAGTTATAAATCTCACTGCTCTATTTTGTATTTGTTCTAGCTTCTTTATGTTTTCTTGAGTTGAGGGCTCCTAAACAGAGGATGCATATTCTAATATTGGCCTAACTAAATTGTATTACACTTTAGTTTTATGTTCTTGTTTGATTTGTAAAAATTTCTTTTAATAAACCCTAATGTTTGGCTTGATTTTTTTTATAATTTCATCAATATGGGGATTCCATTTTTGTGGTTTAGTTTGGAATGTTAATTGAAAAACAGCCAGTCAAATCATTACATTTTAGATTTCAATCAATAACACAATCTTAACTTATATTCAGCCTAGTGTTGAGAGTTATGTTTTTGTATAGTTAATTGATAATTTTTATTATTTTTTTGTTTATTTATTGCAATATTGCTTTTTCTATTTTTAATGATGTTTTAACCTTCATCAAAATACAAAAAAAGAAGAGCAGTAAGTTATCGACACATGAAGACAATTAAAATGTAAAGTATTCTATCTGTTTATTTCACAACTGTTGTTGACATATTCAGCTCGTGACTCCCAACACACAGACCAGAAATAACTACAACCTCTTTCTCCCCATGATTTATCAACTCCCTCGTTTCATTTTTTTCAGGTGCATTCAAGCACATATTATTTGTATAGTAAACATCAACAGTAATACTGTTCACTAATGTTACGCAATCCACAACATTTAAAATGGGAATAACGTTAAGGAAGCCTAAACTTATTTCTCAACAGGGAGTCCTTCTTGCCATTCTACCTGGTGCAGTGCAAGCAAACTATTTTCCTCTTAGAGCACCCATCCTCAGACAGTCATATTTCAGCTGTTCACTCTGACCTCATAGAAGGATTCCGGACATGTCTGCGGGAGCTGTTCACCATGCTGGACCTCTGGAATACCGAGCTGGAGGAGGCATGGAGGGTAACAGAAAACAGGTTGACCTTGCTCATACAGCTTCACAAGCACAGGGAGAGGGCAAAGGAGGTAAATATAAAAATACAAAAGTTGTTCTACCAATCATTAAGGCCAATATTGGGGAGGGGAGAGAGTCTCCCTGATGATTTATTAATCATCATCTAATCAATTGAGTTTCAAACAAGGAAATCCTATGCCGAACTGGGAGTCGAACACTTTGTGAGGTTGTAACAGATCGTCGCACGAGTTTGTGGGACATGTTCTACGTCAAAATGAACCAAGCACGCCAAGAGTTGCGATGACATGGATGCCATTACGAGGAAAGCACAAACAGGGATATCCTCGTATTACTTGGCGACACACCTTCATGGAGGACCTCAGAACAGTGGACACCAGATGGGAGGAGGCTTCAGACATTGCCAATGACAGATCTTTATGGAGAAAGCTTGCCGTCAAATACACAGAATAGCGCGGGAGGAGCTAAGTCTAAGTCTAAGTAAGTAATCAATTTATTCACGCTTAAGGGAGTGAAATTCTCTCTAGTCCTTGACAAAACCCATAGGGTTATTTGTTTCCCATTTTGGTCTTTATTCTAGCCAAAAGCCATTGTCGAAATGAAATTCTGCAAGTCCCTGAAAGTCTTAAAAAATGCCAGGGCATAGTTTTCTCTTCTGTTCTGCTGTAAGGGCACAATGTTTGCAAAGTAAAAACTAATGGGACAAAGGGCTATGTTGTTCTGGGCTACAATAAGCCTAGTTAGCTCAGACTGGATACCTTTTGTGCTCCTAGACTTGACAGGTTTTTTGGCCTTTGCTTCAACACTCTAAACATTTTTAACTTTTGGATGGTTGCTCAAGCAGGATGGAAACTCCTGGTCTGCAATGTATCTCTGGTTACACTGCATTGTCATTAGGGAGCTGTAGCATTGGCCTATATTTAATGAGGTCAAGATGATTGTGTTAATGTTAGGATGGAGGGCCTGTTCATTGATAATAAAACAGTAATAACAGTTAATTTTTTTTTTCTTTTCAGTTACAAAAAGTTAATTCTTTTTAAGGACAAAATAAAATCCAAAAAATTGAACCACTTTGACTGATATGATACTTTTTTGTTTGGCTGTTCTCTGTGTCGTTTGTGATAAACTTGTTGCAATTAGTGTCAAGTTTTGTATTTCTGTAAACAGATTCAGCGTAAAATATTTGAACACTACAATCCATTGCTACGAGAGCATCCTATCGTAGGGAAGACGTTGAGTCAAGCTGAGCTGTACAGAGCCCATTTCACTACTACACTTTATGAGCCTGCTAAAGTAAGGAATTAGTTGTACTCAATTGTAAAAAAACTAGAGTAACAAGGAATGGGGTTTTTTACGACTGTGCTTTGAAAGGTCTGTTTACAGATGTGTTGAAGGGAACAATGATTTAAAGTGAGAACTGAACTCCCTGGGTTTAGCTATAAAAATGGCTGCCTAATCTTAAATGGAAATGTGAATCTGATACAATGCATGTTCTAAATCAAAGGTGAACTCAATTTATCTGCCCTGTCACGGATGAATGTGTGTATGTATGTATAATCTATTTTTACAATCTGCACGAATGACCAGAAGTGTGTTTTGTTGTCAGAGGATGATCAGACAGAGACCAGCGTGTGTGATATGCAGTAAAGCTGATTAAAGTTTATGTGTTTGATCTAGTGGTTTCATTGTTTTATTTTGTTAACTAGAACTGAACCCGTGACATGCCCCAGTGACCTCGAGAAGAAAACATTTTTCTATATTATGTAAAGTAATAAAAAATTGTCCCATTTTCCCTAGTGTTCCATTGCTCGGATGATGCTTAACTGTTTCTGTGGTCAAGGGATAATTCAGGTATTGTGTGGATTGAACAAGTATCAGCCACTCTTACTTTTCTTATATGAAGCAAGTCAACATATGGAATTATATCTATTTTTACAATACCAAGTCCCTGTGTCCTAGTGAAAAATTGGCCCAGTGATCTTCGGGTTGGTTTTTATTATAGCTTTTATATAGTGCTACTTTCATGCTTATAGCATGCTCAGAGCGCTTTTAGTCCAATATCATTTGTGGACCAGTGGGGGGGAGGGGGTATCTAGGAGTTGGTTTTCCATGCTGCCTTTAGGTTACTGGAGAGTTCACCCCTCTACCTAGTTATAGATTGTTTTTTTCTTTTGTTAACATTTTTTTTACAAGAACCTTTTTTAATGTGTTTTTTTCAAACATTTTGAAATTCAAGTTTGAAATATTCGTTATAGTTTTTTTTTTTTCAATTTATGAAATGTTTTTTTTTTATGTTTTTCTAAATAATTTGTATAGAAATTTGAATCTATTAACATTTTTCATAATGCATTCTCATTTGAACAAAAAAAAAATATTTTTTTTCTTTTTTTTTGCATTTTTTAGTTTTTCTTTGTCTAGTTTCAAGTTAATACATTTAATATTTGGGTAAAGACATTTTAGTAGTTTTACTGACTTTTATTTCTGTAAGAGTTAATTTCATATAAAACAAACTGTTACCTTCTTAGGAGCTTCTGAGTCAAGCCACAGAAATATTAGAAGCTGTTCATAGGCTAAAGAATGGTACGACTGTGGTAGGCAGTGGACATTACACCACATTCTCAGGCCTGGACATCAGTGACATCACCAACCTGCTGACCACAAGCATACAGCCCTTCACCCAGCATCTTCAGCATTTACAGCAGATTTATGTTAACATACACATCTTCCATCTTCTGTTTGAAAAGGTAGATCTACGTCTGCTTAGTCCAAATCTGAACTTTATGAAGATACTTAACAGAAATTGTTAGTTAGGGAAAATAAAGGCAATTGGTTGTTGTGCTGGCCATATGACACCCTCGTTAACCGTGGGCCGCAGAAACAGATGACCTTACATCATCTGCCCTGATTTATGTTAACATACACATCTTCCATCTTCTGTTTGAAATGGTAGATCTACGTCTGCTTAGTCCAAACCAGAACTTTATGAAGATACTAAACAGAAATTTTTAAAAATAATTTTGTTATAGTTTTAGCTTTTCAACTTGGATTCACTGTGTGAACTGACTGCAGTGAGCTTATCACTCAATATGTCCTGCAGACATCCTTGCGCTCCATGGACTCTTCTTGTTGTGCAGCATTTTCCCCAAAATACTTACAATTTAGGAGGCATTGTGGCTGAGTGGTAAAAAATGCTTGGCTTCCAAATCGCGGGTCCTGGGTTCAAAGACTTGGATTTTTTATTTTGGGATCTTTGGGCACCTCTGAGTCCACAAAGCTCTAATAGATATATGACATTAGTTAGGGAAAAGTAAAGGCGGTTGGTTGTTGTGCTGGCCACATGACACCCTCGTTAACCGTGGGCAGCAGAAACAGATGACCTTACATCATCTAACTACTACTAACTACTTACTGTTTGTTGGCTTTTTTTTTAGTACTAATAACAAAAGTTTGAAACTTGTTCCCCATTGAGTTCAGACAAACTAGATTTCAATACATTTAAGAAGAACATCAAGACATACCAATTAAAAACTTGGTTAGATTAGTTTTGCCTCTTTAGCACTTGTTTTGTCTCTTTGATCTCATAAGACAAGGAGTGAACATTATGTTTAACACTGCTATAGATTTTAATTTTCGATTTTTATGCTTAACTGATAGGTTTGAGGCTATCAAGTTGTGATGATGAAAAAATCAAAGCTATTATTAAAACAGTAAATGTTAAGCTTAATTTGTAGATAAATTCAAGTGTGGAAGGCTATTTAGTTGCATGTTTTGAAAGCCAGTATACTGAGGTTGAACAATATTTATATTATTTGAGTTCTACATTAGCAATGAAAAAAATAAAATAAAATTATTAAGTTGAAAGAAGAAATGCTTATTATTATGGATTTTTAAATTTTTTTTTTGTTTTTACATTTCTTTGGACTTTAAAAAACTGAGTTTTAGAAATATTTTTAATAGAAGACTAAACCTATTTACGTTTTGGGGTCATTCAGTCATTCAGGTCAGGTCATCAGTGTATAAGAGCATATGTGGGTGGGCAGCACAATAGTCAAATGCCTATTGTTTCCTGCCTCTAGTCCTCCGACTCTAAATCAAATTTATATATTTCTATTGGGAATTAAACTTAGGGCCTTTAGATTGTGGTTATTAAAGCACCACTCTATCACTCTTTACCTTCTCAATCAGGATTTAAAATAATAATAATAATAACAAGGCTTGTCTTCGAGTCCAAAGGTTAATGAGGAATGCAGTATTTCCCATGGCTACTCAGCTCCAGCTGTGACCTATATATTTTGTCACATCCAGGGCTAGCTAGCATAACCATTGTCTGCTGGTGGTCGGTTAAGATTTTCTTTTTTGCTGTCTGCCTCTGTTCTCGGTAGCGGATTTTCTTTTGGTCTCAAATGTGTATCCTGCGGCCTTTGTGAGTGACCTCCAGCTGTCTCGTTCTGAGTCTCCTTGCAACCATAATTTATCAAACAGCTATATTCCTATCAGTTTAATGATAAAATATTTCATTATTGTTTTTTCTTCATCTTTAACTTTCAACATCTGTTTATCACAGACACTGATATGGTATAAAAAGGTACTAAAGTTTCTGCCAGAGACATTGCTGGACAAATGTACTGTAGATTCTGAGCTGTCATCACTTGACCTCTCTTTCTATAACCTTCCACCTCAAGGAAACGAATCATTGGTCTACATGCCAACTGGTAAGTAAATAAGCTTGTTAATGTAATGCAATATATTATCAGAAAAAGGTTATGTTAGTATTCTGATTTGGCTTATTTTGAAAACATATCTTCCAAAAATTATTATTATAAATGGAATTTCAAATTGTAAGATGCCACATTTTTAACTTCGTGAACAGTAATACTGCTGACTTTCGTCTTTTAGAATACTTCGAATCAGTGTTGAATGCCTGAGTACAGGATTTTTTAGGTTTAGTTTGTTTCAGATATTAAATTATTATACAATCAAGTTAACTCAGTTGAACTATGAATATATCAACAAAAGGCTTGTAAAAAACCTTTTAATCAGTCCCTTGTTCATGGTAAGGAAAGCAAACAAGCTTGTTTAAATCCCATGATTTTGATCTGATGTTTTTTTCTAGTGCTAAAAACAGTGTCTGTTAAGCGCTTCCTCGATGTTGAGTATTTGAACTAGAAATAAATCCAAATGAGGTAACACCAAACTCAATGCTGAACATGGACACCAATGAAAGGCCAACAATCGATAAATGGAGTCGACTCTGTGTTGAACAATAATAAACAATTTTAATACTCAAAAAGGGAACCGTTGGATGTCCTCTATTACTAGCCGTCTATAGAATTCTTATTCTCCCTGTCCTAATGAAGAGCATCTTGTTGATAGCGTCTAGTAGAGCGTTCTTACTTTTTAAAGATCTATCACGTCATTTGTCACTAAGTAAAACTTTCCCCTTATTCCCGAATCAAATACCTAATTCCTAATCATGTCATAACGTGTCATTAAGAGAAAATATTACTTCTAGCATTTTTTGGCTACTTCATTCCCTGCCATGCTCCACTTCTTGATATCCTGGAAAGTTTATATCATGAGCTTTTAAATAAAACAAAACACTACCTGGTCATGCGGTATGTTCTCTGTACTGTCATCCCCCACCATCCTGTAGGAGGATTAGGCTAGGATTTAGATTATCTTCAACGCTGAAGGAATATCCGAAACATGTCAAACATCTGACAAACACTTCGCATAAAATACTTTGATAAGATCATTAAACTACATCACATCACTTCAGAACTGATTAGACTTGTGAACTGCTTACAATGGTGATTACTCATTGTGTATACATTAAAAGAAAATTAAACAATTGGATGAAACTTGTTCTGTTAGTGATAAGTTCAGTGAATGCCCTTAAGAAGATTCACAAGATTTCCTCTCTATGATGCCTTCTTAGGCCCAAAATAAAGGGATCATGAAATGCACATGTGATATCATCCCTCTCTCTAAAATGACATCATAAAACAGAATAAAAAGTCATTTTATCTTTGATCAACCCAAGTCTGGCTGAGATTGCTTCTTGGTGATGTATTAGGTGCCATGTACTATTATCATGCTGGTTCCAAGTTTGAACTATCCCCACTCTCATCACATGCCTTCCTGCAGAAGGATTGGCATAATAACCTTTATTTATAAAATAATTATTTTTACACATAAATGTCACTTTAGTCAAATTCAAACATTCTTGTGTGTTGGCCGCTAGTTATTTCTAGGTTATTTCTAGGTTATCTTCTTCCATGTTCTCCTTGATCTTGAGCATGAAGCAGATAAATTTGGTCTCCATAGCTATAGTGGTATACAACATTGGTATTAACAATATGATCATAATGCATTGAAACAAGGGATTATTAAGCATTTCCATCATAAACATATACATTTCTTTGGATTTCTGTTGTGTTTCAGAATGGCTTGGGGCAGTCCGTGTTTTTCTGTCTCGCCACCCCCCCACCTCGGCAAGAACATATTGACAAACTGGATGAGGCTATTCCCCAGCTGGTTGATAAAAAGCTTCGATCACAAGCCCGGTCATTGGCTCTGAGGTAAACTGACAGACTCTATTCTCTGCTCACAGTAAAGAAAATATTGAATTTATGAATCAGAACTAATCCACATGACTAACCAATTGAATTGCTTTGGAAAGGAGTTCAAATATCTTACTGTTCAGAAGGAATGATTTAAAAGAATATAACTCATTTTAATAACAGGAGGACCTAAGTTGAAGAACAGATTTTTTAATTATTTATAACTAATTTTTTTGATTTAAAAAACACATTTTATTGCTTAAATTAATCTCTTTTTTTTTTAGTAAGTTAGCAACAGGTTTGATTGCTTAAATATATTTTTTTTTATTTATTTAGGCTGCGTCTTATACAGAGATTATTGTCAAGTACACGTCTTCCACTGCAACTTGTTAAAGCCGTTTTAGCTTGGAGGGCAGAACTGTTTGGCATCCCACAGGGAGAGAGAACAAATGGGAGCTATCTTACCCTGGCCTCTTCCAAACACAGAAATAAATCAGCAGATAATTTAGACTCCGTAGCTGGATCACAATCTGATAGGCTGCCATCGGACAGTGTACAGACTTTCAATAGAACTCCAGATAAAACTGGCAAAAGAAAAAGTTTAGGCAGTTTGGAGTTGGAGACTAATTTGGGCAAACCTAATCCTCTATTAGCTGTCACAGAAAGATATGTAGACAAAAAGACACCATTAAGGTCAATGTTTAGGGCTAAAAGTGTAGAATTTAATTTCAATAGTTCTAGCACTGATGGAAGTGTATTTGACTATGAACGAGCTGTCAGTGGAATACAGCAGCAAGCTGCAGTTCAGCCGCCAGGTAAAGACATGATTAGAGCCAGAGCCTATCCACGAAAGGCCAGAAGAGAAAGCCAAGATACAGTTTTGAGAGCAACCAACATGGAGAGAAGAACCTTTGAGGATGTTGCTTTTTCTGATCCCTCTGACCTCCTTCAGAGCCGAGACCTGGAAAACAGGTTGGATAGTGCACTGAAAAAGGAATATAAGACAGATGGCAGTGTGGATGATTTTTCTTTTCAGGGCAAGAGCTATTCTGTGTTGGAGCCTTCTTCTTCATCTTCTTTGACTCCAGAAAGTCAAGTTAATCCAGAAAATCAGATTCCACCGAATCAAACCAAGTCTAGTAATTATGGTAACAAACCTAGTCCTTTAGACACTGGGCACTCAGCTCCAGATGAAAGGTTCATTAAATTGACATTTACACCCAAAGAGAGGAAATCCCATCCTCTAAACACCTTTAAGTTTGAAAGTCTGGAGAGTGACAAAGAAAAACCAGAACAAAAAGTGTATGCTGATGACGAGGAATACCGATTAAGCCCTACAGAAGAATCTCAAGATCCCTATGATAATCTTGTGCAGAAGATAAGAGATATTTCAGCCAGTGAGCTCAGTAATACTGAAAAGTTGAAAAGAGTTTCCAAACTATTGTCAGCAGGTTCCACCCCACAAAATCCAGAAGAGGATGGAACAGACAAAAAAGAGAATAAGAGTCTTGGCAGATTTTCAAAGTCTGCTCTTGATCTGAGGCAACAAGAGTCCCATCAAGCTGAAGGTGAAGCCTTTGACAAGGAGCCATTAAACAGTTTCTCTGAAAATGCAAAAGAAAATCCCATTGACGCTGTGCTTAGGATGAAGAGAAATCTGGCCAAGTCAATGGAAGAGCTCACAACAATAGGTTTCCAGACCGCACCACTTCCTTTTCACCTAGCCAACGGGCGCAGCGAAGTGCGTTATAAAACAGAAGTAAAAATCAACCCTATTTTTGAATTGCAGGATGACACAAAAGATGACACTTTGGATCAGGAAGACTCTTATAATTTCACAGAGGGCCCCAAATTGGCCTCTGGATCATACTCTACAAATTCGGATGTGAACACTACCAGATTTTCAAAGCCTGAGAGTCAACCCAAACATCAAAGTTGGTCTGATCTTGAGTCTGTTAGTCCAGTGTCCAGCAATGCTTCTAAGGGACAAAAAATCAGACAATCAGCTGCAACAAAAGACAAAACATCCTCAGAAACTGAAACAAAGCTTTTGGATCACTTTTGGCCAAGTTACTTAGATAATGGGCTCCCAGACTATGATATTAATTATGATCCAAAGTTAAGCTCTTCCAGAATGAGCCTCAACCACCTGGCGAATAGGAATTTCCTCTCACCCTCTTTCCTGCGTCCTGCTGTATCTATGAAAGACTTGACCTCGAGGCCTGTGGAGACTTTTAACAGGTACAGACTCGATTTTGACCAAGAGTCAGACTACAGAGACCTGGAGGAAATTGAAATGTTGCGCTCCATACAAGAGGACTCATTGTCCAACGAACTTTCAAAATTAAGTTCTGACAAGAAGAAGCACTCCAGAGTTTTTACAGGCGATTTCATGGAGAAAATGAAAACAGAACCTTCTTTTAGCTCAGGTGATTATGGCAACGCAAATGCAGAGATAGTGGGCGGAGCCTCATCTTCAGTGAAGGTTAAAGGCAGTGTTAAGGAAAAATCTGTTCCAGACATTCATGTGGATTATATTTATTTTGTGGAGCACATGGATAGCCCAGGAGAAGATGGTCAAGATGTTGATTTACTATACTCCAATGACCATTTTAATAGGTCAGTGTTTATGAACTTCTTATTCTTTAATAAGCAAATTATATTTACAGTCTTCCATATTGTACTAATAATTATCAATGCTAGCATGGTCTTATAAGAAATAGCTTCAGTTTAAAGTTTTATTTTTTATTCATAAGAAATAAAGTAATACATTTTTTTTTTTTGTGAGGGTGTATGGTGACCAAGTGGTAAGGCTGAACTAGGGGTCACAAGTTTCAATCCCAAATTTCATTAGGAATTTTAAGCATCCCTGGGTACACACTAATAGAATGGGGACCTAATATTAGTTAAGGAAACTAAAGGTGATGGGTCATTCTGCTGGCCACATAAACACACTTGTTATCATTGGCAATAGAATTTTCCCCAATACCGACAGGGTCTGAAAAGGCAACTTTACTTACTTGTTTAACAAATTAGCATGTCTGTTTTGTTGTGTAATAACCAAACATGTGTCAAAGACCTAGTATTTACCTAGTGCAGCTCACAAGACAGACATAGTTGTTTGTGGTGAATTTTTTTTGAACTGAGCTCTTTTTTTTTATATTGCCCTATTCTGTTTTCAACAGCCAATGACGACAGATTAAGTGGAATGGTGGCAAGTTCTATAGATACAATTTTGCCAAAATAAATGAATGTACCAATGGACTAGACACATTTTTTTTTATTATTGTTTCAAAATATCTCAGGCTGTTTAAAACAAGAATACTGAATAATGTTGTGGGCTTATCTAATCTGACTTCATTTTTATCTCATTAATGACTTCACATTAGCCACAGAACATTACATGTTAATAATATACTTGATAACGACTTCTACTGTTTCAAATAGCACATTTATTTATAACTGGAAAGTCCATCTATCTTTGTAAACGTCACTTACTATCATCCAAAACAACCTACTTCTATACTATGGCCATGTTGCTCTCTCTAGTCTACTAGGTCTGTCTTCCAAGTCACTACTTTTACCGTCTAAAAACAATACACAATATATTTGTCTAATAAAACTAACATTCTCTCTAATCTAGTACAAAACAATATGAATATGTTGTTGTTTTTTTTAAGTCCAAAAACTTTTACATCTGGTTTCTGCATTCTGTTTTAGAAGAACTAAATTTATGAATGTATGATTTACTTGACTTTCATGAATTGATTGAAATGTTGTCCTTTTTTAAAAGAAATTATCAATTTAAACAATTTGTTTGATTGTTATAGACTAATTACAGAAGCTGAACAAGAACATTTGAGCCAAGAAGAGGTTGCAAGCAGTTTGAGAAAGACTGAAAGAATTTTGGAGGTTAGTCTTTGACATTATTATTTTTTGTTGTATGTGGTATAATTGTACATTGGTTAGCACTGAAACTAAGGGACTCAAGATTAACTCGTAGTCTAGCTAGCAGACATTTATATTTGTGATTTCCTGTAAACCACTGAGCTGTAATTGAGTTCATGATACTATTTAGTAAAAGAGAGTTATGATAGTTAGGGTGCCTGCCTAGTCTGGACTGACGTTCATTGGTCACGAATGTCTCTGGTTCAAACCTTTTCTGCTGCCTTCCTCGTCCTTTAGGAGGTTTGGGCTAGGATTTAATTATCTGAAGGAATATCTGAAACATTTTATTTTGTAAAACAAACAAATTGCCCATTACTGTTTCTAATTTTCCTAAATAACCTAATACCTATTAGCATGAGCTCAGGAACAAGTTAGACTATTTATAGAAAATTGCATGATATATATATAGAGAGAGAACAATAGAAACAACACAAGTTTCTGAAATTTTACCAAGAGAATTTGAAGGATTGCAGAAATTGGAATCAGTTTGAGTGTGGCTTTTCCACTCAGAAAAATGCCAATTATTAAGATAATGCTCATTCAAAATATTAAAAAAGTATTTAATCTTTTAATTATTAACTTCACAGGAAGAAGCAATCAAGCGACGTCACTTAGAGCGCCAGTTGTCAGACATGAGTCAAGAAGAAAGTAGTGCAGATGGCATACAGCATGGAGCACGTAGCCTGAGCCACACAGCTTCTACTGACAATGGTTATGGCTCATGGCCAAGTAAATTGGTCACTGTTCTCAGCACAAGCTCAGAGGGACCTGATCTGGAGTTAGATTTCTTCCCCAAAAGAGGTAGGTAGATTTCTTTCCAAGAGAGGTAAAAAAACATTACCTGCAAAAGTTTGTTATCCGAATTAGCTTGAACTGCCATGTTTCCATCTTACTTATTTATATTGATTACTTAAAGCTTTGAAAATGAAATTTAAAATTTAAAAAAAAAAATGAAAACACCTTGGTGTTTATGTCTTGCACATGCACTTTAGATCTCGCACCTTAACCTTGGTTGGACATCAAAGCTTTCTTTACTCTATAAGTCCCAGATATCTTGTTTTTTTATTAGCTATTTATACTGCGACCTATAAGCTTTTAAAGCTTTTTTGTGCTGATCATCTTGCCTAACCAGTTTTATGCTATCCGTTAAGTAATATTCAGATTTTGTCTACCTTTTTTTTTTCAGTCACCTCATTGTAATAGCTTGCTGGATACAGGAAAATAAAAATATACACAATTAGGTGAAGCAATTTTTGTACAAAAATCAATCACATTAGATCGTAAGTGAATTAAAAAAATTAAAGTTCCTCTTTCAGACCTTGCAATCTATAGAGCAGATGATGTAAAGGTCATCTGTTTCTTTGGCCCACGAGTAATGAGGGTGTCATGTGGCCAGCACGACAACCAACCGCCTTTACTTTTCCCCAACTAATGTCAGGTACCCATTAGAGTTGGGTTGACTGTGAGGTCCCCAAGATCCTAAAATTAAAAATTCCCGTTTTCAATCAGGATTTGAACCCGGAACACCGCAGTTCATAAGCCAAACACTTTACCGCTCAGCCACCACGTCTCTCATAAGTAACTTTTTGTTTCAGGTAAATCACTGGACCCCCAGAAGGATCTGTATTGACAGACTTTTAAGTTTGACTTGGACAAACAGAATGTTCTGTAACAGAATACACTACTTCTTTGGCCTTTAACTATGTATATAGAAGAATAATCTTTTTTTGTACAGATTATATGCCTGTGCCATATTAAGTCTCTTTAAACTTTAACAATATCTGTTTTAACTTGATCAGCATAAGAGATTATGTAAATAAATTTATTTGTAAAAACAAAATCCTGAGAAGTGAGTGTTACATGGAGATGTTGTTATAAAAGGGAGCTTATCTATTATATAAGAGCATGTATCCATTCAGTAGTTACCACCCACTTCTAATGAATCACAAAAGTGTTTGTATCTGTTAGATTTATGAGATGAATGTCTCTTAATGTTGTTTCATTGTTTATTACAAATGATAATTTTTTGCACATAAATTTAAACTGTTTATATATTGTTCATGAAGACTTAAGTTTGAGCTGGTCTCAAATTAAGGAAATTTAGCTAAACTGCATTGCAACAACACTTTTACCCTAAATAGTAATTCATATGCATTACTGTATTTGAATTCGTTATAGTAATGATATTTCAGCATTACATATTTTGTATGGTTCTGATGTTGTTATATTAGTTTATGTTTACGGTAAACAAAAAAATTAATTTATACTCAGCACTTTTGTCTTATTGTTGATGTTAATGTATGATAAATATTCTTTGGGTTATGGATGTAACTTGAAAAACTCTTTTTAGAATTTTCAATGAGTTTCAGTATGATTTTCTGTAGCATTGAATAATTCTTTTATAAAAAAATTGTATATATTTATTGCCTTCATTATATTATAAATATTTTGTATACATGATGATGAGGTGAACAGCCATGATAGGAGGTCAGATAGTCTTATGTAAGAGAAAGGATAGATGTGCTTTTGAGTTCTTGTTTGTATTATGTTGGAGAATAACTTTACTTTTATTCATATTAGTAAATTTCTCAACATTAAATCTTTGTTAAGAATAATTTCATGTTTGAATGCAGATGCTTAAAAAAGAAATCAGCTAGACTTATTTCATTTTTTTTTTAAAACAAAAGCACTGCCATGTCCAAGCCAATTTGAAATAGCAAAGCTTTCTTCACTTAATACTTTGATACTGCAGATTTGTTTATCTGATTTAAGTTACTCTGAGGACACTTTTATCAATTTATTCGCTTTTTCAAAATGTTTCTATTTGTTATCATTAAACTTATTTAAAGTATTTTGTGAAAAGTTTTTTTTTTTTAAAGGATTTAAAAAACTGGTTATTAATTTATAAAGAATTTATGTCTTAAAAAGTTTGTTGTTTTTTTTTAACTGTGTAACTAGGTAAGAGACTAATTATACAACTGTTATTGTAAGTCAGACAAATTCTTGGGAACAATTGATATTGTGTTTACTTAAATTTAGTAAATAAGCTATAGTGTCCAGCACATTGACCAACTGATTTTGCTTTACTTTTTTTACTTTTATCTCAATGTGTTGCATGTTTGTTGGAACTTGCTCAAGTCAGCATGGATTCCAATGCACCACCTTTGATTTTGGATGTAAACAATGGTGAAGTAGTGGTTAATGAAACAAAGGATTGCCTAGTAATGGCTTACACACTATGTCCCAGTTGTGGCTAATGAGACACACTTTGGCCTAGTAGTGGCTAATTTACTGTGAGTGTGAGACATTGTAACCTAGTATACACTATGGCCCAGTTGTAGCTAATGAGACAGTGTGGCCTAGTAATGGCTAATGGCTAAACAATGGTGAGGTAGTGGTTAATGAAACAAATGATAGAATAATAAGAAACACTAAGGCCCAAATAGATAATGAGACCTAGTAGTGGCTATTAGAGCTCACAATTCATATTTTGCAGTTTGCTGTCACATTAAATGATTTAAAACTGGTTAATAGGGCACTCAAGACATGCTGATAGGATGGTCTAGTAGAATTGTAGAGGCTTGGTCGTGTGGTATGCCGTCTGGACTGTCATTTCTGTAATCCCCATCTATCCTGCAGGAGGTCTGGGCTAGGATGTAATAATCTTCAATTCAGAAGTAACATCCAAACAAAACAGGGCAGAATGGTCCAGTAGACGTGATAGCTAATTGGTCATGGTAGAATGGTCTTAGTAGACTTGGTAGCTAATTAGACATGGTAGAATGGTCTAGTAGACGTGATAGCTATTTAGACATGGTAGAATGGTCTAGTAGACGTGGTAACTAACTGGACATGCTAGAATGGTCTAGTAGACATGATAGCTAATTAGACACGGTATAATGGTCTAGTAGACGTGATAGCTAATTAGACATGGTAGATTGGTCTAGTAGATGTGATAGCTAATTAGACATGGCAGAATGGTCCAGTAGACGTAAGAGGTGATTAGACATGGTAGATTAGTCTAGTAGATGTGAGAGGTAATTAGACATGGTAGAATGGTCTAGTAGACTTGATAGCTAATTAGACACGGTAGAATGGTCTAGTAGACGTGATAGCTAATTAGACATGGTAGATTGGTCTAGTAGATGTGATAGCTAATTAGACATGACAGAATGGTCCAGTAGACGTAAGAGGTGATTAGACATGGTAGATAGGTCTAGTAGATGTGAGAGGTAATTAGACATGGTAGAATGGTCTAGTAGACGTGATAGCTAATTAGACATGGTAGATTGGTCTAGTAGATGTGATAGCTAATTAGACATGGCAGAATGATCCAGTAGACGTAAGAGGTGATTAGACATGGTAGATAGGTCTAGTAGATGTGAGAGGTAATTAGACATGGTAGATTGGTCTAGTAGACGTGAGAGGTAATTAGACATGGTAGAATGGTCCAGTTGACGTGATAGCTATTTAGACATGGTAGAATGGTTTAAATTTTAGGGAGTAGAATCAAGATGATAGTCACTGTGTCTGCATTCCCCCGTCTATTAGTAGAAGTTCATATCCTGCTAGGCCTCAAAGAAACACATTTATTGAATTTAAAATATAATAAAATTGTAGGCCTACTTTTAAATATCCCAAATAGCAAATAAAGTTGGAATTCTTCTCCTTTCCTGTTGTATGCGATTATAACATTATAAAGAGGTTTGTTTGTGCAATAAATTTAACAAAATCAAATCTTTTTTTGTTAATAGAATGAATGTTTAATAGATATTTATGCATCATAAGCTTACCGACAACCATGTCTAACAAACTGTCTTCATATAAGCTGGTCTTAATCGTCTGCTAATTCTTGGTATTGGTCTTCTGTCATGTTATCCTCAAAATTTTATTCCAGCTGGTGCTGTGCTTATAATAGCCTTTAGAAATGTCGTACTGTTATTATCTATTAATTGTCCGTGTGCAGTGGCGTCGCTAGGTAATGGGTGCGGGTTTTACTAAGTGACAAAAGTGATACTGATGCAATATTGAAAACAACGCTGAAAATGTATCAGAGGATATATTAAGGTTTATTCCAATTAATGAATTGTTCTTTGCACCGTTCCAATAAAAAAAAATTAAACATCTAGGATTTATTGGGAAAGTTAGTTTTTTAATGTGGGTGATGTCACGCAACGAGGGTCTCAGGTTACACTTATGGTGATTTCTACGTGTGTATGTGAGTGGTGGGGTAAAGTGAAATGTTCATTCAGAAAAGTGGTCCTTGGTTTGAACCGCTTAATTGGTTTTAGGTTATTTCCAATGAGGCAGTACTGTTTCCCAAACTGTGTTCGGCGGAACCCTGGTGTTCCACAAACTACTGGAATAATTAACTAGTAGGCCATCACGTGAATAAATCTTTAAAAAAAATAAGTAAAGTGTTGTTTTAGTTTAATACTAAAGTGATCAGACGTCCCGATTTACAGTCCCTCTTTGGACCGTCTGTCACACTTTACATAAAATGTCCCGCTTTCATATTTAAAAAGTCGACCAACGTCAAGCTTTTGTTTCAGACTTTTTTGACTTTGTGAACCTCCATTAAGGTACTTCTCCAACATGTAAATACTTAATAGGTCAGTTCGAGCCAGCCGGTATAGCTAGTTTTGTCTATTATAATAACAGTTTTCAATCAAATGAGAAGCAATCATTACTAAAGGTTTGACCCCTATACAATGAACAACGCAAAGTAGCAGGTTAGTGATGCCAGTTTTTGACAGCGTTCACGACTGCTTCGAGCCCACAGTAAAGTGAAATTGTTTTCCCTGATAATACAATTCTTTGTGCCACTCTTCGCTTGAATTCTTTATTACAAAAAAAAAAAAAACACACACACACAATTCGTAGATTTAGAATATAGCAGAATTCAGACTATTGAATGACCAGGTGCTTAGTCCTGAAGCCTTTGGTGGGGAGACTATTTAAATTAGGCCCTATTTCGGAACTACATCCTGCTTTGAAATCATATTAGTTTTCTAAAGAGAAGTGTCCCCACAATGATAAAAAGTGTAGGCCTATTTGAAAACCCGTGTGCTGAATTTTTGTTGCATTTTGTACAAAACATTGAGACAATGCTCCATGCAGAAGTTTCTTGATTGACAGAATGTCAGTGCTCTTGCCATTGACTAATTGGTTCAGAAATGCAAGAAAAGAATCATGAAAACTTGAAAGTATTCTTCCTCAAAGAAGTACGCATGCGACTAATTTTTGAATGATGCGAGTTGGCTAAAAAAGTTTTGTAGCAGAGACAATCGTAAACTTTTACGAAAATTGTGCCGATTATTTCAGAGAGAGAAGTCGCATATTGACGGTTAACGCTTTCATATGGATCGAACAGAAAGATGATCTATCATGGAAAACATTTCAAGAAACCTGCAATTATTATTGCAACTGTAAGTAGGCCTACATTGTCCTACATTGTGGTGTAAAATGTGTGTATGTGTACATTGTGATGCGTTCCAATAAAGTGTCTATGTTGTTGAAATGTTACTCGAAAAAAAATCCAAGCCTGTTCTTTTAACGTCCCTTGATCGACTGTGTCCCGCTTTCGCTGCCCAAATATCTGGTCATCTAAATAATACCATTACAAATATTGACAACAAAAATTTAGTGGCTTCTTTTAAAATGTATAGTTACATACATCTTAATCTTGTGTTTCGCTTACTTTCATGTTAAACAAAAATAACCAAAGTTTAAAAAAAAAAAAAAGGAATGGCAGCGGTGGGATTTGAACCCACGCCTCCGAAGAGACTGGTGCCTTAAACCAGCGCCTTAGACCGCTCGGCCACGCTACCCACATGAGTTACCTCAAATATATATGTCATTTCCAAATTACAAACAGTTTTCAACAGATCTAGATCTACATACTATTTCCTGGCGTTCCGACTCATTCATGCTTCCACACTACGCTAGGGTCTTTGGTCTATGCTAGAGCTGGTTTACGCTAAATTTAAGTAAAACTAAGCATATATACTATAAATACTAAATTAGAGCTAGACCATTGAGCGGAAGTATTTTTAGACACAAAACACGTAAAATACGTAAAAGCGTATGAACCGGGGGTGGCGATAGTAGGGGGTGGACGGGCGTATCTTGCAGAGCAAATCTGTGAATAATTAGACGAGAGATTAGTAAAATGCTACCTATTCTCAGAGTATTCTCTACTACTGTGTACAAAAGTAAAGAGTTTGGAAATAATATTAACACCGGAGGGAGAAAACAAACAGTAATAACAAATGGCTCTAAATCTTATCTTATGTTCTTCTTATATAATACAGACGTTACTTAAAAAAAAAAAGATGATAATTACGTCCTACGTGTCATTCATATAAACCAATAACTTGAATTCTGCTAAGTCACTGGTTTTCCTGGCTGGCTAAGGCAACCCATTCCATGCTCTAATAGCACTAGGAAAGAAGTAGCCTTTTTTTTTTTTACAAATTTGTCCTAACTTATGGGACGAGGAATGTGCCTTTATCTTTGTGTCTTTCTGAGTATTTTATTAGATTTTGATTTTGTATTTTAATTCGTTCCATATGCTAGGAATGTTTTTTAGTTTTACTGCACAGGTTTTGCAAGAAAATTCTTTTCTGGTATTTTTTTCTAATAAATTTATTATCATGGACACTTAAAAATTTAATTAGCCTCTTTTTTTTATATGAACAATACATATAAATATTAGATTAATTCGCTGGGACTGCGCAGCCACGGGAAATACTGCACTACTCACTAATCTACGGACTCGAAGACAAGCCTTATTATTATTATTGTTATTAATTCGCGATAGTTGAAAAGCAAGCACGAAAATCCGGAAACAGATGTTGTAGCCGTATCAACTTCCTTTTCTCTTGTTTTGTATTCCAACACAGGTAGGTGTTTATGAATAGCTTTATTATATCTCATAATCATATCTTTAATGATTCATCCAAAGGTTCATCATGAATAGAATTGTATTATAGTTAAGCGAAAGTGCTTATACCAATATTTATTTTCGTGTTACTTATACCCGGCTTGTAGGAGAATAAAAGGAAAATTTGTTATCGGTAATAGATCTAACTAAAAAGTATTACTAAGGTTTTGTGAAACCTACCAAACAGTCACTGTTTTATCAGTTTGTCTTAAGTTGGTGGGGTAATAGGTGAAATAAACCTAGAGTACTTGTCATTTTTATGGTCAGTGTTGACTTATTTTTTTACATTCCTTGCGGTCTTGGTCTTGGAAGAACAGTCAGTACTCACTCAGTAGTGAGTAGTCTTGCCCACTTAGATTTAGATCTACAGTGAAGTTCGAAAGTATTAAGCCTGCTGGCAGTAATTTTCAAGTTTGGATTTTTATAGCACCGTAACGGTCTGACCTGTGAAAAAACTGATGGTATCTCTGAATTCCTCGTCCTTTTTTCTATAAAAATAGATTGGATTTAATGTATCATTAGACTTAGTTAAAATTTAATACGAGGTCCAAGAGGTGCAGGGTAGGTATCGCCAAGCGTACTTTTCCTCGAGCATATTTTTCCCCAGTTAGTAAGCTCGATCAGGTTGATGGAAGGTTCGAACAGATCAATGAAAATATATCTAAAAACATGTTTTAATATTTACTTTTCACTATATAATAGTCATTTTCTTTTTACTCCAGCGCAAGAACACCATCCATTGCACCATTTCCCACCCTCCACAACTTCAAATAGTCCTTTAAGCTAATGAGCCATCAGACTTAAAAATAGCTTTAAGCCCATGACCCATTTCCTTCACTACCTGCTAGTAAATAGGAATAATTCCACACCTCCTGAGTTTGACCTCACCATGAACTTAGCCTTTACAAGGGAAAGGAAATAGTATGTGTCGGAAGTGAAGAAAAAAGATGCATGCGCAGTAGCAATATAGTAGTAATTTGGTAAACATTCAAATAAAAAAGTTTTAGCTATAAAAAGTGAACTGTTTGAACCTCTCCACAAATCGGGGCTGCTCGAACTTCACACTTTACTCTAGAATAGATATTATTATTATAGTTTATAGATCTACTCATCATAATGTCAATAATGATAATTTGATATCTAGACCAGACTGGCTGATGCCACATGAGGATTTTTATATATCTGATTAAAAATAGCCTTGTGTCTTGAGTGTTGCTTGACCTACTTTCTTCTTTCCCCGGATTAAAAAAATGAAATTTCCGTACCTGTTCACTTTGAACTCAAGTTGAACTCAGATGTCAAAGGAATAATGGACCTCATTCACCAATTGTAAACAAACATTTAGCCATGTGATAATATTGAATTGATAAAACAAAGGAAAAAAGTATCACATGACATATGTCTCATTGGATTACATATTTTCTATAGAAGAAATAGTGAACCATGTGGCTAAATGCTGTTTGTTTACTATTGGTGAATGAGGTCCATTAAACCAAATGTGTCAGAACAGTTAAGAAATAGAGCATGCACATTACTAATGTAGTAGCCTAGCAAAAACAATTAAAATAATGGAGATATAAAGGAAAATATCCCAGTAGTGAGCTGTCAGAGATATGAACTTTACTCTATATTGTCACATTGTGGACTTGTCCTTCACTGCCTAAATGAAGAAAACAAAATAGGCTTATTATTATAATAAAATACATATGATCTAGTCTTAAGTTCTGTCCAATGAAAGCTGATAACCACTGATGTTGTTGCCTTTATTTAAGAAAGGACAATGTACACTAGATAGTCGATCTATTCAAATTCAAAATAGAATAATATGGATCTACTCTAGACTAGGGTTAAAACATGAGGAAATGGGAGGAGGCTGTTAAATTTTTTGTGCGCAAAATAGTGACAAATTAACAGCACAAGTATAATTAAAAAGTCTCTTTCTGGATTTATTTACACCTGTATATTCTAATTTTTAAGAACTAGAACCAGAAGTATGTTTTAAAGAAAAGTGAGCTAATGTAGGCCATCAACTATTTACTTGATGATAAAATTAGTCAACTTGTAGAGCTACTTTACCGTATTTATGTCTAATAAATGCTCTTTCGAACATGGATTTCTGTACTATATATATTTTTATATATATATACTCTGAATGTTTTTCCATCTAATTTGCAGATCACCAAAGATGGCGATCAGACCAGTCATTAAGGCTAATATTGTCAAGAAAAGAAACAAGAAGTTTATTCGCCATCAGTCAGACAGATATGGGAAAGTTAAGGTAAACTAATGTATTTTAAATTGCAACTTAATATCTTATCTTATATATTACTGGCGTTACTTCAAAAAATAATATAATTATGTTGTACGCATTTCATGTCAATCTAATCATGCATGTTAATCAATAACTATAACTCTTGCTAGTCGTTTGATATGTGTTATTGCATCTTATTGTTGCTAATGGCTAATGTTGTTGTTTTTTTAAACAATACTGCTGGTGAAAAAAATATTGCTATGTTGATTCCAGATTTCATGCTTATCGTACAAGAGGAAATTTTTATTGATACAAATAATTTTTAGGATCAAAAAAAATTGATGACATAATGTTGTGCATTTTCTTTGATAAACATTGATTGAATTAAACATGTTTTATTATTATTTTCCATTATTTTCTACTTAAAAAATTATTTTGTATTTAAAAAAAAGGGTTGATATTAATGACATTAGAATCGTTTTCTATCAAAATGCTGCAGAGTAAATTAACTATTGTATACAAATGTTTTGACTTTATTGTGGGCTAATGTTTTTTGCTACCTTTCAGAGTTTAAAATAAACATTTCCATTTGCAGCCAAACTGGCGTAAACCTAAAGGTATTGACAACAGAGTTAGAAGGAGGTTCAAAGGTCAATACAAGATGCCAAACATTGGTTATGGTACCTGGAAAAAATGCAAACACATCTGCCCTGATGGCTTCAAGAGATTTCTGGTCCACAATGTTAGGGTAAGTGCAACAAGGGTGCATTTTATTTTACCAAGTAGAGATACTGAATGGTTGATTGTGGTTACACAGTTGTTAGGCTGTAATCCAACTAAATGATGTGTAGGTTTATTATTTTATTAATAATGAACTTGAATAAAAACTGAACAAGTTTTTTGTTTTTTTTTAGCAACAATGAATGTAACTTTTATTGACAGTTTTGAACTTCCACATAGAGTAATTGAAACAACTCACCTTTAAACAACATACATCCTTCTATCTCTCTCCCACCCCCTTTTTTTTTTTTTTTTTTTTTTTTTAAACTTCATTGTTAAGTACCCATACATCTGGTATATAAATTTGACTGTCTTTATTTAAACCTTCCATATTCAGCATTCCCCCTTTATCTGATATTAACCAGTGTTGTCATTTAGGGTCTACTGTTATGTGGTATCAGTTTAGATCTAGAAGAAAGCTTTTTTTTTTCCCCATCCTTTTTTATCTATCCCTTAGTCTAATGGACCGTTTGGGCATCATACAAGACTCGTTGGCCGTCTTTCTCCATTCCTGTCTTTTGCCTTAGTTAGAACCTCTTTCGATAGCAGGCCCGTCCATTCTTTTATGTTGTCCTCTCATCGCTTTCTCTGTTTGCCTCTTCTTTTTCCTGGTACTGTTATCAAAGGAAGTCTTTGCGAGCCTCGAAGATCTTGTAATATGGACATAGATTTTAAGAAATTTATGATTTTAAACATATTGCTGAAGTCAAGTTTTCAATAAAACAATGATAGAAACCCAGTTAACGTTTATATACGAAGACAATCTTGATACCATACCAGATAGCAACATGAAAAGCATCTCAATGAGAATAAATGTTCCATTTAAGAGTTTGGTACATCTCTGTTTTAATTTATTTACTTAGGTTTTGTTACAAAGAAAATTACTGTTAAATCAAATGTTTTTTCTTTCAGGAGTTGGAAGTATTGCTAATGCAGAACCGTACATTTGCAGCTGAAATTGCACACAATGTTTCAAGCAAAAAACGCAAAGATATTGTAGAACGCGCTCAGCAGTTAGCCATTAAAGTGACAAATCCCAATGCTCGCCTCCGCTCTAAGGAAGACGAGTAAACTATTCTGTTTCATTAAAAAAAATAAAGGTTTTAAAAAATAACATCTTTGCTTTTCTTGATAATTTAGTAGAGTCTTTTGTAGTGCTGCTTTTGAGTTTGTGAATACTGGTGCAAGATTTCAGTGTTAAATGTTAATAGTTACACATCAATTTCCCATTTTTATACTGCCAGCTTATATCTATGTGGTGGACACAAATGTTCATTCTGTGAAGAGCCACAATGGTGCATAAATCTGTCAAATGAAAATTGTACAACAAAACAATTTTAACATTGGCACATGCACCTTGTTGAAATCTCATAATTCGTAGTTAGAAACAAAAGTTACTATTGTAAACTAAAGATTATTTTTTTATTAGCAATAAGTCCACCACAAGTCTAGGATTAAATTTAAAATGTTATATTTACACTTTTAGGTTTTCTTCCACCAAGGAACCAGTTTATAGTTATTGACCCAGTTTTTAAAATAAAGATAAAAAATTGCATATTTTCATATGGTACACAAATAATGACAAAAATCCTGCTTAGGTAGCCATTAAAAATGTATTGGGAATAAACAGACTGGAGGTCAAGCAGATCCCAACAAATGGCAAACTGACAATTGGTACACAGACAAATTGTTTACTGGATATTGTTATATTCTCGTCATGATTAATTTGTTTACATTAAAGGAGAAACAATTTTTTTATTATTTTAAAGAATTGTGATATACAATTAGCTAGCTGGAATATTGCACATTATAGGCAAAATATACTAATATAGGCAACCTTTTTACTTTGTTAAATAATATTTAATAGGAAAAAATATATATTAATGTGGAAATATGCTTCAGTCTTTTGGTGGTAACTGCATGTATGTTACTATTCAGCAAAAATCAGTTGGTGAACAGCTTGTCTTGGAACCCAAATGCAATAATATAAATACCGTATCTAGGTACAACCTTAAACAACAAGCTGACACGGAATAAACATCTTTACACCATGACTTATCCTAGGAAATTGGAAAAGTTGATGAAACAATGCAACTTTGTATACAGCTAGTATTACTTCAATGTACAAAGACATTGACTAATAAACAAAATCATCTTGTATCATTCAAATACAGATGCCTTTTGTTCAAGAACTATTTCACGAAAGATGCCTTTCCAAAACATTTAGGTACCGGTACTTTCAGATAATTTGCACATATTACACCACAGTTACATACATCAGATCTGGAGGAAGTGATCAGCTCCTCTTCACCAAGGCTAGAACAGAGATTGCAGGACTCCTTTATTCCACTTTCAGCCAGGGTGTCCCAATAGAAAGAAAACTATGGAGAGCTCCCTGATTTGGAAACCACTGCGCAGTTCATCACATGTATTGGTCTAGTCATCTGAACACTCCAACATAATGAGAACGAAGAAGAAGAAGCCAGGGTGTTTTAAGATTGTGGCCAAGAATGTATCAAATTAATAAATTGCTGGTTGTGTGTGTGTGGATTTTTTTTGTGTTTGCATTTATCTATATCAGTGATGCCCACCCTAAATAAACAGCCACACTTTCTTTATAAAACAAAGATGTTGGCTTATTTTATATTCCACCAAAGAAAAAAAGGAAAGATCCGCCCACTTTTCCAGGTAGATTTTACATTCAGAGTCCTTGTTCATTAACGCACAAACGTTAAAGGTTATGGTATCAATCAATCAGAAAAAATCTGAGAGCCCTAAAGTAGGTAAAGATACATATTTTAACCTTTTTTTAGCGGCCCCCGAAAGGATGAAAAAAGAAACTATTAGTTTTGTGTGGAATGTCTGCCGACCGTCCGGACAGTTTAGATCTCGTAAACTAGAAAAGATAGTGAAAATACGATATTTTAGAACATTTCAACGGCTATTTTTTTCTTTTCTGAAAGCGAAAAATTTAATTTTTTAAATAAATTACGCAAGCATTTTTTTTTCATATTCATTATTAAAACACGGGAGGCTCTTTAGTAGGGGAGATGACAAATTACCATATTTTTAACACATGCAAATGGTTTTAGATTTTTGTCAATTTTTTTATTTTTTTTTACATTTGTATTGCTAAGGTAAGTTCTGTCATGCTAACTACTACATTTACACACACACACAAAATGTTTACGTTTTTTTTTTAAGAGAAAAAATCTATTTAGTATGCATTTAAGTTGGACATAATTTAAAACAACAATTTATAAATAGTTTTTCATATTATCGCGTGAACTGCATTGCTGCACTATGGCTATGAAACACTCAACTTACTTAGGTCCTCATGCGCCATTCGGCGCATTGATTGGCAAGCTGTCTCCATAAAGATCTGTCAATGGCAGTGTCTGAAGCCTCCTCCTACCTGGTGTCCACTGTTTTGAGGTCCTTTATGAATGTGTGGCGCCAAGTTATGCGAGGACGTCCCTGCTTGCGCTTTCCTCGAATTGGCAACTCGCAACTCTTGGTATGCGTATGTCATTTTGTCGGAGAACATGTCCCGCAAACCTCATGCGACGCTCTGTCACAACCTCGCTAAGTGTTCGACTCCCAGTTCGGCATAGGATTTCCTTGTTTGAGACCCGATCTGTGTAACCGACTCTCAAAATCCGTCTCAGCCATTTTTGTTGAGACACATTTATTCTTTTCTTAATTTTGACAGATGACTTCCATGTCTCATATGCATATGTTGCTGTTGGGATGACGATTGTGTTGAGAAGGTGTATTTTTGTCTCGAGTCCAATAGCTTGGCTTGTCCCAATAGGCTGCAGTTTTTGAATAATGCTCCCTACCTTTCCTATTCTGCACGCTACATCATGGTAGGCATCCCCATCATTTGTTATGATGCTGCCAAGATAGGCTATGTAAACTTGTCCAACTCTTCAAGCTTTGGCTCCCAAAGTCTGACTGGGGCACCCTTTGCCTTAACACTTAACTAAAGGATTTTTTTTTTTTTTTTTTTGAGGATTTGAATAAGAGATTGACCCTTTACAAAACAATTAGATATTCATTATAAGGCATCAGTTAGGCCAGGTTCACATCTAACTTAACATTCACTTTCATCTATCCTGGACCTTCTTTCTCCATTCTTCTCTGTTATTTGTCTGTGATAGAATTTCATTCTGATGTTCTTTCTGAAAATATTGAAACCTGGGTGGACCACTTCGAGGGCCGATTTTTAGTTTGTGTTTCCACCCAAACTGTTTTTGTAACCTTGTTTACTTTTGGTAAGGGGTTTTTCTCCAATTTGTGCCGACGTTTCGGCGGGCCGGATTTTGGGCATCACTGATCTATATTATTATAGTAGTATACAGCTAGATAATGTCTTACTGAATTTTCATGTTTGGGTCAATAAAATCACTGGTATCTTATGTTCTGGGTATCACAATGTGTTTGTGCCGAGCTACACGTGGCCATTTAAGTACTTTATACAAGGGTTATACTATCAGGCCACAACATTTTTCAAGAGGTTGTTAAGTTGTAAAGTGATGAATAAAAAGTATTTACATGCACAATGTTTTCTTATTTATTTTTCTACAAATATTTCTCCAGACGTCAACGATTGAGAGCCACAACTTTTCTGCCTTGGAATTTGATTGTTTGAAAGCTTCCCATTTCCTTTAACCTATTCACCTATATTTGAACATGCCTAGTTTGGCCTTTTCGCTATGTTCAACTTTGGTCAAATGCATAGTTATCCATAAGTTACTAGAACCCATCATTCGTAAGTCTTTGAGATTTACACTGCAAAATATGAGCCTTAGCTGCAAAGTATACTGATACACTACTAGAGTTGAATATTCTTAAAGTATTTTTATGCATGTAATATTGAAGCTTTTTTTTATATATATATAAATGCTTCCCCGTGGTTTTAAATGTTATTCCAATGTATATTATGCATTTTTGTTTCACATTCTATAACTTTGTTGGAAAATGTTTGGGATGCTATTGGTAGTTGTACTCTATAGTCAATGCAGTCAGTTTCCTTTAAGTTCTGCAAAGCATAAGTAGGTCTACGCCTTGGTGCTATCTCCCCTTTTCTCACATAATCTTCTATAAGGTACTTTACTATTTACGAGTATTGGAAAAACCATTTGATCTTATAACAAGTTTAATACCATAAGAAGTTTGTCTTTAACAATCCTTATTTTACGATCCCTGACATCTGCAATGACATGCCAACTTCAAATGAATTAAGTTGGTGCAGATAAGATTCCAGATGAAGTAATTTAGATGGAAGGTGATGACTTAATTGTGGCAGACAAGCAAAAGATCAACCCCCTTCTGTGTGTGTCATGAGTACAGAGCAATGAGCTGGACCAGTAATCTTAGCCAAGTTCTTGATTTGATTTTAAAAAGCAGGAAAAAAAAAATTAAACACTGAAACTTTAACCCTGGAGACTGAGTGACAACATTTAAGAGATCTTTATTTTGTCTTCTTTATTTATTAGTACAATAAGAAGCACTTGTATATAAACTTACTTTTTGTTAGTTTCAAACTTTAAAGGGATGGCCTCTTTCTCTACACAAAGTATAAATGGACTAATTCAATTCTACTTAACCACCACATGTTAAGTACAATTGTTCAATACCAAACAAAATAATTAATTAATTAGTTAATTAACTAATTGGTTTTAAAATTTTTATTATTGATTCTTGTTTGGTCAGGTACAATAAATAATTGTGCAAAACTTCAACATGATCCGAGAATGAGCGTAGAAGAAATAACGTGTACACACTTTTTAAAAGATAGACCAAGGGAGTTGATATAAGCTTTGTAAAAAATAAATAGTTTATTTGAATAATACTTGCATAATGGCTACATGTTAAAAACAATATGAGCAAATGAGTAAAAACTGGACACTTCTTTCTTAATATAATTAGCTGTCGTCTTGTCATGTTCTAGGTGAGGATTTCCCCATTAAATCTGTCAGCTTGGCCAAGTCATTTTCAGCACGCTTGATTATCTCAGCAGCTATTTCACCTGCAAACAAGATAATAATTAGTCATTGTCTTAACGTCAACAAAATATATAAATAAGTTCACCAATATTTGCATTATTGCATGTGACAAAGATGGCCGGCTGGTTGTGAGGTATATGCTCTTCTGGTTGTTATGACGGCTCTGGGTTTAAATCCCACCCACTGCCATTCTCTTTTTTGAAGGAGTCATTGTGTCAATTTTCCCCCCCTAGAATTATAATTATTGAAACGTTTGCATGAGAAAGAAATACCAAGAATGGAATGTTTTAGAACAGCTTTAAAAAAAAAGGGGATTTGATCTCAGATGCTTTAAAACATCTGATGTATTTCTTTTTATAACCTGTCATGGAGTGACAGACCATCACACCGTTTGTAAATAATGTTATGGTGTCCAGTTAAGTATAAAACAGCCCATCAGGTAGCTCTGTGTTAATATTTTTGATATGATGGGTATAAGTGAAATAAAATATAAAAAAAAATCAGTTATATAGTTTGTGGGAAAGTATGCAAAAACTTAATTTTCTTTTCATTTATTCAAGACTACTGTGAATGATTACTATGTAGCTTAATCAACAAAGAGAAGGAAGGAAAACCCTAAAATATGAAACCTTAAAATATGAAAATTCGAACATCAAGTTTAAATTTCTGAAAAAGCCAGCAAAAAAGTTTTTTTTTGCTTATCTGTTTTATTATCTTTGCCATCACCTATTGATCAGATAATACATGAGAACTGTAGAGACAAACAGACATTCATACACAACTATCAATTCCTGAAGGATGCCCACCCTTACAGTACAGATATGTCAGAGCTATACAAAAAGGTCAGTTTCTATCAGAGCCATTATAATGCAAGGACATCCAAAAACTTATTGCAACAAGAATTTTTTTTTTATCTGATTGTATTCACTATTCTTATACATTGCTTTTAGGTTAATTTAACCATATTGAAACTGCATTTTTGTACATTTAGATAAATTTAATTAAAACAGCTATTTTACATTCGTTCACATTCACATGCATACAGCAAAGTGTTAGTTTTTATCTTCTTATCTTATACAACACAGATGTTACTTCAAAAAAGAAGATGATTACGTCCTACGCGTCATGCATTTAGTCATGCATATTAACCAATGACTTAAATTCTGCCAAGTCACTGGTTTTTCTGGCTAGCTCAGGCAACCCATTCCATGCTCTAATAGCACTAGGGAAGAAGGAGTATTTGTACAAATTTGTCCTAGCATATGGGACGAGGAATGTGCCTTTATTTTTGTGTCTTTCAGAGTATTTTATTAAATTTTGTTTTTGTATTTGAAGATTATGGTTCAGTGTTTTATGTATAATTGCTACTTTACTTTTGAGTCTTCTGTCCTGAAGGCTTTCTAAATTTAGTGATTTTACTAATGGTGTTACCCTAGTCAAATGTGAATATTCGTTTGTTATGAATCTCACTGCTCTATTTTGTGTTTGTTCCAGTTTCTTAATGTTTTCTTGAGTTGAGGGGTCCCACACGGTGGATGCATATTCTATTATTGGCCTAACCAAGGTTAAATAACATTTTAGTTTTATGTTCTTATTTGATTTATAGAAATTTCTTTTAATAAACCCTAATGCTTTGTTGGATTTTTTTATAGTTTCATCAATATGTGGATTCCATGACAGTTTTTCATTTATTATAACACCTAGGTATTTTGAGTTTTTAGTCTGTGTTACTGGTTTGCCATGAATAAGATAAGTGGAATTAATTTGTTTTAGTTTTTTTGTTACTCTTAACAACTGACATTTTTCTGGGTGGAAAGACATGCTCCAATTTGATTCCCATTTCTGTAATTCATCTAATTCTCTTTGTAAAATATCTGTGTCTTGTTTTGTTTTTATTGTTCTATATATTATGCAATCGTCTGCAAATAATCTGACTTTTGTTCCTGAACTAATGCAATTTGGTAAATCATTTATGTAAATTAAAAATAGTAGTGGACCCAAAACTGTTCCTTGAGGTACACCTGAGTTTACTGTTATTGGTGTTGATTTAGAGCCATTTATTATTACAGTTTGTTCTCTCCCTATCAGAAAATCTTTAATCCACTGATGCAGTGGACCGTTAATGCCGAAATATTTTAATTTTTTAAGCAAACTATGGTGGTGAACTTTGTCAAAAGCCTTGGAAAAATCTAGTAAGATAGCATCTATTTGTTCACTATTATCTAAACCTTTTGAAAAATCATCAATTAGTCCTATTAGTTGTGTTTCACATGATCTATATTTCCTAAAGCCATGTTGGTATGGGGTGAGGACATTATGTTTGTCTAAGTGGTTTATGATATTGCTACATATTATGTGTTCTAGTATTTTACATGTGATGCTGGTAAGTGATACTGGTCTGTAGTTTCCTGGATCAGATTTTTCTCCTTTTTTAAATAGGGGGGTGACATTAGCTTCTTTCCAGTCCTTTGGTACTCTGCCCTGGTTAAGCGATGCTTGAAAGAGTATTTTGAACACTGGGGCTAGCTCATTGCTTAGTTCTTTGAGTAATCTAGCTGAAATACCATCAGGTCCAGACGCTTTATTTGGTTTGGTGTTGGCTAATAGTTTTTTAATTCCATTTTCTTGTATTACTAAATTTTCTATGTTGTCTACTTGGTTCAAATTAAGAAATATGTCTTTGTCTCCTGGGGCTGAGAATGCTGATGCAAAGTATTTGTTTAGGATGTTTGCTTTAGTTTCATTATCATTATGTATTATGTTATGTTCATCTTTTAATGGCGCTATGCCTGTTGTTTCCATTTTCTTAGACTTAATGTATGACCATAGGTTTTTGTTGTTATCTTTAGATATTACATTGTTGATGTATTCACTCTGCAGCTGTCTGCTTACTTTTTGGGTTAAGTGTTTAATTTTTATATACTTTTTGTAAACTCTTTCTGCCTTGGTTGCTTTAAATTTTCTATATAGGTTTTCCTTCTGTTTACAAAGCTTCTTTAGTCTATTATTAAACCAGCATTTATTTATTTTGTTTGATGTGTATTTAGTTGGTATATGATTTTCTATAATGCTTTTAAGATGGTTTTTAATGAAATTCCAGAGGTCATCGACTGGTTGGTTAATGTCTTTTTCTAATAAGAATGTTTGTTGAAAGTTTAATGCAGCTTGGTGTAGTTGTGTTAGGTTACATTTATTCCAGAGTAAGATTTTTCTTTTGGTTTTTGTATTGGCTACTGCTTTTATCTGACTGTGTATTTTTATGATCTCATGGTCTGATAGACCAGGGATAATATCATAATCAACTACTAATCCAGGTCTGTTGGTTAAGAAGAGATCTAATGTGTTGTTTAATCTAGTTGGCTTTTTAATGATTTGATCTAAACTTAGGTTGTGTAAAGTTTCTATGAAAAGCTCATTTATGTCCTTAAGGTTTTGGTGTTTATCTATGGTTAGTGTTTTCCAATTTATATCAGGTAGGTTGAAGTCACCCATAATCCAAAAAACTGCATTTTTATTTGTCTCTTTAAGTGTAGTAATCTGATTACATAGTTCCTGCATGTATTCTAAACTAGAATTTGGTGGTCTGTAAATGCTGCCTATTATAAGGGATGTTGAGGTGGTATTAATTTTACAAAATGTAGATTCTATGTTTTTTGAGTTAGGTAAGGTAATTTCTTCTGCTATAAGAGTGTTTTTTATTGCTAAAAGAACTCCTCCATGATTATCAGCCCTATCTTTTCTAAAAATTTCATAATTACTATTGAAAATTTCTGCATTATAAATTTCAGGATGTAGCCAAGTTTCTGTTCCTGCAATTATGTCTGGTTTCTCACATTCTAATAAAATTTCTAAGTCTGCTGTTTTGTTCCTAATGCTTTGAAAATTTATTACTAAGGTTTTAAGGTATTTTGGTATTGCTTCTTTGGTAGGTTTGTTTAGTGAGGCTGTTGTATTAATTTTAGTAGATTTAGGTTTAACAGGAGTGGATCTGGCTAGTGGTTGGTGAGTTGGTTTTGGGATGGTGTTTAGGATGTTGAATGGGTTAGAAGTGTCCGCATCAAAGGAATCAAACAGTCCTGATGTAAACTGAGGTAACCCACACGGTACACAGTGCCATGATGCATCTTTGTTGCCTAAGGCATAATACACAGGTGTATTCATATGGAGACATGATGCATGGTACCATTCATCGCAGGTGTCACATTGAATGGCTTTCTGTTTCATGGTGCATACTTTTTTGCAGATGTTGCATCTATCTTTAGATCTAGGCCCTGGATTTGATTCTACATCCCCTGCTATTAATATTAACAGTGAAAGGTATTTATTTCTACTGTGTCTGATTGAGAACTTCCATTTGTGATGGGTAATCTTCTTTAATGTTATGGATGTGTATGTTAGGTTATTTTTTAAGTTGCATTGATCTAAAGTGTGATGATTGATTATGACTGTTGTTTCCTTTTTAAGTTTAGTGTTGACTGAGGTAGATCTAGTTTTGTGTTCAGCTAGTGTGTATTTAGTAATTATTAGGATAAACAGCCAGAGCAATTTCATGATGACTGTTGTTGATTTTAGTTTTAAAAGGTCTAGTCTAAATCTAGTTTAAGGTTAAAAATGCCTAAGATGGCCTAAGCTAAGTCTAAGTCTAAAGTGATAGCTAATTTACAATGACAATCAAATGGTTTATTCAAAATATAGACCTAGACTAGATCCAGATCTAATTCTAGATCTAGATCTAATGGTAGATCAATATATTTATGTGTTTAACTAACTTTAACTAACTATATAGAGTATTACTATTAGTTTATAATTAGTAGTATTTGTAGATGATTAGTAGATCTAAGGCCTTAATTAAAGTCTAAGTCTAAGACTGACTAGATCTAAAAATATAAAAATAAATATAGACTAAATAATATTAAATATAATTATAAGGATTAGTTGATTAGTAAGACAAAATAGTCCTAAACTAAGAGTTGTTAATTTGAATTAATTAGTGGAAATAATGCTGAATTAAGTTTTTGGCCATGAATTCTTTGAAAACTTTGTATTTCATCACACCTAGTTCCTACTCTGGCAAAGGAATGTTCTAGTGCACCAACATAGCTGGTAAAAAGTGAATAGGCTTAAAAATCGTTTACTGTACAAAATAAATTTTTATTAAAAGTATCATTTTACTGGAGAGTGATCTGTTTGAGATAATATTAGTTATCAACTAGAAGATATACAATACAAGAATAGGTTAAGATCAATGTGAGGATGTATGTAAATAGTTTTTTTTGTTTTTTTTTAAAAGACAGCTGGAGATAGTGATTCTATTTAACTTTTAAACAAAATTTGTTGAAGATAATATATTTCAATAAAGTTACAATACGGAAATGTAAAGAACCTACTTCCAAGTTTGGATCCCTCGACCTGGTTAATTTTCTTTTCTATGCTGTTGAAAATTCGAGTGGTTGGTGTGGATGTGTTGCTGAGATCAGATGTCAATGAAGATGTCTCTGATCTAGCTATGCCACTCATCTGTGGGTCCTGATTCTCAATATCCTGAAACAGGCTAAAGTAATCTGGGTGCAGAGTTTCTTCAATGGTGAACCTTTCTGGCATTTCTACAGACTTCTCCAAAAGAAGTCGAGCCGCTTGCAGTGTGTCATCATGTTGTTTGGAATACTTCCTGATCTTTTGCTTACATGGCATGCTATGATCCAAGAATTGCTTATCTTCAAACCCTAAAGCATTGGTATCTACCAGGCTTGGGCCAGGCCTATCTGAAGAAGAATTAAAATATGGACTCATGCTGCGCATGCTAATGTCTAAACTGTCCTCTTTTGTTGCAAATAATGATGAACTGCCAGTGTCATTAAGTTTGCATTTCTTATCTGCCATCTCTATCACTTTGTCTTGTAAAACTGTAGGGGAGAAGGAATTTCTATTTTTTTCCACCTCCTCGTTGAAGGATCGTGTCAGATCCCTGCTCACCTTAGACTGACGAATATCCGCAAGAGTTCTGACCTTCCTGATACGACACGGTTCATTTTTTCTAAGCAAAACTATGTCATCCACTGAGGAGGACTTCTCCTGAGATGACCAGTGGCTTAAAAAGCTTCCATCAATTTCTTGACTAGTATCAGTCTTCTGATTGAAACCAAGGAAATACTCTCGAGGAGTTTCTGCTGTGAAAGAGTTGGCTGAGCAGACGTCACCTTTATCAAGGCCATGGAATGGGACACTGGGAAGCGAGTCCAGGCAAGCTAAATTAGAGTTGGAGCCACATTCATGGTGAGTGGACTGCAGGCTGGCCGTCTGATAACCAGTATCTTGACTGGACGATGTCTGTGGAGCTGAGGCAACGTCATTGGTGGATTCTGTAGATGTCACAGATGTTAGGAAAGACTTTCTAGAAAAGCCACCAGATCTGTTAGAGATTGGATCACTGTCCTGAGAAATAGCAAAGGACATGGCTTCGTTGTTATACCCACTTGCTTCAGCCATGAGGTGTGTCTCTGAAAAACCTTTCTGGACCATAGTTCCAGCAGTTTCCCTGGCATCATCTTCAGAGTCATCAGGATCATCTGTTGAAATAAAATTGATTCCTTTGAAAAAAAAAAGAACAGTGTTATGTTGTTTTTTTTTACTTAGATTCAGATAGTAAAGGGCTTTGTCCTGTAAGGTTAGCTTAATGATCAACAGTTTAAATAAAGTGACTCATTAATTGCTCAAAACTATCAACATATAACTTAATGTTAAGGAGATAATTTGCACAGGTGAACTTACACAACTATCTTTATGACTTTTTAAAAATAACTCATTGTGTGCCTCCTGTGTGGATTCATTTTATTGCTATGTCTTATTTCAATTTAAATTTTAGAATCCAGAAATGTTTTTTATATAGGGTTAATTAAATAACACAGCCAAGCCCTAAGCCATCTAGATGACAAAAATAGTCATCATTGATTCGATATATGAACTAATTATATTCATAATTATGTAGGTTAGATTTAAAGAGAAATAAGTTGGGTTTTTTTTTGGGTTATAAGAAAAAGATAGAGAACACTACACCTATGATTCCTAATATTTATCCTAAAGTTACCAGTACACTACCTTTCAACACAAAGCCTCATAAACTCAAACTTTAATCCTCATTTAAATGATTACATAGTTTACGTCAGGGGTGGGCAACCTTTTTCTACAGCTTTAAAAAAAATTTGGGGACCGGCAGGCCGCATAAATTATTCTTTTTTTTTACTCCCAATAGAGGAATTACAACAAAAGTTAGCAATTTCTTGAACTAATTTTACGAATAATTTTTTAAATTTTGTTATTGTCATTTTACATCACAACATTTCACCACAAATGTACAATTGTACTTAATGTGAAGCATTTAACTGTAGAAGTAGCTTACTAGTTGTTTTGTTCTTGCGACTGCTGTCAAATTACAGCCAGTGAAAATCGACCTGTTCTAACACTTCATAATTTTGAAACAAACGAAACAAACACAGATGAATTAGGTTCCGAATAATGTGACAGCTTTGCAGCAAAGTTTTCTTAAGTATGGGAATACAGCTTCTGGCAGTCATGAAACTTCTGTGGAAGAACTTACTGGAATTACTCTTTCAGGTCATAATTTGCTTGGAGGTATGTCATCTGGAGCTAAAACTGTGAGCTGATGATATTGAAAACTAGTTCCAAGATCTTGACGTCTTAAAATCAAGGCATCCAAATAAGTCTTGTAATTTCATCCATTTCACTAGAAATAGTTTCACCTTTCAGCTAATGTAAATGATAAGACCCAATTTCACTTGTTGCCTCAAGAAGTGGAATAACTTTGTTTGAAAAGATTTAAGAGGCAGATACATTTCATTTGTAACAAAAACATTGCAATGTCTCCAATGATAACCATGAAGTCTCTCTTCAACTCTTCATTAGAAATATTAGTAACAAAGTCACAGTCAATGTCCTTCAATGAACCTAACTATTTCTTCCTTGAGATTCCATATTCTTTTGGCCAGCGGATATTACTGTGTTACCGAACATCGGAATGTTTTTGTCACCACCTCAAAGTTGGTGTCATAGTGTAGAAACCCTATTTTAATATTGTGAATGTTATTCACAACTCATGTTGCACTAAGGAGAACACTTTTGACCTTGAGTGAACCAGAGTTAAAGGCAGTCAGTCAATATAGGGAGTTGGTAGCAAGCACTTGATATAGTCAGTTGAGTTAGTTATTTAAAGAAGTTGGTTATAGATTAGTTACTAAGTTGTCATTATATTCCCCATATTTCTATAGAGGATTAATGCTGATCATTCCTGAATTGAATTGTGTATCATATTCACTATGTGGTGTTATTACTTAAATTAAACTTTTTTGTGTCTGCTACAACAAGTATCACTTCCTTATTCTGTGCATTATAACATTATAATATGAACCTAATGTCACCACCACGCCTACATAGATAAACCGACAATAATATCACAGCATCAAAACATAACCACAGTGACATTTATGGTGTCAAAAATACAGCGGTGACAGTTTTGTTTCCAAATCTTCAAATACTTCTCGGAACTGCCAGTGATGGCCGGCAAATAATTGGAGGCTCTTGGCAAAGTGAATTTGGTGGTCTCAAATAAAAAAAAATTTAAATAACACGACAACAGTAAAATTATTAAATTTATTAAAAACCTATTGTACTTCAACAATAACATTGAAGACAAGTTTAGCTATTTCTTCTTTAAAATAATAAGAAGGAAGTCTGTGCAAGGCCCTCACCAATTGGTGACCCTAAGCACTTTGTCTATGCCTAAGGCTGGCCTGTGCCAATAATACGATCATTGAGAAATCAATTCCAACAATATATTTGATATTCAATGCTTAATTTTATTAAAAAGCCTGTTTTTCTTAGTCAAAGCACGAGCTCCATTAGTTGTTACACTTGCCATCTTGTACAAGCTGACCCAAAACTTTCAACACAGTTTTTGATAGAATTGAATAAATACTGGCTTGTATGTATTTGTTATTCACTGAATGTTTCAAAATATTGCCATTAAGAATAATCTTTGTTTACTTTAAACTTTTTAGAATGACGTTTAAAGACAATGTTTCTTTACCCTCTTCATGATAAGTGATAAGAATCAGAAGTTTCAATTATTTCTGGATCTATAGATAATTACAATTATTTATATAAATATATTTGCATTTTTAATGTGTGCGAACACCTGATATATTTAAGCGCCGGCAGGCAGCATAAAACACTTCGGCAGGCCGCATGTTGCCAGTGGGCCGTGATTTGCCCACCCCTGGTTTACGCCAATCTACCTAAAAAGGGAGGCTGTGGTATATAGGCTCCACAGATATTGTCAAAAAAATCAGGAAAGGTTTCAAACTGACACTAGGCTTCAAGTTCTTTGCTAACAAATCCAAATACTAAACAACACACACAAAATAAACAAGTTTAATAATAATAATAAAAAAAAGACAAGTAAAGGCTGAGCAATATTAGACTTACCTAGTATTGAAGAGAAATCTAACTGCATGACTGTTCTAGCATGATCAACATCCTGGCGAGGGAAGAACATGTCAGAAGTTCTAAAGGCCTGACCTGTTGAAGTTTCAGTAGTAGAACATTACATTTCTTTGTAAAAATGTTTTTCTTTTAAAACTTAGCAAGAATGATGTGTAATATGTAAAAGAAAACATTCAGTTACTATTGCTATACAACAGAACTGTTGTTGATTGATCCAAAAACTTTTTCCTTCAAAGATGAAAGGCAGGAGGAGGTCACCATGGAATGAAACATTCTACCTTTATTGATTGGGCTGAGACAAGTTGTTTTTTTTGTCAAATCGGTAAAAAAAAATGTAGATGTTTATTTAGTTTTCCACCATGAGGACTTAAGCAGTTAGCAATTGTGGTGTGGTATGGTGGTTATCAAATGTGTTGAATAAAGTAATGACAGATAACTAAGAGGTTCAGAATTTGAGTTATTCATAGAGGTTGCTTAAACTTGCTTTTATTTTTTAATGCAAATTTTAAATTTCTTTCTCTAGTGTTTTTCCTAACTCAGGCAACACTCTGTTTAATTTCGTTTCTGATATAAGCCCTACTTCTATTAAACAGACTGACTTGATATGGATTAGAAAAAAACCTAACAAGTACAAGTTTTTTTGTGTTTATCTTACTTGTGCCGCTGCCAGCAGGAAACAGTTCAGGGGATGCTAAAAGGTCGGTTTCAGACAGAGCCAAGTGATTTCCCCTACTGTGAGGTGACTGTTCAATAGGGCTAGAAGAGAAATGACCCTTAAAAAAAAAAAAAAAAAAAATTTTCATCCATAAAAATGAATCTAATAATACATACAATACTGTAAAGCTAGTTAGTTTCAAACTTTTCAGCAATGACATAATTCTGCACAAAAGTATAAAGGGGACTAATGCAATCTAAATCAACACATCTGTACAATTTCTTTCCCTTGTTCAATACCAAACAAAATATTTAATTACCAATAGATAATTAATCAGTTAGTTAACTGTTTTTTTATATTAATTCTTGTTTTGTCAGGTACAAGTAATAATTGTGCAAAATTTTAACTCGATCCGAGACTGGGTGTAGGAGAAATAATGTGTATAGACTTTTTACCAGACAGAGTAAGTTGATTTTAGCTTTGTAAAAAAAAAAAAGTAAATAAAAATACAAACATACAGAGTTGATATTACTGCTGGCTTCTTTCTCCCATTCAGGTGTCATCTGTTTGGCCGGAGAGGGTGAACTGGACACATCCTCAGCTTGCCTAAACACAATCAGATAAACTTGATATGATTGTAAGTAAGAATCAATTTTAAATCGTACATTTATGGCAGGAGTAGTTTGATAATTAAGCTTTTCATCTCCCAGGCTAATAAATAACAAAAAATACATGCAAACAGCTGATAATAATATCTTGTTAAAAATTCAATAGTCTTGGTTAGTTCTTATTTTTCTAAGGATATTAGTTCTAGTTTCTGTTGTAGTCAGCAGCATAGAGAACACCAACAATTCAGGATAACTCACCAATAGTTGCAGTAATACAAAAATTCATAGAATATAAGAACTAGTCAGGCCAGAAAACATAATTTGTTTAAACTAATCCATTGAGTATGTTCTATTAACATCATGGCTGCAGCTCTTTCAGTATTATAGAATTTGAGAAAAATGAAATGGTTAATTAAAATTTCAGACTTACCTTGAAGGTACTACAGGTAAACTCTAGCTACTATCATTGTCATACTTATCTTGAAAAGTAATACTGTTGAGCTCAGGATGCTATCATTGTCAGACTTACCTTGAAGGAAATAGAGGTGAGCTATAGCTGCTATCATTGTCAGACTTACCTTGAAGGTACTACAGGTGAGCTCTGGCTGCTGTCATTGTCATTAAGCTGATTCAACAATTTTCTTCTGATAAATGAGTTTACCATAAGGTCTGAAGATGAGGATGAATCTGTCCTGGATGCTGGCAGCTGATACTTTCCTATAATTGGATATCAGAGTAAAAAAGATGGAGCATTTTGTTTAAGAATATAATGCACTTATAAAAATTCAATCATTTCAAACTGTTGACAGATAATGTAAAAGTATTTTATTCATTCAATTTAAACTAAAGGCCTCTCCGCCTATTTACATTTCTAAAATTACAAAATCCTGTTGAGAGAGGACGAAAGGTGAGCGATAGAGAGAGAGTCAGGAAAATTGAGTGAGAGAGAGAGAGAGACTGAGAGAGTCAAGGAAGGTGAGTGAAAGAGAGAGAGTAAGAAAACGAGAGAACAATTAGTGTACATACAATTAATTTTTTTTCTTCTCATTTATTTTAAGTGCCATATAAAGTAGATCTACTTTTTTTTTTTTTTTTTTACTTGTTCCCAACTCATTTTTTCACCTGAGATTTCCTCCCCAGCATATCTTCAAGCTGTGAATGAATTTTTGAAAATGCTTGTATAATTTCTGCCATTCAAGTGAAACATTATTTGACAAGGCAGAAGGATTTTTTTTTAAGCCCTTCAATTTACATTAACAAAAAATAAATTATTTACTAGAATGCAGCCTACCTTCCAACTCTGCTATTAGATCAACTTTTGGTGGGACTGACATAAGAGTTTGACAAGACACTGTTAGAATATAAAAGTTTTAAATTACATAAGCAAAATTCACACAGAAAATAAATCTGTACCTTAAGATGTAATTATGACTTTAAAAAAATCTCAACCCTCTTAAACTTCCAAACAAAATAAAATACTCAGTGAAAATAATAAAATCAGTTTCTGCTCCGATCGCTAAAAAAAAGGTTTTACAATCAATTATTTCACTTCAAACAGGACTAGAGTCTACATTTCAATCATCTTGAGTACACATTTGAAAGTATTTGGTATGTGGTTTGTTGCTTTTATCTCACTCGGGGTAGGGATGTAACAAGTAATCCGCACCCCAGTCCAAAAAGTCCGCCACACCATTCCACTAAGGGGGCTGTCATCAGAGACCCATGGCTGAAGTGGCGGTCCCTGCATGGAACAGCGACGGTTACATTATAGGAATATGAGATAAACTCCCTGCAGCCAGTACTGTTCTCGGCCACTTGTAGCGAGTGGGGTCCAGGAATGGGGACGGTGCGCTGTGTTCACGGCATGGCCCGGTTTGGCCCATTCAACCAACATGGCTGTCTACCGCTGGGAGCCCTCAGACAGGATGCGGAATCCCTTGTCCAGGCCTGGTTGTTGGATAAAAGCCTTTCTAACAATCAACAGGATAATGGCGCCCACGTAGGCGCTGATTCCCTTCTGGACTTCATTGAAGGTATGTGGGGGAAGACGGAGGGACCCAGTTGTCTGGGGCCCAAATATTTCTGGGGGTGGACCAGATGTTATAGTAAACAAGTTAATTCAATTATAAGAGCATTCATTTCCAGAAGAAACATTTTTGATCTGGAAAAATAAATTTAGTTTTGTGTGTCTGTAGGAAACTGTAGTGAGGAGTGCTCAATGTCTTAATTAGAATCTGCAAGAAACTGAAAAGAGAGAACTCTCTGTCTTAACTAGAGTGTGCAAGAAACAGTGTCAAGAGAAGAGACTATCTCAAAAAGAGCTTAAAGGTTGAATGGTGATATAATAAACAGTTTTTGATATTTTTTAAAAGGCAGTTATACAGATTTTACAATTCTTACTTTAAAGAAACGTATACAACTATACAATTTATTGTAATAGTTAAACATGACATAAAAAAAAAAAAGACCAGAATGTCTGCCGTGACCACGTGCCTGTTTTGGTGCTCCCAGGTGTTCGTGGTAAGGCATGACTTTCTTTCTGAGACCACGGAGAAGGAACAATGACCTCATTAGAGAAAAATTTATTGATTGCTGTTTGGATTTTGGCATCGTGGTCTCTATCCCTAAAGAGAAAAAAAAAAAAGCACACAAGGTGGTGAACCAGACACTAAATATAAAAACAAACACAAATTATGTTTAATACAAGTCTACAAAAATAAACTTATCTGAATGTGATGGTGGCTGAATTTTAAACCTAAAGAACATCTAAACTCTTATAGTGCCATCTTTCACCATTTTGTTATGACCAAATTTTAAAATAAATTGTCAACATTTGTGGTGAAGTAAAAATAATTATGCCAAGTTTAAAAAATGCTCCACTATTTTCATATATTATGACAGGCATTTCAAGAATACACAGTGTTTTACAAATGTCACCCCTCAATAAAAGAAACTAGGCAACCAATTTTTTTTCCTATGAAGCAAAAATCATGGCTTTATATCAACTTACAATTTTTGTTGATGCAGATGTTGCCTTCGTATCTCAGCTTCTTTTATATCCACTGGCATGAGAGCAGCTGTATGTTCCACTGACCAAAATGCCTAATATGTCATAGAAAAAAATTGATATTTAGTTGCCAAGGTAAGAAATGAATAAACTAAAAAAGTGCAAAGACTAAAACTTGTAAATAGAAAAGACAAAGTGCTCGAAATTAGATGATTTGCATACAAGTTATATTTATATAAAAGCAAAATATAAAAGAAACCTTCAAAGAATGAAACCTTTTAGACTCCATAAATTAAATTTATTTAATATGCCTTAAGAACAAGACAAGAATTAAAACTACACACCTCACTTTGATTAGGTTCCTTGCTTGCGGAACTGGTCACTTTGAAAAGGTTTGGGCTGAAGATGGGCATGTGCAGTCTGTCATGGTCAATCTCAAAAGGATTGACAAACTGTCGCCCAGGTGTAAAGCTGTAGGAAGCTGTGCTGGCAGGGGAAAGACGCTGTGGTGTAGAAGAATGGGAAGGTGTGGCAATGAACATGTCCTCATTTCTCTGGTTGCGGTTCGGCGTCTTAAACACAGCCTGTATATCATGGGTGCCAAATGGTGCTGGTAAAAAAATATTTTTGGAAACATCTTATCTTTAAAAAAACAAACCTCCAGCTTCTAAGGAAAAAAAAATAATGAAAAAGGGGATTGCTATATTTGTGTCTGTGAACCCTAAACTTTAATGGCAATGGAACCAAGTCTATGATGATTCATTTTGAAATGTAGGCAGAATTATTAAGAGTCCAGATAGCACAGCATCACAGGTTAGATATGAATGACCCACAGGGCGTAGTCTGAGCATCAATGTGTATGAAAATGGTGTCATATTGATTTTGTAGACTTTTACATTACATAATCTGTGTTTGTATTTAGCAGTATTATCTAGTTTTAAAAATTCACCAAATTGAGCACTTTTTTTTCTCTTCAGGGATAGAGACCATGATGCTAAAATCCTAACAGCACAGGGCGTAGTCTGAGCATCAATGTGTATGAAAATGGTGTCATATTGATTTTGTAGACTTTTACATTACATAATCTGTGTTTGTATTTAGCAGTATTTTCTAGTTTTAAAAATTCACCAAATTGAGCACTTTTTTTTCTCTTCAGGGATAGAGACCATGATGCTAAAATCCTAACAGCAAAAAAAATAGCTAAAAAAGTAGACTACATTTGTCAAGCTGGTTTGTCTATTTTGGTATAAATGTTGAATTTTTGTTCATTTATCCAACTAAAACTATATAGATCTATGAGATGCAGAAGTTATCTGTGTGCCAACATATCAAAACATGCAGTCTAATTCCATGATAAATCAATATTGATGGTAACAGCTATCCGTTATTTACCTCGAGAAGATGGTGACCTGAACGGAGATGACAAGTACGGTGGCTTGTGCTGAGTGAAGCATGTATCCCCACTATCTGTATTTAAAAATACATCTTTATATTTATAAATAAAACTAAAGTATAAACCAAAAAAAAACCAAAAAAAAACACTTTTTGGTCTCTTACCATTCTGCACTTCTAAACTTATTAGTATAAAGTATAAAAATACAAAAAATTGTATATTCATGTTGCATGTTTTGCATTAAAACTGCTTTATAAGTAATTTAACACTATACCTATAAAAAAAAGTCAAATGTAATTCCAGCTCACCGTGGCCTCAACATTTTACATAGGTGGAGTTGTTAGTTAGTGGAAGCAGAAAGGGCCAACAAGGCGTAGTGAACACAGCCTTCAATGGATTACCATGGTTGGGCTTTTTTGTTTTATCTCTTCCAAGGTGAAGATGGAACAGAGACCTGACAACCCAGTTGATTGATCGATTTTGATTTTAGGCACATCGGCACAATTTAGGCCATGTCGTGCCTGCAGTCCCTTAAGGACTACTCTCTCTAAACAACAAGGGCCAAATTCTATACAGACATATCATTAAAATCAAGGTCTATTCACAGTTAAAATAGTAAAGGTAGTAAAAATTTAATTATTTGGTAAAAATCTAATGTAAATAGTACATGTTCACAAATTCATAAATCAGATCTTTGTAGATAACCCCACTTCCCGGATAAAGCCCAGTACCTTCCCAGGGTCGACATTATCAAATAGTGTTTTTAAGTTAATGGCTCTAAAATATTTCTCCCTGAAATCCTTGTATCTGGGGCAATCAACGAGGATGTGTTCCACGGTGAGGCGAGAGTCACAGTAATCACAAAGTGGGGGCTCCTCTCTCTTCAGCACAAAAGAGTGCGTGATGTAGGTGTGGCCAATCCTAAGTCTGGACATGGTCGTGCTACCACGCCTTGTCAGACCCTTAGATGTGTGCCGCCACCTGACATCCGCCACAATCTGCCTGAGTTTATTGTGAGTCTCAGCCTCCCATCGGTTCTGCCACTCTCGATAGGTGGCAGAGGCAATACTTTGTCTCAGGTCCTAGCAGGAATTTGGGTTCCTGACACAGCATGATTTAGGGCTCTCTTTGCTGCTCTGTCTGCGGCTTCATTTCCCTCAATGCCAACATGGGAGGGGACCCAGATGAAGGTGACATCCCTACGGTCGGCTGTTATTTGGTCCAACAGCTTCAGGCTCTCATGTACCAATGGGATGTCAGTCTTCATCCGCCCCAAAGCTTGCAATACAGATTTGGAGTCGGAGCAGATTATAAATTTCCTCCTTTCTGGTGCTTTAACGGCCATAAGTGCAAGCAATATTGCATGCAATTCGGCTGTAAAGATGGAGCAGCCATCAGGGAGTCTACGGGAGATTGTTTTGTTCCGAAAGGAGCAGGCACACGCGACCTTTCCATCCAATTTGGATCCGTCTGTGTAGATTGTGCCACAATCTCCGTAGCTCTCCTGCAGTTCCCTAAAGTGGACTTGTAGTATGCTTGGGTCTGTATTTTCTTTTTTGAAATTAAGGAGGGATAAATTTAATATGGGTTTATTCCTTAGCCAAGGAGGATTCTGAGGGATTTCTATTTTAGAGATTTGGTCAATGGGTGGGGTTAAATTTTGGATGGGTTCTCTCAAAAGAAGGCCCAACAGCTGTATGACGTTAGGCCTTCGATTTTATAATTCTACCTCTGTGGGGTTAAATATGAAAGCAGGGTTCATGGGGTTGGATTTTAGCTTGACTATATACTGCATTGCAAGCTTTTTCATTCTTATATCTATGGGGAGTTCTCCAGCCTCCACATGGAGACTTGGGATAGGTGATGTACAAAATGCGCCGAGACAGAGACGCAAGGCAGCATTTTGTATTGGTTCCAGTATTTTTAGGTACGACTTCCTTGCTGCTCCATATATTATGGATCCCTAGTCTAGCTTGGATTGAATTAGACTCTGATATAGCAGCAGCAAGGTATCTCTGTCAGCTCCCCAGTCCGTATGGCTGAGTACTCGAAGTATGTTTAATGACTTTTGGCATTTCTTCTTAAGTTCCTTAATGTGGGGGAGAAAATTAAATTTGGAATCTAAGGTGAGGCCTAAAAATTTTGTAGTTTTCATGACAGGGATCTTCTTTTGTGTATAAATAGTTCAGGGTCTGGGTGGAGTCCCCTTAAATTACAAAAATGCATGCTAACTGTTTTGGAGTCCGAAAATTTAAAACCATTATCGTTTGCCCAACCCTGAATTTTGTTTAAACATAACTGTAATTTTCTTTCTAAGGTGTTCATATTTTTCCCATAAATAAAAATGACAAAGTCATCAACATACAAAGAGCACTCTATGCCAGGGGACAGAGCATTTATGATGCTATTTATTTTACTGTTGAACAGGGTAACTGACAGAATGATGCCCTGGGGTACACCCATTTCCTGGTCATGAGTGTCAGAAGCGGAGTTACCCACTCGAACCTGAAATTTTCGGTCTTTCAGGAATTCCCCCACAAAACGGGGGAGGTGTCCCTTATGCCCCATTAGCTCCAGGTCACGTAGAATGCCATGTTTCCAGGTTGTGTTATATGCCTTTTCTATATCGAAGAATACAGCTACCAGATGTTCTCTTCTGAGTAATGCATTTCTAATATAAGCTTCCAGCCTTACCAGGTGGTCAGTTGTTGTCCGCCCCTGCCGGAATCCACACTGGTAGTTGGAGATCACTTTATTCCTCTCCAGGTACCAGACCAGCCTTCTGTTAATCATTCTTTCCATGGTTTTGCAGATGCAGCTTGTTAGTGCTATTGGTCGATAGTTAGCTGGGTCAGAGCCATCTCTTCCCGGTTTAGGTATCGGTATAACTGTGGCTTTCCTCCAGCTGTTTGGGAAAGCGCCTGTTTGCCTCACACAGTTATAGACCCCTAGCAGGACTGCCAATGAGGGTTCGGGAAGGTGCTTGAGGAACTACTAATGGATTTCATCTACTCCAGGTGCTGTGTCATGTGACTTGTCCAGCGATTCCCTCAGTTCCTCAAGCGAGAACGGTTTGTTGTAGTCTTCATTGTTCTCTGACCTGAAATTGATGGGGTGTCTTTCCTCCCTGGTTTTGACTTTTTGGAACTCTGGCGTGTAGTGTGCAGTGGATGACTTTTCTGCTATTGAGGATGCAAGGCAGTCAGCTATTTCTCTGGGGGACGTGACCTTTCGTCCTTGGTTTTTCAGATGCCCTATTGCATTTGATTCTTTCCCTTTGATTCGCCTTACTGCCTTCCAAACCGCTCTAGCAGAAGTTCTGGCATCCAGACTGCCGACAAAACTTCTCCAGGAATTCCTTTTGGCTGACCGTATGGTTTGTCTAGCCTTTGCTCTAGCTATCCTGAATAGCTTTAGGTTTTCCTGGGAAGGATTCTTTATAAATGCAGCCAGTCGTTTTTTCCTATCGCCAATAGCACTTTTTGCAAGCTGTATCAAACCATGGTTTGCTAGGCCGTTTTGGATTTGAGGAGGTTAGGGGAACAACTTTCCTGGCTATACTAAGTAGCTTGCTAGCAAAGGTATCAGCTGGGTTCTGTTCATCGAGGATATTTTCTATGATATCCTCGGAGCATCTTTTTTGGAATTGTTCCAAATCGGCCTTATTTAGTTTCCACCGCTGAGGTCGTCCCAATAAGGGGAGATTGTTAGTAATGATGATTGGGAAGTGATCACTTCCCCGTAGATCATTGCTAACTGACCATTTAAAGTCGTCCAGAAGTCCAGGGACGCATACGGTGAGGTCAATGCATGTGAGAGATCCAGTTCCTGGGAGCAAGTAGGTCGATGATGCATCATTAAGTATGCATAAATCATGTTGGAGGAAGATATCCTCCAGCATACGACCTCTTGTGTCTGAATTGTTGGATCCCCACATGGTGTTATGGGCATTGAAATCCCCAAGGATTATATAAGGCCGGGGGAGTTGTTTCAATAGGTCCTCCATGTCTGTTGGGTTTAATGGAGCGCCTGGTGGTAGATACAGGCTGCAGCAAGTGATAACCTTGTAAAGGGTTATCCTAGCTGCTACGGCCTGTAGTGTGGTCTGTAGTTCTACCCTCTCATGGGGGATGCTGTCCTTCACAAGGATACAGACTCCACCTGATGCTCTGCATCCTCAACATTCTTGCTGTAAGCACTGTAGCTTCAGAAACTGATGCTATCTTTCAGAAATGTTTCCTGTAAGTAGACAGCTACAGGAGTCTCAGAGTCCATCAGTAGCTGCATTTCCTCATAATTCGCCTTGAGGCCTCTACAATTCCACTGTACAATTTTTGGAATCCATGGCTTATTCTAAATGACCTACTTGGAGCTATTTGGCCTTGGTAGGCCCCCGGAGGGGTTTCCCTTTATTCCAGTCACCTTGGTATTTTTATTCTTGGGTTTGGATGGAGAGAAGGACAACCCCCTTTTGGGGGAAGTCTTTCTCTCTGGAGAGGGAAGATCCCTCTGGTTAGAGCGGAGGTTATTTCCTCCCCTCTCACCTCGGGCATTCTCTCCGCTTTGATTTCTCCCCTTAGGGTGTTGGTCAACCTCTAATTCGGTAGAGGTTGGGGTGTCTGGCTGGGTTCTCTGAGGAGAACCTGTGTCAGACATGATGTCTCCGGGTTCTCCCGGAGTGTTGGTTTTGACATGCTGCTCAGTCTCCATGCTCTCATCAGCAAGCACAGAGAACCTGTTCTTTAGCATGACAACAGGGCTTTCTTGTTTCTTCTGAGGTGTGTTCTTTGGCGGTGTTTTCTTCTGGGTTGGAGGAGGAGGAGGGGGTGGTGGGGTCAATGTGTCCGTCTGTGTGGCTATGGATCTTCCTATCTTAGCAACAGCCTGGGCGTAGGTCTTTGTCAAGCCAAATTGGCCCTTGGGTAGGGCCAATACAGCCGATTTCGCCTGGCTGAAGGTACATCCATTTCTTGCATTGTACTCCTGCACGGCAACCTCCTGTTTCCACACAGTGTGACAGTTTGGGCATTTGAACTGGGCTGTACAGCCCTTGTCCTCATGACCCTCTCCAGCACATCTAGCACACACAGTGTTCCTCTTGCAGACTGCGGCGCCATGTCCATAACCCTGGCACTTGAAGCACCTCATGGGGTTAGGTATGTAGGGCCTCACTGGAACTCGTAGGATCCTGCCTTCACATACTCTGGCGGTGTCCTAGTTCCGAATGAGAGGATAATAGTGGCCGTTTTGACCTCCTCACCATCCCTGCGCCTGGTAATGCGCCAGGCATGGGTGACTCCTTCAATGCCCTCCACTATTTCCTTCTTGGAACATTCCAGTAGGTCCCTAGAGCTGATTACACCTCTGCTGGTGTTTAAGACTCTTGTGTGGCATGACTTCCACTTGGAGATCACAGAGTCTTCTGCATCTTAAAAGCCCGAGTGTGTCTTGCTATCTACTTCTACAAGAAGTTCCATTGACTTGTGTAGCTTAGACACACTCTTGGGCTCGCCCACTACTGACTTGAGTCCCTTATAGATAAGAAAATGGCTCAGCTTTGTCAGGCTTTTCCCCTCCTCTGTGCACCAGACCACCAAAAATGATGGCCAGATAGTACAGCTTTTTGTGGCCTCCTCCTTTTTTGCCTCAATATGGCGTCTCTTGCCCAGACTTAAATCTGGGGCAAGTAGTTTATTTTTTTTTGTTATCCATATATATTTTCTTGTTAGTTCGGCACCTGTGCTCCCCACCCGCCATCGAGTCCAACAAGGGGACGGGCCATTCGGATGTCCAGAATGAGCCCGCCAGGGCTACACAGGTGCTATACTCAGTCAGCTGCTGCATCGGGCATGTGTCCGATACAGCAGCTCCCTGATTGACCCTCCAGCCACCGCATGACCAGCTGGTTGACCCAGTGTGGGCCATCTGGGCCTCAGGTCTAGGGGAACTTGGAGCCAAAGTATTGTGTTGTGGTGGTTTATCCTCAGATAGCCACCACTCAAACACCAGGATTTCTTTATCCCCCCTTACCCGTCACAATCCACGGCGAACGGACTGGTCTAGTACGTAGTGAGATTTTAGAGATAAGGAGACAGAGTGATGATCAATGAAGGCAGACTGAGGAAAAGAGGAGGCAGACACAATGATAGAAAAGAAGTAGGGCACTTTTGAGCTCCAAAAGTGCTAAGGAAAGAGGAGCGCAGTTTAACGTCCAGTTTAACCCAGTCCAACAAGTTTGTCAAGCTGTACCACAAGGGAGCCATAATCATTGTGGCTTATGGAGTGGTGATCCCTACTTTGAAGAATTTCCCTGTGGTAAACGCAGCCTCTGATGAAGCGGTTTCAAGGTTCAAGATATAAAAAAAAAATTTTACCTGGCAATGCTACTTGAAAAACTAGACAACTCACCGAAGTTATGACCTTGTAGATGCATGGTTCCACTGCTAGGACTAATCGTGACAGTGGAAATACTTGAGTTTGTCATACAAACTCGCACCTTACGCATTGGGCTGGACGTTTTAGGCTCCTGGTGATCTAAAAAAATGAATGGTACTCGTTAATTGTATTCTGTTAAAACTAAAATTTTTCATATAAACGTTGCATGTTGAGAAGAATATCACAGAACTCTCCTGTTCTTACACTATTTATGGAGATACTGTGGCTGAGTGTTAAAGCACTTGGCTTCTGAACAGGGGGTGGGGGTTTTCCAGGTTTGAATCCTGTTGAATACCGGTATTTTAAATTTTGGGATCTTTGGGTGCCACTGCCCTAATGGGTACCTGACATTAGTTGGGGAAAAGTAAAGGCAGTTGGTTGTTGTGCCGTCACTAACCGTGGGCCACAAAAATAGATGACCTTTTTATTACATCATCTGCCCTACAGATGGCAAGGTCTGAAAGGGGAACATTTACACTATTTGCTTTTTTTTTTACATAAGGGGCAAAAGATTTCCTGAAAGATAAACAAATTTAAACCTATCAGGAAATATAAAGACTAACTTAGCAATGTTGGAAAAGATTCTACGAGCATATTTGTTTCTCTAAGAAGACAAAAATTCTGATTTAAATGCCATGCAGCGTAACACATTCATTCATTCATGAAAAAAAAAATTATCTACACATAAAGCAGCTGATATTTTTAAATATCTGTTAATGACAAAATACTTTTTTTTGGGGGACAAAATTTACCATCAAGAGCATTAAATGTCCGCTGTACAAGCAACTGCTGTCGAATATCCCCTGGGATTGATGTCTGGTATTTAAACATAACATGTCCATCTGGGATCTGAAAATCTTTTTCCTCATATCTCGGCTCTGGATGCTTTGACGAGCTCTCTATTGGGTTGGCACACCAATTCTCATCCTCAAAAATATCTGATTGGTTTCCTAGTATAGGAGATTGTGGGGCCTCAAATGGGTGCCACTGTTTACTAGGGCTGGGTGAGCTTTTTGACAATGGGTTATCATAATATTTACATTGAAATGGGAATTTCCTGGTGGCGTTATTTGTGTTTGTATTACAAGCTGAAGGTGAGCTTTGCTTCACTGGTATTGTCTCTGGTACGTGAGAGGATGCTATGGGAGGTGAATTGGCATTTGTGTTCATTTCTTGCCTTTATTTATTGTTACATTTGTTAATCCTGAAAACAAAAAAAAATATTATTAAATAAAAAAAAAATAATCACAGTTAAAAACTAGATCTAGATTTAAATCTAATTTAGCTAATGTCACTACAAAAGAGAACTCTAGGTACAGTCTACAAATTAAAAAAAAAAATTTTCTTGCATTCTTTTTAGAAGATTGAAAGGCTTAAATCTCAATGCTCAATAGACCTTGTCCATCTAGATCTAGAAGCATTGTAGTCACTGCAGAAATAAACTAGAATATATACTTAAATAAACTAGATTACAAGATCTGGTCTCTTGATCTCACCTAGAATGACTAGGTAGAATAGAATTGAATAGATAGATTGACTAGAGCTTTAAAAAAAATTAATAAATAAACTAGCTCTAACTCTAGACTCAAGGTTTAGTCTCTAGGACTAGATTCTAGATATATGATATATCTAATAATACCTAGAATACTAGAATTTAGTAATAGATTCTAGATCTGGAAATATTAGAATCTATTATAAATAATTATTTATTATTATAGTGCCATGAATCATACTGTGACCTCATTCTACTTTATTCTAGAAAAGGGTCAGATTAAAAGTGATCTAGAATCTAGGTCTAGGGTTAGAGTCTAGTAGTATAGATATATATATAGATCTAATTATTATATTTAATATCTCTGACCGTCTCTCTGTCATCTAGTAGTAGTTCTAGTAGAAAATCTGAATTTAGTCTTCTATAGTCTATAGATTACATTCTATTTTCTATAAATAGTTAAAATAGTATAAGTATACATACACATTCTAATTCTAGATCTAGATAATTATAGATAATAGAATAGTGAATAGTTACATTAAACATTCACATTGAAACGAATCTTGAACTTGAGTACACTTACAGTGAGTTACACCAGTAATTAAATGACTAATGAGATATGAGTAACTCTAGATCTAGATTGCTAAGAAAGTAAGATTCATTTTACTTTAATTTAGTTTTAGCCTTAAATAAATCTTGAACTAGAATACTAACTTTAGTCTTTACTAAGTGTGACTAAGTATTAAATAAATTAAAAATAAATTATAAATCTATTTAGATCTATATCTAACTTCAAATTTGTATTTGTCAATTATTTGAGTAGGCACTATTTCGAATAATTTTAATTTAATAATAATAAATAATGAATCAATAATGATTAATTTTAATTTTATGAATTAGATCTATATCTAGATATACATCTAAATGTTAATAAATGGTCAAAAATGACTCAATCATCAATGATCGGTAATCAATGATAAATGCTGATCGACTGGATCAACCTTCAGTTCAACTGGGTCTTGAAATTGTGACTTAACTCACAGCGTATTTATAAATCTTGTTTTAAATGGTTAAATGAATATATCTAGATAGATTCTAGATCTAGAAATTTAAATGAGATATGTTTAAACTTGCATTGCTATTTTCGTTCCTATTACTCGTTTCACAATTTTTAAAGGTCCGTTTCGACATCTTCTGTAAAAGAAATTATACTTTTTTATTTAGATCTAGATATAGATGTATAGAAAATCAAATAATTCATGATTTTGATTTGTTTATGTTTACAGTTTAGATACGTATATTTTTATTCGATCTAGAATCGTGCTAGTGTAGTCTATAAATTAATTCTGTGAATGTCTTCAAATGCAAAATCTAAGATGCCGGCTCCAGCTGAAACATTGGACAGTACGTAGATCTAGCTAGTAGTAGATCTAGGTACTAGGTCAAATTGTTTTTTTATTTTATTTGGTGAAGCTTTAACTTACAAAAAAACTGAATGTGAATGAAAGCAGATTCTTATTCTGCAACTAAAAAGGATGATAAAAACAGCTGTGTTCCTTTGTATTACCACCCATAGTCACGATTTTTAAAAAAAATAAATTGGGTCACTTCATGCTCCTATAGTCCTATGGCTATATTGAACTTGAATTTTTATATATCGTTTATAGTTTATGTAATCTATGTGTAGAAACAGACAAATAAATCTATATAGATCTATAAATTAATTATTATAATTCAATAAACATGATATTCTCAACTAGGCTACATGTATTTTCCCTTTGTCTTTCTTTTAATTCCCATCCAAGGACCCTCTTCTTGTTTTCATAATTTGGATGTTCGTTCTGTTAACTATTAACACCCTCACCCTCCCATAGATGCTTTTAGATATAGACATAGTAGATACTTCAACATCTGTATCGATCCTATCCGGAAACTGCTAAACTAAGTGCTCTATAGTTTCACATCAAACTTTTTAGCCTCATCCAACACATAGTGTGACATAATATTAGTTGATTCATCATTGCTTTAACTGTTTTTAAAATTGTTTGAAAACATCACAATTATCTTAAAGGAGGATTGTTAAAATTTAAAGCTTACTACATTGTCATCAAACCATGTTGCTATGTGTTTTGAAAATTTACATTGAAACTAAGGTAAGAATGAATTAATTTTTGCTATAAAAGCAAGCTAGTTTTTTTTTTTTTTTTTTTTTTTTCATTTAGGAATGGATTTAAGCATGAGTATGATAATTTTGGTATTTTAAAGAAATTTTTAGCTCCAAAATCAACACGCCAACCAACATGTGTTACCTGTACATCGGTTTTACCATCTATAACAAAAAAAACCTACATTGGCAGATTTTCAAAATGGTTTCATGAAAAAAAAAACATATAACTTTCATTACAATCCATTCTAATCTGTATTATTTTACAGACATCTTTCAAATAAATATATTTTATTTTTATAAAAAGTAGATTTTCTTTCTAGAAATCAATAATATATTTTAAAAAGATATCTATAGATCTAAGTATGTAAGTAAAGATATGAATAATGTATGACTATTTTTTTTTTTTAGGACATCACATTTTGACATCTCTGGAATGGCATCTGTTTAAACTTTGGTGGATCTTCAGTTATTTATTGACTAATTAATTCACCAATTCAATTCATCAATGCCTTTGTATATAATTTGCTTTTGAACTCTGGCAAAAAGTATTTACATGTTGCAACACAGCTCATCAATTTGGCACAAAAAACAAGACTGCAAACCTACGTCTGTATCATTAATGGTTGTTGTGCTTTATGACCAAATGACAATATATATATATAAAAAAGAAAAAATAATTAATAAAAATTGGAATATCATTGTCAATTTTTTGGTACCAAGAGTTCAGATTTCCAGTAACCAGATTCCCAATGCTATTCGCCAACAAGAGAAGTAAGCTGTTGCAACTCTTGTCAAGTCCAGCAACGAACCAACTTAGACTTACAATTATCTAATAATAAATTAAATCAAGCCTTCTGTCAGGAGAGAAAAAAAATGAGATAAGAAAACAATACGAGGTGAGAAAAGTGAATCAGCTCATAAACAGAAATACATGAAAGATTTCTATTTACAAATTATAAATGCAAGGCCTTCAGACGAAAATCATTTCTTAAGAAAGATTCGATAAAATGTCAACATTTGTGTAAAAAAACAACAACAGGAAATTTAAAAAAATAGATAGATGCCTGCACATTTAAAGTCTGCAAGTTAAAAAAATCAGAAGAATACACACAGTTATTTGTTTGAAAAGTCACTTATGATAAAACAAATGTACAAGAAAAAGATGTCACAAATAATAACAAAAGAGGATAAAAAAAACTTACAGCTCAAGCACTCGCATCATTATTAATCACTACCTGGAACTGAATAGTACCAGTTGATGCCATTGCACAAGTTTTAAGGGTTTGTTCATCAGTAATTGGAATCAATTTTGAAGAGCTTCCTACTTCATCAACCATTTCTCAGATGGCCAGAGAAATGGGAGTGATTGCTGAATGCACGTGGCAGAAGCTATTGTTGAGTCAGAGGGAGTAACTCTCTTTGATTCAACTACAATAAAGGGTAGTGCATTTCCGTACTTAAGACCAATCCCTTACAGCAAGCATTACTTCGATTCTTTGTGGCAAAACTGAAGATTATGTCCATCATGTCAAAGACACTATCAGGAACTTGTCAGTCACATAATCACACAACTACAAATATTGTACAAATGTCGTAAACAAAAATGGCAGGAAAGATAGTGTTGACCTTAACTGATAGAGCAGCAGTGAACCATTCAACTGTTTAACTGCTCAGTGCATTGTTTGAGCTGTTTGAGCTAAACTGGCACTTGCATCCTCTAGATGGCATTGCACAGGAAACAAGAAAAGCTTTATCTCGGCTAAATTCAGCAATTTCAAGTGGAGCATTCGGATCAGATTGTAGTGATGCATATCTTTTTATATGCCATTTAAAAGTTGTGGTGAGTATGGCAATTTGATAAAGTGGTTACCCTAGGGAGACATTTTGCTTGTAGTAATTAAAATCTCTTTTAAACTGTTGCTGTCATTAATTACTTTAAACTTTCTTATTTTAGTTTCAAGGCCAAGGGATTCAAACAGTTTCTTAAGAACCATTCACTATCATGCAGTACATTTCCAAGATATGTCAGTAATCGTTTGCATGTACCGTTTTTGTTCAGCTGGCATAGTGTTTAGACATAGACAGCTTTTGATCAGCTATCTTGAAAATACTTGTCGGAACAGTGGAATGAGAATTGCTGTGTTTGCAGATATGATAAATGATGTCCTTATGATCCATCTACAGGCCCTTGGACAATGGGGCAAGATGTTAACAGGTCCATGGATAGCTTCATTTTATGCTGATGACAGTCAAATAAATCACTTTGATTTGGTAATTTTATTTATTAAATATTTTCTGTTAGCTGTTTGAACAGGTAATTATTTATATCCTTTTTCATATCAATATGTAGCAATAAGGTATTTGACATATCACCTTTAAATTCTTATTCTTTTTATCTTCTAGATGGCCAAAGTACAAAATGCTACAAGCTTCATAAGATGTTTTAGCTGGGCCTGATTTGGCCCTCTTATCTGAACATGATGCATTCAGCAGTCCCCTGATGCAGCACAATGAAACATTAACAGCTTTATGCATTGTTGATCACATTAACTTTTAGATCTGCTTAATGAAGCAATAAATGTAGTTGCCAATGCCACCCTGACTGTAATTTTGCGCATATATGAATGCTATATTTATGAAGATTTGGCATCCATAACCAATGAATCAATGCAAGCAGCTTCAAGTGCACTGCACACAATATCTGGTCTTTTCGATGCACTGGCTAGAAGAGCTCCCAATGCTGAAATAACTTATTTGGATGGAAAGGCCAAAGCTAAAGTAAACAAGTCCTTAAACTGGCTTTGCAGCAAAAGTCTTACATTGTAAAATTTAGTATCGCCAGGGCAAATACATTGAGAAGTTTGGCTAAAACCAGAAGATTGAGAGCAGAAGAGATAATTACTTTGAGGCTTCAGGAAAATGGACAGAGGAGAGACATGGCTGGCAGCAATAAATTTGGGAAGGCAATGAAACAATTGATAGAGACATGTATTCCAGAGTTAGTGAGGACTAATCCTATTTTTGTCTTCACTGTCTGAGGACACGAAGGAGAAAGTTTGCCTTCTTCTAAAATCCATTAGTTGATGGAACTCTGAGCATATTTGGCATGAAATGGGTAAAGATGTACTCTACATGGATAGAATTATATCATTTTCTGTTCAAAAGCAAGGTAATTTAAAAGTTGCATACTGGAAATATGATGCAGAAGATTTAGTTCTAGGAGATATGGCTTTTTGCTACTTAACCACTTTTGTAACATTATAATTACAGTACCAGGATGGTGTAGCATTGTATCAGGTTTTCTACTTTTTTTGGTTGTGTACAGATTTCTTATCTGCTAAAGATTTTTTTGCATGGACACTCTCTAAATTCAGAGATTAAATCACAATGGTAGGAGATAGCTGTTGCAGTTTAGCTATTATAGAAGATCTTGATGGCTCTTTGAAAGGTTTAGATGCCACTTTGAGCTACTTCGTTCAGCTTGGCAGTGTCAATGCCGATGACTGTGATGGCATCAAGTCAGAATTCATGCAGTGGCACTATTCCTTTGTCCCCACAAATTCTGCTGCATTCCAGTCCTTTAGTGTCACATGTGACAGACTGGATACTTTCGTAAGCCAACATGTGAACACTGATTTTTCAAAACTATGGACAGTAATGAGAGGAATTTAGATTCTTTCTCATGGGCAAGCTCAGGTAGAAAGAGGATTTAGCATCAATAAAGAGACAATGAGTCTCAACATGCTTGAAAGAACTCTAATAGCTAAGAGACTGATATGTGACGGCATTTAAGCGATTGGAGGACTTAAAAATGTGTTAATTTCCTCAAATATGCAAATGGCTGCTGCTTCAGCCAGATCAAGGTACAGAGTTGACATAGGAGAAACGGCTGAGGTAGAGAAAAAAAGGAACCAAATAAGGAAAAGGGATGATCAGTTTGAAGAACTTGAGGCTATGAAAGCCAAAAAAGCCAGATTTGAAAGAGATGTTAATATGCCTCACTGACTCTGCAGACAAGGTGGCAGAAAAGGCAGAAAACACCAATAGCTAAAAATTTTTTGCTTTGCGTCATTCTGCAAAGCTAAAGAAGGAGCAGATAGGAAAACTCACATTGGAAATTGACACCAAAGTGAGAGAGATCAGTGGACTTTGAAGACACCCCCCTCCCCTAAAAAAAAAAAAGACTTGTAAATATGTAAATATATTGTAAAAAGTGATGTAGAGAATGGACTTTCAAGATACCTTTAATGGTAGGCCTAACACTGATACTAGTTTATAATGTATTTTGGCATGTTTTGTATATCTTCATTATGTTAATTTTATTTAGTTCTCAAATCTAAATTATTCCAACCTTGGCGATATAATTTTTATACATTTTTGGCACTAAATTTATGTCTTGGAATTAAATAATTTCTCCTGGAAAACTCCTGGAATTTCATATTGACTTTGGTGCAGAAACCCTGAACTATTGATTTTGATGTAAATAATTTTTTATATCATTGTTCTTTATTAACAGTTTAGTTTAGTGAATCTCGTACAATCAAGTAAATTTTTTTTTTCCGTTTCACAATCTCGACAATACCTCAAATGTCTCTGTAATTATACATTTTTAAACACACATATATATATATTATAGAGTATTTCTTTACACCTTTTAATACAATTTATTGTACAATTTATTGTCTGTCTAGTTTAGTCTATGGTATAGTGCTTTTGTTATATTTTTTATTGTTGTTGCACTTTCACATATAATATATTTATATAGATATTTTTTAAAATAAATATATAATTAATTAAATCTTATATGTGTATTTGTGGTTTATTCCCTGTAGTTTCAATGGTTAAAATTTGACTTGTTTGTCATGATTCCGTGGATCAAACGAAATATAATATCATCATTGAAATATTTAAAAAAAATAACTCGTACAGCAACAATCCTAGAAGGTGTCTTTTTAACCCTTACAACAAGCTCTGTTCAACTGGTGTGTTTTTCTTGTTGTATTATCATTGATTTTCATCAACAACCATGATAAAGGATTAGGATGCAATCATTTTCTTTTTTGAAGTTATGTCTGTATTTTATAAGATAAGATAAAGGAGCACTTTACACGATCTGGGTGCTAATGACTATATTCCATGTATGATTCTAGACCCAGATCTAATATAGATAGATGTATTTGTGTATGCTGAGAGTTCAAGTTTTTGTATTAATACAGTGTTTGTATATTGTAATAAATGTACTTTGCTAGTTTTGTAGCGAAATGGTTTCTAAAAAAGAAAGCTTGCTGCACATACTTATGAGACTCAAAGAAATGTTACTGTAAATAGTTGTTCAAATTTCAACATCTCTGCCTGGTTTGGCAATCTGAACATTAAAAATAATTATTTTTGTTTATCCTCATGGTATTGCTCTATGTATACACATTCTCCTAGAATGTATGACTCTTGCCACATTCTCCTAGAATGTATGACTTGCCACATTCTCCTAGAATGTATGACTTGCCACATTCTCCTAGAATGTACGACTCTTTGTCACATTCTGTAGCATTCTCTTTTCTGTTGTCATTGTTTGTTTTTTTTAAATATTAAAATGTTCTATGCATTGTTTAGCATTCCATATCTTCAGTCTTCTCTAACTTAGTGCTAATGTGCTAAACATACAGAATACAAACACATTTTTGTCTGTTTTGTTTTCCTATGGTATCAGAAACCCCATTAGTAATGAATAACATGCTGAGAATTATTCCCTTAGAGCAGGTCAAAGAAAGCTGTGGGCAAGTTATAGGGTCACCCTGTCTCGGTACTAGGTAAAACCTATTGCTGAAGACAAACCAGTCTGTCATCTCATCCCCCATCGCACAGGACTACATTCTGAAAGAATGTGGTCTGCTGTCTTGTCATCTTCTCTATAATGGCGGCTTCATATGTCACAGTGCTCCCTGAATCACCATAAGTAAAAACGCCTGCTAGATATCTTGCCATATTTCTTCTATTTAATAGGGTTGAATCAATGAGGTGATACATCTATAAAAGAATTATTTGTCTCCTCTCAATTAATTGATTTGAATACATTTTTAAAATTTTCCATTGCTCTAGTTCTTATGGAAATCTCTCGCATGTTGAACACTGGCTTGGATGAAGAAACCTTGGTAGTCTGTCTTCGCCTATGTGAAAATGGCATCAACCCAGAAGCACTGTCTGAAGTCATCAGAGAATTGAGGAGAGAATCAGCAAGTATTATAGTAAGAGTTTATAGCTTTAAAATAGTAAAGTTTCCTTTAGAGGGCATAATGTATCAAAGATATGAAGGCAGAACCAGGAAGTAGAGTGTAATCATTGCTTAAACAACCCCTTGGTTAACCTTCTTGAAATATTCAAATTCTTTTTTTTTCTTATATCATAGCATAGCACAAAGCACACAACACCCAATTAAGGTTGGTCAGTAGACTGTTATCAAAAGTTTGACTCAGTTACATTAAGACTTATAATGAAAAAAACAACAGTATTTATGGGAACATAAGAATTGTGAAATAGATCTTGCTGTCTATGGAACAGATCTTGTAAAGTTCAGTTGTTTCTCTGACCAACAGTGTGATTATAACTTGAGTGAAAGTTAATCCTTATATGATCCTTTTGGAGAAAACAGGGTTTCAAGTTTATTACTTACTTACAGTCTGTTATTCCTATTGGAGTATAGGCCACCAACAATAGATCTCCATAGTCCTCTGTCCTGGGCAATTCTTTCCATCCTGTTTCAGGTGTAACCAGAGGCGTAGCTAGGAATTTTCAATGGTTTGGAGGCCCTGGGGGCTTGATCTCTTAGGGGGCCCCTGAATTTTGCATAATATCTAATTTTTAATGTAAAAAACACATTTTGGGGACCCCCTCAAGTGGGGGCCCAGGGGATTTTCAAATTCTCCCGCCACCCTAGCTACATCACTGGGTGTAACCAAACTTTAATTGTCTGCCCCTAGTTCGCGTCACCAGGTGCTTCTATGACGCTCTCTCTTTCTCTTGTCTTATGGGTTCTACTTCAATGTATGCCTTGTGATGCTAGTTGGCAATTTGCACAAAATGTGCCCAATCCATCCCTGTCTTCTCCTTCTGATTTCTTCTTCAGAAGTTTGGTTGGTTCTTTGCAAGAGGTCACTGTTATTGATGGTGTCAAAGCCTGCTGGAGAAGTCAGTTTGGCAGCTAATTTTTATTTTTACAGAAAGTTTACATCTATCCTAGGAAGTGTATTGTTGAATGTTAACTACCTGGCTTCTGATGTGAGTGTGTAGTGTCTAAATTTTGTAGGCATCTGGGATTTTTGACAGAGGATTTAAGGTTCATTCTTCCCCGCTGAACTGTTGAGAAACAAAACTAATCTTTAATTACAGCTCTTAAATTTTCTTCAGATCAGATCTTGGATCTGCACTTATTGGAACTTTCTTTACTAGCATCTGTTAAGAACATGTTTACAGAGATGTCACATTTAAAAAAAAAAACATATTTAGGTCTTTACACTCAATCATTTAAAGTTGTTTTTTTTCCTTTGCAGGCTATAGAATCAGGGGACACAACATCAGCAAACTATACAGGAAGGAGCTGATACAATTGCCCAATACAGGATGAGCAGAAGTTACAGGTCTCTTTTTTTTTTTTTGGTTTCTTTTGGGAAACCAATTGTATATTGTGTATAATTGTATTGGACTGTACAATGTCATTACAGAACAAAATGAATATATTGAGAAATTGTTGTTTATTTGTAGGTTGATACTAAATAATTAATTATGTAAGAAATGACATTAGCATTCAGACACCAGCTTTGATAATACAAATTCTGAGACAGGAAAACAGAGTAAAGAAATAATCAGTTTAATTTTATATTTGTATATGTTTATTGAAATAAGAAAATCTACAAAGTTAAGAGATAAGTATATTTTGTTGTGATATAAAATAATATTCTAAAAAGAAAAAAAATAATATGTTCAGGCTAAAATTCTTTTAGACTTTTCAGTTGTTGATTGCTATTTATTCATCTTTCCCTAAACAAATTTGATATTAAATATTGAACATTGTATATTTATAGTCATAATTTTTTTTTCTTTTCTGTATTTTATTTGCATGTTACAAGTTATTAAAAAAAAGAATATGGGAAATCATCACTAGCTTGTTAAAACTGGTTTTCTCTTTACTAATAAAACATTACATTTAGGTATTTGTAAGATGTAATTTTCTTTTTTAAAATACCCAGCAACCAATTAAAAGTTCTGCTTATAAATATGACTCTTACCTCCGCCCAATCAAATGTAGACCGCATAGATCTGTTTTTTTTTAAAAATATTTCAAAGCATTGGTCTAATTGTTGGTCAAGCTCATTTTCATTCTTTCTGGTAGAAAAAGGGGAATAGTGCTCTAAATACTTTAAAGAAGCAAAATTTTAAAAATTCTTTTTTGAAATATAAAGTTTATCTTAAAAAATATATCTCTCAATAATGTAAAAGTTATTTCCATCAATTGAAATCATCAAAATAATCAATTAATTGACTAATTGGTTAATTTTTTAATTGATTCATGTTATGCTAGGTACAATAAATATTTTTTTCTAAATTTCAACTTGATCAGAGAATTGGTGCAGAGAAATAATGTGAATAATTATACAAGGGGACCAAACCCTACATATTTAGTCATATCTGTGAATACTGAAGGATAGATTTCCCTTGTCAGTATTAAATGAAGTAATTAATTACCAGTAGCTAATTGGTTAATTACTTGAGATTAGATAAAAGATTTGGAAACATGTTTAGCACAAAACTTGTAAGCAGGTAAAAAACGACTCTCCTGTAAGAATTGTTAATTATGTTAAAGCAGGGGTGGTGAAACGTACGTCAAAAGTGACACACCATACCCCATCAAAATAAGAAATAATAGGAATTTTAACTCATTAACTACTACGAAGGCAAAATTAAACATCGTGAAAATAAAAAATGGTTTATTTTCATTACGAACATGAACCAAAACAAAAACAGAAAATGATGCCATTAAACTGGAAAATGAGTTTGTTCCATCGCGAGCCCCTCACGTTTGTGAAAGTAATTTCTCAGGATAACAACAGGCATGATCTTAGACTTAGCAGACAGTTTATGAAACACCGAGCTGCAATAGAAAACAAAACAACAACATAAGTTAATGCCTTGTCTCTGCGGAATGGAAGGAATATCATGCCATGAAAAAAAAAAAGAAGGTCAGACATGTTTGAAAAAGTAATGTCTAGAAAATCCATCAAATTTTAGTTAACTCTTTAGTGTCTGTACTAATGGAACACCGCCAATGACTGATAGTCAGTGGCGCAGCAAGGTACCCGTGGGCCCGGGTTCAAAAACATCTTGTCCCCCCTCCAGCCAATAAGGCTCTTGACAAGATGGCTGCTCCCTGTTTACAGTTATCATAGATGAGTTAAATTTTCGTTTTGTCGTATTAAAACCAAACAAAATTCCTTAAAAAAGCTATTCAACTAATAAACTAATATCTTTAAATTATAGATTGAACTTAATTCAGCATTATTTCCACTAATTAATTCAAATTAACAACTCTTAGTTTAGGACTATTTTGTCTCACTAATCCTTATAATTATATCTAATATTATTTAGTCTATATTTATTATTATATACTTAGATATTAGATCTAGTCAGTCTTAGACTTAGACTTTAATTAAAGCTTTAGATCTACTAATCATCTACTAAAATAACTTATAGTAATATTCTATATAGTTAGTTAAACACATAAATATATTGATCTAGAATTAGATCTGGATCTAGTCTAGTTCTATATTTTGAATAAACCATTTGATTGTCAATGTAAATTAGCTTTCACTTTAGACTTAACTTAGGCCGTCTTAGGCATTTTTAACCTTAAACTAGATTTAGACTAGACCTTTAAAAACTAAAATCAACAACTGTCATCATGAAATTGCTCTGGCTATTTATCCTAATAATTACTAAATACACACTAGCTGAACACAAAACTAGATCTACCTCAGTCAACACTAAACTTAAAAAGGAAAAAACAGTCATAATCAATCATCACACTTTAGATCAATGCAACTTCAAAAATAACCTAACATACACATCCATAACATTAAAGAAGATCCCCCATCACAAATGGAAGTTCTCAATCAGACACAGTAGAAATAAATACCTATCACTGTTAATATTAATAGCAGGAGATGTAGAGTCAAATCCAGGGCCTAGATCTGCAAAAAAGTATGCACCATGAAACAGAAAGCCATTCAATGTGAGACCTGCGATGAATGGTATTATGCATCATGTCTCCATATGAATACACCTGTATATTATGCCTTAGGCAACAAAGATGCATCATGGCACTGTGTACCGTGTGGGTTACCTCAGTTTACATCAGGACTGTTTGATTCCTTTGATGCAGACACTTCTAACCCATACAACATCCTAAACACCATCCCAAAACAAACTCACCAACCACTAGCCAGATCCACTCCTGTTAAACCTAAATCTACTAAAATTAATACAACAGCCTCACTAAACAAACCTACTAAAGAAGTAATACCAAAATACCTTAAAACCTTAGTAATAAATTTTCAAAGCATTAGGAACAAAACAGCAGACTTAGAAATTTTATTAGAATGTGAGAAACCAGACATAATTGCAGGAACAGAAACTTGGCTACATTCTGAAATTTATAATGCAGAAATTTTCAATAGTAATTATGAAATTTTTAGAAAAGATAGGGCTGATAATCATGGAGGAGTTCTTTTAGCAATAAAAAACACTCTTATAGCAGAAGAAATTACCTTACCTAACTCAAAAAATATAGAATCTACATTTTGTAAAATTAATACCACCTCAACATCCCTAATAATAGGCAGCATTTACAGACCACCAAATTCTAGTTTAAAATACATGCAGGAACTATGTAATCAGATTACTACACTTAAAGAGACAAATAAAAATGCAGTTTTTTGGATTATGGGTGATTTCAACCTACCTGATATAAATTGGAAAACACTAACCATAGATAAACACCAAAACCTTAAGGACATAAATGAGCTTTTCATAGAAACTTTACACAACCTAAGTTTAGATCAAATCATTAAAAAGCCAACTAGATTAAACAACACATTAGATCTCTTCTTAACCAACAGACCTGGATTAGTAGTTGATTATGATATTATCCCTGGTCTATCAGACCATGAGATCATTAAAATACACAGTCAGATAAAAGCAGTAGCCAATACAAAACCCAAAAGAAAAATCTTACTCTGGAATAAATGTAACCTAACACAACTACACCAAGCTGCATTAAACTTTCAACAAACATTCTTATTAGAAAAAGACATTAACCAACCAGTCGATGACCTCTGGAATTTCATCAAAAACCATCTTAAAAGCATTATAGAAAATCATATACCAACTAAATACACATCAAACAAAATAAATAAATGCTGGTTTAATAATAGACTAAAGAAGCTTTGTAAACAGAAGGAAAACCTATATAGAAAATTTAAAGAAACCAAGGCAGAAAGAGTTCACAAAAAGTATATAAAAATTTAACACCTAACCCAAAAAGTAAGCAGACAGCTGCAGAGTGAATACATAAACAATGTAATATCTAAAGATAACAACAAAAACCTATGGTCATACATTAAGTCTAAGAAAATGGAAACAACAGGCAAAGCGCCATTAAAAGATGAACATAACATAATATATAATGACAATGAAACTAAAGCAAACATCCAAAACAAATACTTTGCATCAGCATTCTCAGCCCCAGGAGACAAAGACATATTTCTTAATTTGAACCAAGTAGACAACATAGAAAATTTAGTAGTACAAGAAAATGGAATTCAAAAACTATTATCCAACACCAAACCAAATAAAGCATCAGGACCTGATGGTATTCCAGCTAGATTACTCAAAGAACTAAGCAATGAGCTAGCCCCAGTGTTTAAAATACTCTTTCAGGCATCGCTTAACAAGGGCAGAGTACCAAAGGACTGGAAAGAAGCTAATGTCACCCCCCTATTTAAAAAAGGAGAAAAATCTGATCCAGGAAACTACAGACCAGTATCACTTACCAGCATCACATGTAAAATCCTAGAACACATAATATGTAGCAACATCATAAACCACTTAGACAAACATAATGTTATCACCCCATACCAACATGGCTTTAGGAAATATAGATCATGTGAAACACAACTAATAGGACTAATTGACGATTTTTCAAAAGGTTTAGATAATAGTGAACAAATAGATGCTATTTTACTAGATTTTTCCAAGGCTTTTGACAAAGTTCACCACCATAGTTTGCTTAAAAAATTAAAATATTTCGGCATTAATGGTCCACTGCATCAGTGGATTAAAGATTTTCTGATAGGGAGAGAACAAACTGTAATAATAAATGGCTCTAAATCAACACCAATAACAGTAAACTCAGGTGTACCTCAAGGAACAGTCTTGGGTCCACTACTATTTTTAATTTACATAAATGATTTACCAAATTGCATTAGTTCAGGAACAAAAGTCAGATTATTTGCAGATGATTGCATAATATATAGAACAATAAAAACAACACAAGACACAGATATTTTACAAAGAGAATTAGATGAATTACAGAAATGGGAATCAAATTGGAGCATGTCTTTCCACCCAGAAAAATGTCAGTTGTTAAGAGTAACAAAAAAACTAAAACAAATTAATTCCACTTATCTTATTCATGGAAAACCAGTAACACAGACTAAAAACGCAAAATACCTAGGTGTTATAATAAATGAAAAACTGTCATGGAATCCACATATTGATGAAACTACAAAAAAATCCAACAAAGCATTAGGGTTTATTAAAAGAAATTTCTATAAATCAAATAAGAACATAAAACTAAAATGTTATTTAACCTTGGTTAGGCCAATAATAGAATATGCATCCACCGTTTGGAACCCCTCAACTCAAGAAAACATTAAGAAACTGGAACAAACACAAAATAGAGCAGTGAGATTCATAACAAACGAATATTCACATTTGACTAGAGTAACACCATTAGTAAAATCACTAAATTTAGAAAGCCTTCAGGACAGAAGACTCAAAAGTAAAGTAGCAATTATACATAAAACACTGAACCATAATCTTCAAATACAAAAACAAAACTTAATAAAATACTCTGAAAGACACAAAAATAAAGGCACATTCCTTGTCCCCTATGCTAGGACAAATTTGTACAAATACTCCTTCTTCCCTAGTGCTATTAGAGCATGGAATGGGTTGCCTGAGCTAGCCAGAAAAGCCAGTGACTTGGCAGAATTTAAGTCATTGGTTAATATGCATGACTAAATGCATGACGCGTAGGACGTAATCATCTTCTTTTTTGAAGTAACGTCTGTATTATATAAGATAAGATAAGACAAATTTATTGTGTGACAAAAATGAGTAATCTAAATGTATAGACATTCCAATGTAAAGATTGTAACTTTAAAAAAAAAGGTTATTCGAATGGATGGTTTTAAGGTAATGTGATAGATACACAGCTAAAACCAAACTGGAAATCTCCTCACATCTCTAACAAGACTAAACTAAGAATCTTTAATTCTAATGTCAAGGCTGTCCTACTGTATGGTTCTGAAACATGGAGAACAACTGATGCCACAACAAAAAAAAATAATAAAAAATACAGACCTTCATCAACAGATGCCTGAGAAATATCCTAAAAATACACTGGTACGACAAAGTAGAAAACACCAAACTGTGGAAGATGAGTGGACAGAAAAATATAGAGGTGCAGATCTTAGAGAGAAAGTGGAGATGGATTGGTCACATCTTAGAAAAGATACCAGCAACAGAGCTAGGCAGGCCTTCGAGTGGAACCCCAGGGAACAAGACGCAGAGGAAGACCAAAAAGAACATGGCGACGGAGTTTACTTGCAGAAGCCGAGAGGACCGGGAAGAGCTGGGAAACCATTTAAAAAACTAGCAAGAGACCGTGGAGAGTGGCGTGTTTTTGTCGAGGCCCTATGTTCCATGAGGAACCCAAAGGAATGATAATGATGATGTGAATGAGTGGGCATTGCATTGTATTGGTTTCAAAATCAACAACCGCTAGAAAAGAAAAAAACAAACTTCGAATGGATGGTTTTGAGGTCATACGATTGTAAAGGTATGGGCATTGGCATCGTATTGGTTTCAAAATCAACCACCGCTGAAATCCGCTATCGGAATAATTTAAATAGGCACTCGCTGAACCTCCAAGAAAACATTTAACATCTATATTTCATTTAGTATGGAGATCCAACCCAGAACTTGTGTGACAGGCTCGCCCGAATTGATGTTGGAAATCAAGTGCCAGTGCTTCTTGTGACTGAATTAGAGACAGTATTTATAAGCGCACATTCTTAAAAGCACGGGATAAAACGATATTATTAATTAATATCTATTCTTTTTAAGACACATTAGGAAGTAATATGTAAGCATGTAGTTTAAATATTGGACTATAGTGTTAAGTTAAATTTTAATTTAGGTGATGGCCAGACACTGTAGATGTATACGACGTAACCACTGCCTGCTACACAAGTAAATATCACACCATTGCTGCGATGACTATAGGACGTAACCACTGTCTGCTAAACAAGTAAATATCACACTAGTACTCCGGGTTCAAGAACATCTTGATGGGATCCTCTCCAGCTAATAAGATAAATTTAGTGTGTGACAAAAAATGAGTAGACTAAATGTAAAGACATTCCAATGTAAAGATAGTACCTTTTTCTTAAAAAAAGAAATTATGTCATAACGTTTGATTCAGTTAGGACTGCACATAAGTAATAGTGTCTTAAAAGTCAATGTTCTTACAACTTCTTAACAGAGTTAAACTACTTAAAAGTGTTTCAAATGAACAAACAAATATTCTTTCTAAGTTCTTATGTGGGCTCCAACTGGCCTTGAGGCATAGGCCCAAGCGTTATGAGCTTCTTCGCGCCATGGTTGCTACGCCACAGCTGTGGGCCCGGGTTCATTGAACCCATTTGCGCCATGGATGCTACGCCACTGGGTAGAGTTGCTAGGACTGTAACCTTGCTGGAAAGGTTTTTATGCCATTCTCTTCTAAAATATTATTGCATGTTACACCAAGATGCTCTGCTCTGCACCAAGATGCTCTGCTCTGCTCTGCACCAAGATGCTCTGTTCTGCACCAAGATGCGCTGCACCAAGATGCTCTGCTATGCACCAAGATGCTCTGCTCTGCACTAAGATGCTCTGCTCTGCACCAAATTGGTCTGCACCAAGATGCTCTGCTCTGCACCAAGATGCTCTGCTCTGCACCAAGATGCTCTGCTCTGCACCGAATTGGTCTGCACTAGGATGCGCTGCACCAAGATGCTCTGCTCTGCACCAAGATGCTCTGCTCTGCACCAAATCGGTCTGCACCAAGATGCTCTGCTCTGCACCAAAATGCTCTGCTCTGCACCAAGATGCTCTGCTCTGCACCAAAACGAATCCATTTGCTCAAGGGCAAGAGAGTTCAACAAAAGACATGGTCTATGCCGATCTCATCCTTCACTGCCAAGTGTGTCGGCTTTCTGGAGAATAAAATTCTAGGAGCTTAAACGTATAGTACATCATTTTTTAGAATCTAGATTATTTAGGGTATGTATGTAGAACTGCCGAATAATTTGCCAATTACCTTTTTTTTTAAAAGGACTGGAAAAAAAAAAGGGGGGGGGGGGCGGGTAAACGTTTATGTGGCACAACTGAATTAGAAGTGAAAAAAAAAAAAGCTTATCTAAATGGGAAAGAACTCGTCCTTAAAACTATGTCCGCCAGTTATTTCCCTTATTCGATATAAAACAAAAATAATTAATACCAATAATTAATTTACTAATTGTGTATTTTGTTTATTATTTCATAATTTTTTAGATACAATATTTTAAAAAAAAAAAAAGTTGATTGGAGAATGCGTGATGGGGAAATGGCGTTAACAATTATTGAAGGGGACTAAACGCAACAAATTTAGACATGTGTGTACCATAGACATAAATAAATATAGATTGGCCGAAGGAGGTAACTTCATGTAACTTGAAATCATGTATATCTATTGTATTCGGATTTCCGAATTATGAAAAATTGCGTGATCTTTATTTGTAGAGATTAAACCAAACTACACTGCCTCCTTATTTACATTATATGTAATACTTGTATAGGTGTGTGGCTGAAATAGATATGAATACTTAACTTTTATACTGCTCATAAATGCTGTATAATAAAGTACACGAAATTGCAAGTCACAAATTTTCATTTCATAAAACTCTCTAATCGGCCAGTCTATATTTACTAATGTCTATGGTGAATACTGAAATATTAGTTTCCCTTAATGCTATTAAACAATATATTTAATAACCAGTAATTAATTATCCTATTGGTTACTTTTCTGGATTGATTCATGTCTATGACATTGAATAACTGTGCGAAATTTCAACTTGATCCGAGAATGGTTGTGGAAGAAATAACGTGTTCACACTTTTACCAGACAGACAGACAATGTAAATTGATATAAACTCTGTAGAAATGGTTCATGGTGCATTGCCCCCCCCCCCCCCCCCCCAGTGTTGAAAAAAAAAGTTTCCCCTTTCAGCCCATGCGGTCTATAGGGCAGGCGATGTTAAGGTCATCTGCTTATTTGCCAACGGTTAATGAGCAGGGTCTCGTGTGACCAACCGTCTTTACTTTACCCATATAAAGTCAGGTACCCGTTAGAGTTGGGTGGACTCAGGGGCACATATATATTTAATTATGTCTATGGGGTAAATATAACAAAATTTCAGCTGATCCGAGAATGGGAAGTGGGAGAAATAACGCCTACAAAACGTCAGATAATTCAATATCTACAGATAACATCTCTAAGAAGGAGCTTTAATTCCCTATCTCTATACCAAACAAAATAATTAATTGCCAATAATCTGATTCTAATTGCTTAATTTTTTGATTGATTCAAATTCTGATAAATAATTGAGTAAAGTTTCAACGTTTTCGAGAATAAGTGTAGAGAAAAATAAAGTGTACAAAACCTGTACTAGACAGAATAAGTTGATATAAACTTTGTAAATAAGGTAAATCAATTTGTTAAAGCCTCAGAAGAATGATTACTTTAGCGTTCACAGTGATAAATATAGCGAATGTAGTGATTTATAATGCGCTTGCACTAATCTGCACCATTTTACTGGCTATTCTTTTTAGTGGTCAGGTATTTGCATATTGTTATAACTCCGCCATGCGCACCGACATCTAAGCTAGAAGGTGCGCACTGTGATAAACTAGACTAAAAAGGATGTCAACAATAGGAAGAGAGGAGAACGATTTCCGCCCAAGTGGAGAGCCGAAGTGAAAATAGTGTACCTAAGAAAGATGATGTTTTATGAACTTGTGATGTCGTGTAAATAAAGATATATGTGCCTCGTTGAGTTGCCTCACTTCAGTTATTGTAAATGTCTTTCATAGACAGCATTGACACAATCAGCAAGTTAAACACACACAGACACACACACACAGTGGAAACTCTTTTTCTCTCACGCTCATTCCGTACAATAATATTTCTCTTTTTTTCAGGTTCAATTATGAAAGACGGAACAAAAAAAAGCCTGATTATTTCCCTTTAATGACCTTTTCAACATTGGACATATGTATTACTCTTACAAGACTGTTATCATAACTTGTATTAAACAATTTTCAATTTTTTGGAAGATAACGAAGATAAAAATTGTCCCTCTTTCATTTGATTTTGAGCAGACTTTAGAATGGGGAAATCAGATTTGAATAGTTTTTTTTATATTTATTTTAAAAGTGATAGGCACACTACATAAACCAACAGAGGCTTCTTACTCCCTTTAGGAACTGCTGTAACTGAAAAATGTAAAGATATAACACAGGTTTCTTATTTTCATAAGAGGGAAATATATTTTCGTGGAATACTTGTGTCTGCTTTATTAGTGCCGTCTTATTATTATTCTCCCGCACCGTCGCACGAATATCATTATTAAGTATTTCTAGGATTTCTGTCAACCACACAATTTAACTGTATATATAGTTTAAATTTAATTAGCGATTTTGTGGGGACAACATGTATCTGTATTAATTTGGATCCAGTTATTCTTTTTTTTTTTGAGTGTGTGTGTGTCATTTATTTATTTTCTTGTTCGGGAAAAAAATTGACAGGCTCTTCAATTAGAGTTGTGTCCCTTGAAACAACATTGTGCAGACGTCAATACAAGCTTTCAGTTCGAACAAAATAACAGTCGTGTTTGGTTGACTTGCAGACGTTACCAGGATCTTGGATGTTTCGGAAAGTGTCTTGATCACATATTCACAGCACTGGAAATAAATTCTAAAATCCATTGAATAACACTTAAATTATTAAAAGAAAAGATGAACTCTGCTATTAAATTTGTTGAAACTTTGGTGATATTTGTTTGGCTTCTAATGTAACTATTAAGATAGTTCTACTCATAAGTATGTGTTGGATTATTAAGGATCTAGTCTGGATATCTGATTCTAGAACCACTTCTTGTCTATGAAATTATTATTACATCTATTGAAACATAAACGGTATCTACATCTACTACATAAGACCTATTAGGCCTACTACAAGTGCAAAGGTATGATGCTGTTTTGTTTCTTTTTAAATTAAATTCCTTTCATTCAAACGAACATTCAACTATAAATTTGGATATATAGTATAATATAGATCTAAATCTAGAGTTGGCCTATAAATTAGATAAGATCTAGATGTAGATATTATATTTGAAAAAAAAGAAGAAGATATAATAGATCTAATTCCATAGTAGGCTATCGAGTCCTTAGACCTCCATTATTTAGTTATTTATATAATATTTACTAGATATGGAAATGTCAAAATATATTGTTGTTTTTTTATATAAATATTATAAAAATATAGATCTAGATCTAGACTCTATTATGACTTTCACACAGAGCTCGAATGCAGTGTCAATACAGGTAAAAAATGTTACTAAGGGCCCACACATAACATGCGGTTGGGGTCGTGTAATGGTGTGGTACACGCTCTATACTTCTAAACTATCTCGATGGTCAAGGGTTTGATGCCCGCCCCCCCCCCCCCAACTTCCTGCCGCCCTTCTATAATCTACATTTCTGAAGAAATATCCGAAGTTTGTAAACAAAAACCTTACTATCGTGTTTGTGCCCTTCCTTGTTACTCGATTTTATAACCATCGTACCGGGTACTTTGATGTGCTAATTGTTTACCTTCACGTTTGTGCATGTTTCGTATGTCTTCCAATTATCTTGTAGTCTTACTCCAAATATAGGGCTAGGCCTACATTAGCTCGAGTTCGTTAAAATTTCTTTCTAGGAAAAAAGAAGAAAACAAATCCACTCTAGTGTTCTCTCAATGAATAGGCCACCACTACTAGAATCTACACTGTACTTCCCCCCTTTCCTTTGCCCTCTTCTTGTTTGATTACGTAAGCCATGTTCTGCTATGATCTTTCAATCTAGATCTAATCCACTTGACATCGTCAATAGCCCTCATCATAGGCCTATAGAATGAGTTTTGGGTGCATACATAAACTATGGTAAAGCGAAATAGAATTATAAGAGTATACTAATCAAGACCAAATTTGAAGAAAAAAATCGACGTTTTGGGCCAAGAGTCCTTCTTCAGCTATAAAAGTAAACAAAAACTAAAGTAGAGAGATAGAGAGAGAGAGAACAAACAGAAGACTGAAAATGATTCAGTGATAGACATATGCGCGCGAAGTTGCACCAGAGAATGCCGATCATGTTTTTCGTGCTTGCTTAGTGTACCAACAGCCCAGATCAAATTAATATCATCACGATACTTCTGATAAAAATAGCAAGAACTACCTGATCTGATAACTAGCAATTATACACAAAACACTGAACCATAATCTTCAACTACAAAAACAAAATTTAATAAAATACTCAGAGAGACACAAAGATAAAAGCACATTCCTCGTTCCATATGCTAGGACACATTTGTACAAATGCTCCTTCTTCCCTAGTGCTACTAGAGCATGGAATGGGTTGCCTGAGTCAGCCAGGAAAACTAGTGACTTGGCAGAATTTAAGTCGTAGGACGTAATCATCTCCTTTTTTTTTTTTTTTTTTTTTTGATTCAACGTCTGTATTACATAAGATAAGATAAGAGTGTATGTGTGTGCTAATGGTGTAACCATAATGAAAGTGGAGCGGATGGTTTCGGTTGTGTAAGCCGAAGATTTTCAGATGAAACCTCGAGATGGTCTGGCGTAATTCAAGTAAATAAAATCTACTGATGAGAAAGTTGGGAAGAGACTAGCAAGACACGTGAGACAAGACTTGTAGACTTGTATTTGTAGAGAATTAGATTTTATCTCAATTATCTTTTCACTGTGTTTCCACCAACTTTCAAGGTGAGTCTGTGTATATTTATAAATACAAGTTATATTCAGTTTTATTTTAAAGAAGTCTCTTCAAGTTTATTTCATTAAGAATGTAAGACGCTTACATCGGTTAATTATTTGTAACTACAAACCAACAATCGAGTATCAATGATAGGAACGAATTAAAACTGATAAATACGGCTAATTAAAAAAACAAACCGAATAACTAACTAGTAGATCTGCCTTATGTGAACACTACCGAAAGTTTCATACAAGGTTTTTCTGATAAATTAGGATGGATAAAATTAGCCGATTCTATTTTTTGAAAATATTGATTAGCGTCAATATAACATGCCAGCCACAGACAATCTTCTTGATATTAAATTGATCTACTTCTGGGTTGGGTGCGATAATAATGAACTTACGTAACACGAGATCATATTGATTCCATACGAACTTCCTAGAGCTATGTTTGTCTGAACAGTTTGCATGCCGTTTGCCAGTCACGTGTGATGGGCGCGCGTCACGCGTAATGACATCTGCTGCTTTGATTTCTCTTGCAGAGTCTAGTCTGTTGCACTCACTGTCGTGTTTGTTGACGTGCCTGTCTTT